>CM063506.1:131183229-131268229 GCA_032207245.1 Pardosa pseudoannulata | reverse complement strand
AAAAAATCATTAATTCAAATTAACTATTTTATTACTCATGTTATTTATTAAAGTATGTGCAGAGTCACGGGCAATTCGGCTTGGTTTTATAGTGACTCCTTAGTGATCATTTAAAACAGATAAGTAAGCAAAATTACTAACATGCAGAAATACTCTGCGAATTTTCATTCCACGTTAAGAAATCATTAATTCAAAGTAACAATTTTGTTACTCATGTTATTTATTAAAGTACGTGCGGAGTCGAGTGAAATTCAGCGTGGTTTTACAATGACTCCTCGGTGTTTTTTTAAACTAGACAAATAAGCAAAATTACTAACTAGCAGGAATTTTCTGCGAAAATTTATCGTACGTTAAGAAATCATTAATTCAAATTAACTATTTTGTTATTCATGTTATTTATTAAACTAAAGTTCTTCAAACAAAGAACTCTTTTTACTTTTAGTACACATAAGTTTACAAAAAAATATAAATTCATATATGTTTATAAAGCCCTCTATAGCTGAAATCTTGCCGAACTTTATGGTAAATCGAGATTTGAATGTGGTAGGTTTCCCTAACGGAAAAAAAATGTTTTCTTTTTTAAATTCAGCATTTTTTAATCACTTCCCTTAAAGGAAAGTAACATTTTGATAATCGCCGAATTCAACAACTGTCAAGATATAACCTCATTTCATCAAACTACTTATTCTTAATGATATCTTCGTCTGTCAGATTCAGAAGATTTTCATCTTGCTCCAAGAGGGGAGAAAAAAATACGGAAAAGGGGAAATCATTAACAACCATACAAAACGATTTTCAAATAAACATGAATGTCTGTTAAATGAAAGACTTTTCTTTCACTGCGATATTCTGACAACCCAAAATAGGTTAATAGGTGCAAAGAACACGAGGGAATAAACTTCCCCAAAGCTATTGTGGACCTATTTAGATTTTTTGCCGCTTGAGCGTTCGGCATTTTTCTTCAACTGTAAATCATTCAAACTTCTTCTGTTTTTAACGAATGCCATTATGCAATACTTGAAGCCATAGACTGAGAAATAAGGTGCGAGTAGTGCCGGGATACTGGGTTGCGCGTGAACAGGGGTTAAAGAACGACCGACTTCCATATTTTATGAGTTGAATTCTTTTTGTGGCAAGGTAAAAAAAACAATATTCTCCACGTCTCTCTTTAGATCGTGTATATAAAGATGAATGTTCATGTTGCTGCTGCTTATGAGCTTCACAAAAAGATTATATATGCAGCAACCTCTCATTTATGCGATTCTCGGTTTTTCTACTCCTTGGCCGAACAATGGCCGAATAGTTAGAGCACTGATCTTCGGTACCGGAGTTCGTAGGTTCGTAATAACATGTTTGGTAACAACCATGCCATTGTTAAATTACAGTTGCATGGTTGTTTATGTCCTGTTGGAATCCGCTTTAAGCAGTAGGTCCCGATCTCATTAGCCCTCATGTTGCAAAAAAGTAGACAGTAGTGTTCTTAACTAAATCAAACCAATTATGATATTGTTTCAGTTTATATATCTCTTCTCTAGTTCCGGTGATACCTTATTGAAAATAATATTAAATTTCTCTCAGTTATACGCTTTTCTCACTTGTACGAAGCTTTTTGTGGTTAAGAAACGCAATTTTATCTCTTGAATGATAATTTGGAAAAACAAATTAAGTATATATTAGTATTTTTTACAAATTAAGTCAATTATCGATGATTGTTTCTTTTCTCTATTACTGAGAATAAATAAACTAATAGAGATAATCAGTGTGCTTCTTAGGAAGTGAAAAGGAGGGTGAAGACAATACCATCTTTTTCGGTATTTTTATGTTAATAATAAATAATACATATACTTCACTCTAAAAACGTCCGAAAACTTGCTTCTTTCTCTGTCACAAATGCTGACATAAATAAGTATATATGTATCTACGCTTATATCTATATACTAATACACACACGCACATACAAAAATATATATATATATATATATATATATATATATATATATATATATGACACGGTCCACTAAACGACACTAGAGTCCTGACATCATTTTCATAGTTTTATTCAAATCTCAAACCACACTACTCGACAATCATCTTCAATAGCGTCTCACATTGGCGCCCAACTTTTAACAAAGGCAGGCTTAGCTGCTTTGGGTAGACACAGCTCTGTCCGCTGAATGTGCACTCTGATCTCTGCTCTAGATCACTGCATGTGAGCCGTATTTATGTGGCTAACTCCTCATGCCGCGTCACTCTTAGTAAAGAATCCTTAATTAAAATCTTTTAAAATTAACCTACAATTTAAATCCTCACATATATATATATATATATATATATATATATAATTTTTATATTCCAGTATTATATCGAGATTATTAGAAACTATTAACGTAGTAATATATAATTTATTCGAACTATATCTTTGCAATAAATTTGTTATTATAACATTTATTATGTACATTTATATATATTTAAATACATATATACATCTATTTATAATAAAATATGCATATACTGTATATATAAATATATATAAATATATATTTATTTACAATATAATATGCATATACTATATATGTAAATATATATAGGTACACACACACACACATATATATATATATATATATATATATATATATATATATATATATATGTTTATATATATATATATATATATATATATATATATATATATATATATATAATATATATATATATATATATATATATATATATATATATATATATATATATATATATATATATTATATATATATATATATAATATATATTATATATATATATATATATATATATATATTATATATATATATATATATATATATATATATATATATATATATATATTAATAACTGTGTTTTTTAAAACGATAAAACTCTTGGGGTCGAAATGACGCCAATGAACGTTTGAATGTTAAATATTCGTAAAATGTTCTTAATATTTTTGAATGATAATGCATTATATCAATAATACCTGCAAATTAATTTTGAAAACTTCAGTTCCAATTCAACATATGATATCGATATGGCATGTAGCTCAACTACAGTCTTAATGACCTTAAAATCCTTGACTTGTTAAAAAGAGTAAGCTCTCATTTATGTATTTTTTTTCGGTTCCTTGGCAGTTGTATAATAGAAAGGTAATAATTAATCAATCAATAATGAGAATACTACGTGTTATAAAGAACTTGCTAGTTATTTAAGAGAGTGTTAATCTTGAAAATGGATCCTTATTATGTTTGCATATCCTAAGAATATTTAAACATTTATTTTCAATAGCTGATGCAGAATAGAAAACTTTTACCTCAAACTTATCTAGCCCTGTGGATCCTTTAACAATATTTCCATTGTATTGAGGTGCACGAGACTTTGTGTTGAAACTGTAGGAATTTTCTTGAAGGGTATGTAGAGAGTTCACATATCCGTGAAACATAAAGGAAAAAAAATAAGAAAATCAATTTCAGTTCACTTGAGTCGTTGAAGCTCTTTGACAGAACTTGTTACTAAATGAACGATCTGTTCATTTGACAACTATTCTAAAAAGAATGACTGTACTTTCTAGAACGGTTGACTCATAAATGCGCAATCATGCGTTACCTTAATTTAAGTTAATGAAAGTTGGAAAATATTCTTTCCACCTGTTATTGTTTTCTACTTCTGAATTAGGAAAAATATTTAACACAAATCGACCTAAGTATTTTAACCCAGATAAGAAAAAATATGATATAAAAAAGAAAATAGGTTTTAATAGGTCATATCGCAAAAAAAGATAAGTTTTGGTTATAGCTTTTAGTGGGCAAAAGTTTGATACTAGTTTCTAGGAGACATAATCTTTAAATAACAGGTATAGTTGGCTTTAATTTATAAACATACTGATGATTTGGAACAGTGCGATCTTCTATTCTGCTGAAAGATGACTAATGAAATCAGGGCCTTCAGCTTAAATCTAATTTGAAACACAAGCATCCGTGCCAGCAATTCGATTTGAGACTCCAAACTCAGGTCCCTTTAACAACTTTCTACTCATTTATCCATCGTTCAACTAAAAACCTACAGAAACGAGTCCATAATGTAATATTTACAGATGTATTCCACAGCATAACGTAAGACCTAGGAGCAATAATATAAAGCATATAAATATTCATACAAATGTTAAGAATACATACTAATTTAAATATAGTTTTTATTTATTACACATTAAGCTTTCGAAATATTTCTATACATTTATGGTATAAGATAGGGAAAAAAAAGATAAATTAAATTTTGAATCACTAACTTTTTATTGTTTTAAAGGTAATGTACTCTTTTACATTTACTAGAAGCTTAAATTTTAATGCATTCTCCTTCCTTATGAGTGTAAAATAAAGAAGTAAATGCAATAAAATGTTTTTATTTTGTGAAAAATTGAGACTGTTATATGTGTAGTGGTGCAGTAAATTGCTGTATTTACTTCAAATCCATTATTCTACTTCAAATGATAACTCAAGTTTGCTTTATATCGTTTTTAATATTAATTATAGCAAAATGCCACTGATCTGTATTTCAAAATACAAATATATTAGTGAGTAGAAAAGATAAGAAAAATACTAAAAAAATTTTATAAAATATATAAATAAAAGAAGCACTCCACGTGCTACACTTGAAGAAAAAAGCCAAAGTCTATGAGCACGCTGCATTCTTTTCATTCCTTCTAAAAGTACTCCAGCAACCCTATCCTGTTTTCGAAAAAAACTCTTTCAACTCGTTGTCGTTCTATTATCCTGTACACGATGCGTCCTTTTTGGCGTTGTCCAGATTGATCGGAACTCCAGGCATGGTCGTGAATCGCCTCCTGGCGAGCAACCACAACTCTCCAAACTTGGTGAAGTTAAAGTGCAGTCTTTTCTACTGGCCACACTACACGCCTCCTGGAGTCGCGAAAAATTACTTGGGCATGCAACCCACAACGTGTGAGTGTGGCTAGCAAATCAGTTTCGCAAACCTTATGTAAAATGTAGCTGCACTCTCACAAGGTGGATAAAATGTTTTTGTATTTTTAGTGCTCGACTCCAGTGCAAAGATACCTTCGGGTATCTTGGACGGTACCCTGACGGATTTTGGGGACTACGATGAATGTCTGGCTATCGAGAAACTGGACAACAGGAAAAAAGTGCAGTTTAGTGGACAGTACTGTGTTGTAGACGCAATTCCTTTGCTGCCTCCAGTCCCACATCGAGTCCAGTTCAAAACCGTTGTCCTGGATGTTTCGAATTTCTCCAACCCAGACTCGGTAAAAAACTTCTTGAAATACTTTAAAACTTTGTAACCATTATTCTCCAAGTGTCGAAATAATTTTTCATCGAATTGAATGAAAAATTATTACATATATACACACATACACATATATACAGATACCCGCACACATATATATAAATATGTGTGTGCGTGAGTGTGTATGTGATGACAGAATATAGTGTTATCTCAGTTTTTAAAAAAATTCTTAAAACTCCTTTTTCTGTCATCGAAAGATTAAACTTATCCATAATCTAAAGATAACGCTCAGAAAGATGCATGAGTCACCGATTCCAACTGCGTAATTGACACATGCAATACTGAGCGATGAATGCGTCTCATTGTCACTTTTAGAATCTATATATGGACACCCGTGAGAAGTCTCACTTTCTTCTTTCCTACGTCACTATGTGTCCAAATTCTAAAACAAAATGGTGTTTTCAAAATGCAATTATATGTTCTCCTCGCCCCTTCTAATTTCTGTACTTAATCTAATTCTACTTTCTGGAAGTGGTGGTATGTCAAAAACCCCGATGTACATATATAGATATACACCTACTTATACATTTTTTCTTGTATATATATATATATATATATATATATATATATATATATATATATATATATAATATATATATATATATATATATATATATATATATATATATATATATGTATGTATGTATGTATATATATATGTATGTATGTATGTATGTATATGTACATGTATGTATGTATATATATGTACATATATATGTATGTATATATATATGTACACACACACACACACATATATATATATATATATATATATATATATATATATATATATATATGCTTGTGTGTTTACGTTATGCCTCAGAGATTTTTGGAATTAAAAACTAGTAAAATCTAAATAAAACTCTAATGTGTAATGAATCCTCTTTATTAAAAGTGTTAGTTATAACTTGCATTTCCTTGCTTTAAAATATTTTTTTAACAAGTTGTCTTGGAGTTGTAACAACAGTAACAAAATCCAACAAGAACAGAATAGTCTTCTAGGATTAAACATTTCGCCTACAGTCTTATTTTGACTTCTGTCACTATTAACTTATAGCTGTCATTCCGTACTTTAAAGCCCATAGGAACACAGCTTTCCCTAAAAGAATCAAGTGTTAAACCTGCATATATGCATGAATTGTCTAATTTCTCCCATAAAATGTATCAGAGTGGATAGCATCATGAGCTACAATTTTCCCTAACAAACGTAAGTTTCCTGTTCTGTCAGCTTTAAAAACTCCTATTCTTTCTTTATAAAAATTTTTAATTATCTGATAAACTAAATGTAATTTTACATCATGTGTGTATCAGAAAATAGTTTGATTCCTGTTTCCAGATGACCAACAAAGAACAAACTATCAACTATCAAGATGAGGAGATTTGCTGATCGGGATTTTTTAATAAAAATATGTGAAAAGAAGCCTGGATATGACCAAATATAAACATATCCTAGTAAATAGGAATATTTCCCCTCAAAAATCTCCATGAGTTATAATCTAAAAAGGACTGATTCCATACATGTGTGTATGTATATATGTATGTTTGTGCGCATGTGTTTTTAAGATTTTGTGGCTGGATCTAAACTAAACCTTATTTTTGCTCAGGTAAGGCTTTACTGGTCTCAAAACTGAAAAAAACAGCTCATGAATGGACCTACGAATAGTTGTTTGTTTATTGTTTTTACTTCATTTTGTGCCTTAGTCTCGCTGTTTTCTCTCACTAATTCATGCATGATTGTACTTTTAAAACGTAAATTAATATTATTGCATTCTTATTTATTTCATTATGTTGTTAATGAGTAATTTTGTTCAATATACATTTTATTTACCTGATATATTCTATCTGGTAGGTACTGACCGATTTGGCTTCTAACGCAAACATGTTCTATTTGATGAAGATACGTCTTGGGCTGTGTCTTCCTTCAACTTGCAGCGTAGCAGACATTCAAGAGATAGCTAACTTTGGTAAATCAGAACCAGACTTCCATTGTGATAAGTGTATTGAATACATTATTTCAATAAGTTATATGCTATTATCTGCCCTTTTTGTCTACGGATGATCCGGAAAAAGGCTGCCTACCGTTACTGTAATCTATGCCATCGAATAGCAAGTCATTTATAAATACTTGTAGTTGTTTGAAATCAACTTTAAGCAATATCTATCAGTCTCATTAGTTTTTAGCCAAAAAAAACTGTTCTAAATCGAGCAATAAACCAGAATGATTGGAAAAACTTATACTCTGTTACATCTTCACCAAAAGATTTAGGATTGCTCATCTTGCCCAAATGGTAAGACGAAAGATGGCCTTTTGCTATTTCCTGGAATGGACCATTTATCTGTTAAGAAATAGATTTGTCATCCTAGAGAGCTGCTTAATGGTCGTATGGTAGGGCACCGTAATTCGTAGTTTCAAAGTCCATTGTTGGTATTAATATTCATAGCAATTTATAATCTTCGTTAATCAATACGTCCCGATTTAATAAAACACAAACTATAGCACTCTAAAGCAAACCTACATAAATAAGCTGACAATCATATAAAACGCGACAAAATTTTAAATCCCGAAAATCGAATTACCACACACTGCAGATGATGTGGTAACTAGCCATTTATCATGTAACCTATTCTTTCAGCAAATGATGGCCCCCGTTCCTCAACAAGCACTTTTCCAAAATTCCCACTGTTTCACTTCTTTAATGTATAGGACTTTGGATGTATGAGTACGGTTTGTTAAGTAAATAGGGTAATCAATTTATTTATTTCTCTACAGAAATTTAAGTTAATACCTATCATTTCTTAGGTCTCAAAGATGTCCCACTTAAGGTGAGAATAGACAGATGCGAAGTGAAACAGCCATTCCAAGTGTCCAATCTGCAAATAGCTTGCATGTAAGATCCTAATTTTATTTTCCTAATATGTAATAAAATTAAAGAAATTTAATTTATTAATATTTAAGATAAGATTATAGATGATATTTATCTTAAATATTATTATTAAATATTAGGAATTATAATATGTATATATATAAATATATAAATTCATATTATCATGAGTAATTAATACCAAGAACGAATCTTTCATTTTTAAAAATTTTGGGGTAAAAAATTAAATGTAACTTAAAACATTTAATGTAAACTTTATAAGCTCATCCTTTTTCTTATCTGCACAGGGGTATTATTGGTGCTCTAGTGCTTTTAGCTGCTATAGGAACATTCATCGATGTGAAGACTTCAAATCCTTTCGATTCGTGGAATAAAGTGTGCTCGGGTAAAGAATAAAAATTGTTATTATTATCTTTACTTTATAGTATGTACAAAAATTATTTTAATTTAATTAAAATCATATTAGTTATAGAATGTTTTTAACAACTCATTATTCAAGAAAAACATGTTTAATTTTAATGAAAGACTTTTGCTGTGTTTTTTGTGCAATATATTTCTAAAATAAATAATTTTAGCATGAATATAAAATAAATTAGAATATTTTCACTATATATCTATGTTAAAAATTTAGCTCTAAAGTTACATCTCTTAAAAATTATGATTTTATCTCAACTGTTTAATATGAATTTTAGATTAATTGATTTAAACAAATTTCTCCTTTGACTCCTATTTCCAACTCTCCATGACTAGTTAAAAATTTTTTAGATTATTTTGACTCATTTATTGATTTCATTTGTCCTTAAATTTTATGCTTACTCTATTAAATTTTATGCTATGTCTATATGATTGTTTCTCATTTTTACTTAATACATCTTTCTAGTATTGCTTAATAAATTAAATTAGCATTTAAAAGCTTTGAGTATGAATGTAAAAAAATTAATTGTAGGACAATTTCTGCATTACGCATTATTCCACTTCTGGCTCAAGAGCTTGACTCGTCAAAGTGGCATTATGAACAACAACAACATAATTAAGTTAACCTAAAAATTGAAAGAAGCATCAAAACAAATGACAAATGTCATAAAACATCGATTTGGATGGAACAGTTCGCAGTTTGCGCTAAAATTTACTTAAAGTTGCTTTTGCAAATAATTTCCACTTGAATATTCCATTGTTACTATTATTATGGAACTACATAGGTATAATTTTTGTAAAATGGTTATATTTCTATACAATAATCATGTTGTATTTTTTCCACTTTTAGGAACAGTGACAGAGAGCCTTAAATCCTTCTCCATCAACAAGAACTTAAAGAAGCTGTTGAGGGTAAATGAATCCAAGGAGAATTTTGGTGTTCTTAACGGTCTCAGAGTCTTTTCCATGGTATGGGTCGTTCTTGCTCATACGTATGGATTTAGTCACAAGCAAGGACTGTGTAAGTGTCCTTATTAACCAGATTACCAATACTGATTGGATGATCAATTTTGTGCATACGTTTGGGACAGACATCACTTCTTTCAGTGGTGAACTGATAATCTGTCTTCAACAAAAGATTTAATTAATTATTAATTTAAAATGCGCAACAGCTACTAGAGCCCAACGCTTACGGTGCCAATCTCCGATTGCGTGACCAAAGGCCCTGGGGTGTGAAGTTCAGGTTAGGTGGTCAATCTTACACGGAACCCCCATTATTTAGCTCCCAAGCATGCTTGGTCCTAAATTTCTCTACCCACTGAAGGGATGAAAGGCTGAGTCAACCTTGCCCAGCCCGGGGATCGAACCTCGGACCTGTGTCGTGGGAGCGCGAAGCGCTACCCCAACGCCACTGGGTTTCCAAAAAATTTAAAAGATTTCTTTTTATTTTAGCTAAAATAAAAAGAAACGGAAATTTAAATCTGAAACTCATTTATACCTGATAAATAAGATGCATACAATGTTTTCATAAATTTCTGAACGAATTTAACATGTAAAAGGGATAGGGGACATTACAAAGCGTTTTTATAAATTATTAATTTATGAGTGGTAAAAAATTATACCCATACATTAAAATATAATGCGATTAATTACAATTTTTAGAATCAGATTTTTCTAATTAATTTTTTTAAAGTTTTCCTCTTAACTTTCGAAATGCGCCTTGCGGTTAGAATTTTCACAGACTGATACAAAGTTTTCATCAAACACTTTTAATATAAATTAAAGTATATCGTAGCTGTAATTTTGAGCTTCAAATTCATGTAGATTATTAAAACTAAATTTAAATTTAGAAAAATCCACATTTTTAAGAAATTTCACCATATATATAAAATCCTGTTTCCTCTAAACTAACTATTCGATCAATGTTGAAATTATACCAAAGATTTTCAAAATACATTTTAAGTATTAAGGCAAAATTAGAAGGAAGAAGTAAAACATACAATATAATAAAATTTCTTAAATCAAGAAGAATTTAAAAAAATTAATTAAAAAAATTGGCTGACTTTTAAATTTTTTTAATGTGAATGAGTTATTTTAAGTTTATATGTACACAAAATTTAGCTCTACAATTCCTATGAAAAGTTTTTTTATATGCCATGACGTAAACTCTTCATTATATTTCTTCTCATTTGATATTACTCTTTTTTACAGCCCGAATGAAGAATGCTCAAGACACACTTGATGAAGTGACCTTCGGCACCATCATCAATGCCTGGATCATCGTAGACACATTTTTCGTTCTAGGGTAAGAAAGAAGGCAAATTTTGCAAATACAAATATTCCTTGAGTGATTTTATTTTATTTTTTAGCTGAAGTCAGTAGTGTTATTTTTTTATTTTCTCCTTCCGATTTTTTAGCATTATAATGAAATGAAATTTAGTACTCTCTTTAAGATCTGGTATCATCATGAGCTAGACAATCGCAACCAGATTTTTTTTCTAAAACTTGTTTTTTTCCCCATCTTAGGCTCTTAATCTGTTCGAACCTTCATTGTGAATTTATTTTGACGTCAGCTTGCGGACATTATGCGAGCAAACTATCAAACTGATATCAAAGTGACGTCAAAACGAACGTTCGAACCGACTCGCAACGTCCAAAGTAAACCCCTTACTTTTAGGCCATTCTCACCAAAGTCGTTTAACGGCAAAACCGCTATTATCCCATGGTGCCAACCAATGGTGGAAAGCAAATCTCTGTTTAAACACAGATTAATCACGGTTAGGAGTTAAACGACTTTGGTGAGATCGGACCTTACTGTGGGTTGTTATTCAAATGAAATAAAACAATCCCCATCTTAGGCTCTTAATCGGTTCGAACCGTCGCTGTGAATTCATTTTGACATCAAAAATTACGAATTAAAAAAAGATGACATCAAATAAAAAACAAAAAAATAAAACAAACGAAAACGAAATTAACGCAAAAATTAAGAAAAAAAAGAAAAAAAAACGAGAAAACCATGAGATCGGAAATAAAAGTGAAAAAAACAATTAACAAGAAAAAAAACTGAATAAAAAAGAAAAAAACAAAAGTTGAAATATGTAAAAAAAAAAAAAACAAAAAAAAAAAAAAAAAAAAAAAACAATAAAAAGAAAAGAAAAAAGGACAAACGACGATAAAAAAATAAAAAAAAAAAAAATACACAACAAAAAACAAAAAAACAAAAAAAAAAAAAAAAAAAAATACAAAAAAAAAAAAAAAAATCTATAAGTAAAAAAGTAAAAAAAAAAAAAAAAAAAAGAAAAAAAAAAAAAAAAAAAAAAGAAAAAAAAAATAAAAAATAAAAAAAAAAAAAAAAATAAGAAACAACTTAGAAAAAAAAAAAAATAAAAAATTACAATAAAAAAAAATAAAAAAATAATTTACCATAAAAAAAAAAAAAAAACCATATTCCATTTTATCTTTGAATTCTTTTACCAGCATCTTCAATTTTCAGCTTTAAACAGTGTCAAATATAAAACAATTAATCGTCAAGATTTTTTATAAGCCATACCACAAAAGTTTACGGCTAAATTATTATAGCGCACAATGGTAGCGCAATTTTCTCCGTTTAAACAAATTTTCAAGTTAGGCGTAAACGACCTGAGTATTCTCACAATAATGTAAACAAATGAAAAAATTTTTACAGATTAAAATGAGACAAAAATTATAACTGCAATATAAGTTTAACTAAAATGAAATATGTATAAACAATTTATGCATGAAAATTGTTGTTCCTAATATTTACTAAACATCTTAATGTGCACCAATTAAATTTTTGAATAGAGAAAGTACATGTTGTAAACAAATACGAGTGCTATACAACTCAACTTTTCGTTTGAAAAAAATGCTTTTTTCATTTTTCTATATTCTAGTGGTCACGTATACAACAAATTTTTATTTAAAGGAATAAGGAAACATCAAAAATTAAGTAATAAAAAATAATTTTATACAAAAGTAAATTTTTTTAATTAAAATTTTTACACAGAAATAATATCATAAACATATGCTATTTTGATTTTTTATACAATAAACTATTTAAATGAAAACTATAATAAAAATGTAAAAACCGATCATTTTAAGCACAAAAAAATAATTGTATTTATAGGTACAGTACTTCTACAACATAGAAAATACATTAAAAATATAAAAAAAAATTAAAAATAATGAAAAATTTCTTAGAGCATAATAATTTTATATAATCTATACATTACAGTAAGGTTAACGTTTTATTACCATTTTGAAAATTTTGCCACAAATTCTCGAATTCATTTGCCTTTTCAAGCTTTTTATCCAAAGCATCCACATGTAATTCTTTAGGAAAGCAATTGTATCCAATATTTTCACCTTTTATAAAATTCTTAGTAAAGACATACGCACAACATCTTGTTATCATTTTCAGATAATTGACAAAATTAAAACCCCAATAACAGGCACAATCCGTAGGAAATTCAAATGTTTTGCCAACGAGGAAGTTGAGCTGCAATTTTTACTGCACCTGACGTCATGCGCACATTCTCTTTTCCTGGCTATCATTATGAGACAAATGAGGACACTGAATGAGACAATGACTTGCAATGAGGACAAATGAGGACATTAATTTGCAACCATATTTCTAGGTTTACCTTAGAGGATGCAATGTGGATTTATATCATTTACCAACAGATGACTGAGAAAAGTTATATTGTTTCCGCTAATAACATCTTATTCTATACAACAATTAAAACTTTTTAACTAAAATATATAAGTATAGTTGTTAATGAAAATTGCTAATTGTATCACGAATCGATGAACTATTTTACTACATGAAAACTAATGATGTTTATATCATCATTTTTCCTTATAGCTGTTTTTCATTAGTGACCGTAAAAGAGTAATTGTTTTCACACATTTCTACACATTTAAATTTTTTTTTAAAGTTATAAAAATCCCATTTAAAGAAAAGAAACAATAATCATTCTATGATTATTTATATAGTGGTGTCTATTTTTTAAAGTATTTGGTTATTTTTTCTAACATTATGAAATATTATCAAACATATGCCTTCCGTTTGCGTGCGTTTATTCTGGGTATCTAACCACTTTTTTTCCTTTCAGAGCATTCTTAGTGGCACATTCGAATCTAAAAAGTTTGGATAAAGACAACGGACGATTGAACTATCTTCGATATTATTTACATAGAATTTGGAGGTAAGGATCTATAATAAAATACAGTAAAATAGATTTATTTCTGTTAATTTAAAATTAGAATTACTTCAAAATTGCTGTTTAATAATTCAATTACTATTTGGCATAATTCATCGAATTAAAATATATTCACTATAAGGGTAACATTTAAAAATTAGATGCCTTCTAAAAACATAGAACCAAAAAAAATTAAAATTAAAATTAAAAAAAAAGATAATTCAGCAATGGACAGGTTTATGGTAAAAGAGAACCCCATTTAGTTTTATAAACTCTATAAAGAGTCACACTACGATAACATAGTTTTAAAGAGATAAATTAGTTTTCAAGCTATTTTTAGCTTTTAACACTTTATTGCTTTAATTATAAAATGACTCCTAATCTTTAGAGAAGCGGTCATTGGGTAATAATGAGTTATATAAAAAGGTATTTTTTAAAATCATTTTTATTTAACAAAATATACGTAAAAATGCACGTAATAGTAATATTTTTGTTTGAGTTTTTAGTTATGCCGCTTGCAAATAGATGGCGGCACTAGTTTAGAATATGTCCAATTGGGATTCGAAGTACGTTGAACATACTTTGCATTTACAAAATTGATTTTTTTTTCTCCAATCTTATTTTTTTATGATTGAATACTGTATTGTCACAGAAATGCAGTATATTTGCAAAATTACCGTAATTTTTTGTACCTATGTGCAAAATTTGAGATGTCTTATCTAGTCGGAAAGGTAGTTAAAAATAGATTTCAAAATAACAACTGACACACAAATGAAGTTAAATAAAAGCGTTTAATTTTTTTTTTATTATGCTTAGTGTTACCGCATAGTTTCTAAAGCTTTCTATATATTCCAAAAAGAATGTACTTGAACATTTGTTTCTTATTTCTTCTGAACAAGATATACAATTCTAAAATGAAATCGATTTCTTCAAGTTTAAATACGTAACTTTTTACTTTCAGGCTAACACCTCCGGTGGCGGGAGTTCTGCTTATCATGTTTTTGCTTCCTTTAATGGGGTCGGGTCCTCTCTTCCAAGATGTCATTGGACACCAGGTTGGCAACTGTGAAAAATATTGGTGGCAGGCTCTGATTATCCCCATCAACACTTGGACACATTTTGACGACATGGTAAGTTGTTATGAAATTTTAAAGGTATAAATCATGTTAATGTCGTTTTCTGGATTTCCTTTGAAATATTATGTTTTGGAAAATTTAATTCAGTCTAACCTTTAACTGCTGTTATGTGATCTGACTAGTTGGTTAAATATTGGGCAAGTATTTTTACTCTTTTAATTACCAAATTATAGTCGACTTTCTCAGTATCTTCCTACAACGTGCTTTCTATATCATTTAACAATTTGCAACACCATTAAATATTAATTGAAATGGACCACTGGGGGATATATTTATTTCCCAAAATACGTCCACAATAGCTAAAGGTTGACTATTTGAAATATTATGCATTACTTCTTTAACACTAGATTGCCCGAGATTTCTTGCATACCTATATTGCCCAAAAACAGTCAAAATGACTGCATTGTGAAAAAATAACAAATATGTAAAGAAATTTGTTTAAAATTAATTTTTAATATTATATAATAAAGGAGGGCGGAAGTAACTACAATTATTCATAAACCCATTTATATGTTATAGAAAAAGTCACCAAATTCTGAAATTGTGTCATTATATTTCATAATTGTTTTTCTAATTGAAATTAAAAAACAGTTAAAATGACTACCTTGGGCAATCTAGTGTTAAAGAACCTATTGAAAAATAAGCTTCTATGATTTAAAGGTAAAGACATTTTATAAGAATATTTGTACATGCAATAGGTTTACCTCTTATTGAAGCAACTTGCTTTTCTAGCAGGTGACTTAAATTACAAATCTCATATGTCTTTTGTTTAAAAAATACACAGTCGTGTCTGTAATATGCAACTTTGCCCTCAACAATTTCTACTTCTGCACCGGAATTGTCAAAAGATAATGATATAGGTAGAATATTAGTATTAGGAAGCAAGTGGAAGGTTCAATCCCCCAAAAATGATAAGAATATTTCCAACTTATTTTAATTGTCTTTTAGAACAGATGCCGTTCTAATTACTCCACGTAACATTTGGGTGATAGCCGAATAGTGATGGAATTGTGGTTTCAAATTCCCCTGCTGACAAGCATATTGCAAACGTTTGAAATTGTATTTAAACAGGCTTCGATCTAATTCTTTCTAGTGTAGCAAAAAACATCAAAGAGTTCAATGACAGAATTTCATAGATCGAGTACATAGAACGTCAACACTATCATTTTCCTGAGCCAACTCCTGAACCAAAGGGATCACAAAGGTTGTGTACCGCTTATGAACCCACGTGGACGTGATTCCGAAGATTTACTGAAGTTCCGCAGTGAAAAAATTTATGAGTTATATAAAGCCTTTTGTTATAGCTCACTATTATAGTCTGCCTATTTACCATAGTCCCCTTTTTTACCATCAAACAAGCCCACTCCGATCTTACCAAACATTTTTCAGTTAATAATTAAAGAACAAAGACCTATTATTAATAAGGCAAAAAATTATCATAAAGTATTTAACAGTATTTCTATAAAATT
Organism: Pardosa pseudoannulata; assembly: GCA_032207245.1. Lineage (NCBI taxonomy): Eukaryota > Metazoa > Arthropoda > Arachnida > Araneae > Lycosidae > Pardosa > Pardosa pseudoannulata. Next base: position 131,251,781 of record CM063506.1, on the reverse strand, counting down.
TAGAATTAGTTTCATTCACTCAAAATTTAAGAACATTCTTAAACGTTTATTTGTTCTCATATATTGGAAAACGTTTGTTTCAGAAATATAAAAAAGAGTAAATGAATTTTTGTATTTATTTATATTTAGAAAATCACAGTTTCGGCTAAAATAATCTTTTTTTCTACAGTGTCTCCTTCATACATGGTACATTGCATCTGATATGCATTTCTACTTTTTGGCACCAGTAATTCTTATACCACTTTATAAGTAAGTATAATTCTTTCCGAAGTTCAAAGTATTCATTTTATTTCCTTCAGTCAGTAAATATCAATATTCTAGTATGTTATGATGAAAGGTAGTATTAGAAAAAACTTCAACATTTTTACTTTAGTCTGCCTCTGAACTACTTATGAAATGCAAATTACTGAATGCAAAGTTTGAATCTTGAAACTTTAGTAACATTTATATTTTTTTAATAGGTGGCCAGTCCTCGGTTTCATGATTATGCTTTTCCTGACACTTGCTTGCATGGGTATTGTTGCTGTATTGACTATCATCCATGATTTCTATCCTACATTGCTATATTTCACACCCAATGAGTCGTGAGTAAATTTTGAACCCAATACTTTATTAGTACTATCATATTGTAGTGGAGATATGTCACGGGTGACATCCGCGTCATAATGACGTCAGAAGTCGTCATTATGACGCGACAGAGAGGGAATTTATGGTACCAAATTCCCATCTCTGGTAACCTCTGACGTCTTTATGACATAGAAGTTGCCTGTGATATATCTCGACAGCAATACCGTAACACCCAATATTTCATGAACAGAATGTTATCACTTTCAATAAGTCAACCTGAGAGGTGATTAACGTTGCCAATTTATAGGTGTGAATTTTATTTTTATTCATAAACATGTGATTAATTTTAATAGTACATCATTGAATAGGAAATAAAATACATTTTTAGGAAAATCAATAAAAATGTATATCAAGATTTATCCTTCATAAGTTTACGACATTTGGTTGGATACCAAGACATATATATTGATATTACATAAACTGACATTTACACATTTTGCATATTTTTGAAAGACTTCAGAGATGTTTATTAACGATAGAAATGACAAAATGTTCTAGCTGTTGGCTTGCAAAGTGTAGACGGGATGATGAGTAGAAACCTAAATTCTATTTGTGAAACAGCTTTGTATTTTTACCAAAGAGTAAATATATTTCCATTACCACAGTCAGAAATTTGGAATTCAAACAAAGTGCAGATCATATTGTATATATTATTATCGAACATGTACGAAAACCAATAAATAACCTAATCTATTTACTTGTTAAGAGTAAGAAAGGAAAGCCTAAACTTCGTTATATTGATTCAATTAAATCATATTTTAAAGCAAAATTTGAGAGTGAGAACTGGCAGACAAGGGTAAAGAGTAGACTGTCACTGGAAGAGTTTAGATCAGAAAAACCTCGGGCCACATTGGGCTGTCATGTCAATTATGTTGAAGATGTTGAATCTATATACTAGTTGGGGGTTAAATAGGTTGAGGCACGACTGTCTTTCTGCACCGGAGATCTCTGGTTCAAATCCCAATGTTGGCATGATTCTTTGAAGCATTTGGAATTAGCTTTAAGCTGTAAGTTTCAGCATAATTAGCATTCATGTAAGGAACATCATAACACTTCAAACCAACAAACCACTTGTCCTCATACTCACATAATTATACATTATTTATATCAATATTTATGTAATACGCATGCATGTGTGCATATAATATATATATATATATATATAATGTATGTATATATATATATATATATATATATATATATATATATATATTTATATGTAAATGTGTATACGTACATATATGTGTATATGTCTTTATATATATATAATATATATATATATATATATATATATATATATGATTCAAGAAAGTAAAATTTCATCTTGAATGATTTTCATCTTAAACTACAGCTTCCTATTCAACTTAAATTTTCATCTCCATTTTTGTAGTTGAATAAAGAAATAAGCCCAAATTATTAACCATTTAAAGTGCTGTCTTTATATGGTATTTCTAAACTTAAATCATGTTCCAGGTTTACGATGTTGCAGTGTGATCTGATGTACTTCAGGCCCTACCCCCACATGGGTGCATACTGCATTGGACTCGCCCTCGGATACATTGTTCTTCGTCACAAAAAAGTAGATATGAAACCAGTAAGCAACAGTCTTTTGATTTATTCCAACCCAATACAGTAATGTAACATTTTTAAATATTATTACAAATCGATCACTTCAAGTTTACAATAACTTTGTTTATCCTTTGTTCTATTGAATCACATCATCATTCTATTGAATCACAAATCATAACATTCAAGCATAAATATAAATTTAGGGGAGAAATTTGTATTTTCCTCTAGCTTTCTGTATAGTTACGTTTCTTAACCCCTTGAGGACCAGAACGTAAATGCTGTAGGAGTCGACCGTTGTGAAAACCTTTGCCGTTTACACGATCTAGTAGTTAAATCTATCATCTAAAAATTAAAATAAAACGTTCATATCTTCTATTACGCATACGCGACGCTTGTCTCTCAATATCAACCGTAGATCAATGAATGGTGGCCACGCTGGACTGATAAGAGTGAAATCGCTGCGTCGCGTATACGGGACGTTGGTTGTGAACGGGTTAAAGCTTGAATAAAGGTATAATAAGTATTTTAATAATAGTTATATTAAACTTACTAATCCAATTCTGCGATTGATTGAAATTTATCTAACTTTTAAGATTGAATCCTTTGATAATTAATGTGCTTTTTAAGTATGGAAGAGTAGGGAAAAAGAATATAATTGTTCGAACTAAAGCAATCTGGTCTGCCATATCATGCATGAGCTATATTAAATTATTGAGATAGGAAATATTAAATCTAGTGTCAATAAACACCAATTATATTTACACTAGCATATAGCCCCTCATATGCCGGGATCAACAAATTTTTTTTAATTTTCCAGAATTGTAAAGTACCTTATAAGACAGATAAAAAAATGGTTTGTTTTTTGGCTGAGAATTATCTGTAACTAGCTCAATAATTATTTTATCTTCATATTCCTCTAAAGTCTCCCGATACTGTGAATGTAGTTTAGAACCACACTAAATTCATTTAGAAAGATAATTCAAAGTTTTCTTCGCTACTTCTAAATTATCGTTAAGTTCTTTCCAATCTTTTTGCCACAGTAATGAATGTAAGTAAAGGAGTTAAAATATCATTTCCATTACACCCTGGAGGTAGCTAGAATTTGTTGTTAATACATGTGATAAAATTTTCATTGCAACAAAAAATAATTGATGATTAAATTTAAAATTATCACATATGTACTTAATCTATTATTTAAGCCAAATATAAAAGACAATTATTTACGTAATATCTAAGTTCAGGGATAAAAAAGTTTGAAAATAATGCAGACGATACTTAAATAATTTAAAATAAGAAATGATTAAATGAGAGTGTTAAGGGAATGATGTCATAATATTAAAAAAATGTTATTTTTACCTATTTATTATGTGATAAATTGATGCATTTAATTGTCTGTTCTTAACCAGGGAAAATAGGGCTTAAAATGGCATTAAATACCAGAAAAATGGTGGATTTCGAACGTTGCTAACCCTAACTCACCAAGAATCCAATATGGATATCTCTACCCATTCCAGGTCTAATCGCTTCATAAATTCGAGGACAGACGGACAGATAACTTTGGCTATTATTATATAGGGGATTATAGTCCCACACTATTGACTTAAAATATAATTTTAAAAAAAATATTTTTAAAACAAGCACCTAAAATTAGAAATGCGATAATCTGCAGTATTATTTACTATCAAAATTAAAACAGTCATGAATAGAAAATTACTTTTTTACTTGTTGTAGGACTAAGTAATGACTAAGTATGACTAAGTAACAGTTTCACATTTTAATATAGTCTGACAGAAATGATCTAAGACCGATCTCACCAAAGTCGTTTAAGTGATAGCCGCGATTAACCCATGGTGTCAACCAATGGTGAGACTCAATTCTCCATTTAACACTTTGACTGCCAAGCCAAAATTGCAAATGTTCACAACGGGACCAAACTTTTTTTTTGTGTAATTTGTATTTTTTCAACATAAAACTATATATAAAAACAATATTTCAAAACAAACAATATTTTAAAACAAACTCTCTCTATTTATATATATTCCCTTTTTTGTTGCATGTTCCAAATATTTAATTTTTCATAAAACTTAGCTCATAAAATCGTCACATATACCAATTTGCGCAAACCACGTATACCTAACACATCGTAGGGAGAACAACAATCAAACTCCAATACGATTTTCATGTAACTGATAACATCTTTGATAGCCATGGCCTGAAGTGTTAAAACACCATGGCTATCATATCGGATAGCCAGTGTCTCAACGGAAATATCACTGGATATCACATATGATAGCCATGGCAGTCAAAGTGTTAAACAGAGATTAATCGCAGTTACCCGTTAAGCGACTTTGGTGAGACGGGGCCCTTAATCTATTACTCGCCAAGCTATATACATAATTTATATTCCAGGTGTATCAAGTATTAGGTTGGTGTGCAGCAATCAGTTGCAATTTGGCAGTCCTTTACAGTGCCTTTGAATGGAACAGGGGCAACATCCCTACGAAAGTTGTAGATGTGACCTACGCTATTCTACACAGAACTGCATGGGCGTTGGGGATAGCATGGATCATGTACATCTGCATTATTGGCAGAGGAGGTAATCCGAGTAAAAATGTTTTAAAATATTTTGTACTATTTGAGGGATTACAACTAAAGTTTACCAATTTCATTTGGAAAACTAGAGACACTGTGTACTTAAGTATCTGATTCATAATTTGTACTTGGAAATTTAAATTAATTTTAGATCATACTTAATAGCTAAAGTATTTTCTAACACGTACATATGTATGCATACGAAATAACAAGTTATTAACCCTGGTAAATGATTTCATTTTGTCAAGGAAAAATAGACTCGGTAAAGTCTGTATCATAATTAATACTTAGAAATTTAAACAAATTTTAGAGAATACTTAATAACTAAAGTATTTTCTAACATGTACATATGTATGCATACGAAATAACAAGTTATTAACCCTGGTAAATGATTTCATTTTGTCAAGGAAAAATAGACTCGGTAAAGTCAGTATCATAATTAATACTTAGAAACTTAAACAAATTTTAGATAATACTTAATAACTAAAGTATTTTCTAACATGTACATATGTATGCATACGAAATAACAAGTTATTAACCCTGGTAAATGATTTCATTTTGTCAAGGAAAAATAGACTCGATAAAGTCAGTATCATAATTAATACTTAGAAATTTAAACACATTTTAGAGAATACTTAATAACTAAAGTATTTTCTAACATGTACATATGTATGCATACGAAATAACAAGTTATTAACCCTGGTAAATGATTTCATTTTGTCAAGGAAAAATAGACTCGGTAAAGTCAGTATCAAAATTAATACTTAGAAATTTAAAAAAAATTTAGAGAATACTTAATAACTAAAGTATTTTCTAACATGTACATATGTATGCATACGAAATAACAAGTTATTAACCCTGGTAAATGATTTCATTTTTTCAAGGAAAAACAGACGGTTCTCTTTGGTTCTGAACACCTGATTTATTGGATAACTGTTTGAGAGTTAAATTAACACGAAAGAACTTGCACCAGGTACATCATCCTGGAAAAATGTTCTCTTAATATTAAAGTTTGGCTTTAAAAACATTGATTTTACTATTTCCTTGTTAGCAGCAATAAAAGGTTTCATTATAAATAGCATCCATGATGCTTAAATAGAGGACCAAATGGGGTATAAAATACCCCACGCGAAATCTAGGGTTACAAATTGAGTACGAATATTGCCTTGTTAACATAAGCTATTTTAAGATCAATAAAAAATGGCGTTTTTACAGAGAGATGGACGTAAAACTTTTGTGCTACGATAGAAGAAATACAAAGCTCAATACTAAAACAGGAATAAATCGCATAAGAATTTCAAAAGTGATACACGATTTTACCGTTTCCTGTTTAGTAGCAGAGAGTTTCATTAAAAATAGTATTGCTGGTGATTAAATCGTTAAATTAATTCGATTAATAATTATTCTATAAATTCTCGATTAAATTTAATCGAGAGAAATGAAGTCGGATATAAGATTCCCCTCTCGAGCCTCGAAATTCAAATTGAACATGAATGTTTCCTTGTTAATTTAGACTATTATCAGCTCACTATAAAATAACTGATTTCACAAAGAGATGGAAATAAAATTTTTGGGCTAAGATGGCAAAGCAATACAAAGCCAGATACTGAAGCAATAAAAATCTCTCATAATTTCGAAAGCAAAATAAAAACAACAACCTGTATTTGAATTGTTATTGTGGTAGACGTGTAAAAACAACAGTCTATTAAGTATCGGAAGATCAAATTAACTATTAACTACTATGGAGCGTACTTTCTGAGACAAAACTATATCCAGGTCTTCATTTCGATTAATTTTTTTACTACACTTCGGTATTTGACTTTCTAATACAAAGCCAAATACCGAAACTATTAGAAATCGCTCATAATTTCGAAAGCAAAATAAGACAAAAGCCTGTATTTGAATTATCATTCTGGTAGACTTGTATAAACAACAGTCTATTAAGCATCGGAAGATCAAATTAACAATTAACTACTGGGGAGCGTATTTTGGGGCAACACTGTATCCAGGTCTTCATTTCGATTAATTTTTTTATTGCACTTCAACATAATTGATCCTAACAACACACTGCATGGATATACTAAGAAAGTCAGGTATTAATTAAGATTTAGAGGGGTGAAAATTCTTGGGAAAAAAATCTGTGACACCGTATGACTGCAGTTAAAGATCAATCAAATTGACAATATTAAATAATATTAAATAAAATAATTTATAATTTAATAATTTAATTACGAATAGTATTGAATCACATTCTCTTAAATTGTTAAGTCTTTCTTCATATCTGTAAGTTGCAGTAAAGCTATTAGTTGATTGCTTTGTCTATAGTTTTAAATAATTAATCTATTATCCGATCTAATCTCTTAGAATAATTAGTATATACTAATTATCCTAATACCAATTAGTCTCTAAAAATTATTGCGATTTTCTAAAAATATTAATTTCTGACCCTTGCTACTGTTCTTATGTCATAAAATAAGATTGGTTTAATAAACACAATTAAACTATGTATTTTTTAATGTTAAAAGTAAATTTAAACCTACACAGTTTAGAGAAAAACTCTAAAATTTGGCTTTACATAAATCAAACTGAAGATAAATCAGTGAGTGAAAAGTATACATAGATGTGTTGCAAAGTAACAAGTACTTAAGTTCAATATGATATGTTTTCAAGCTTTCTAATGTTTTATTTGTTGAGTTTAAAGTACTACTTATTGAAACATTTTTACTTGTTTTCTGTTACAGGCATAGTCAACAGATTTTTGTCGTGGAATATTTTCATTCCCTTAGGCAGACTGTCTTATTCTGCTTATATCCTCCACTTCCCAGTTTTGTGGATGAGAAATGGACTGAGAAGAAAATTGCTGTTATTTCATCATTACGACATTGTAAGTATAGGAATAGCATTACAATGGGTTTTAGCAGAGACCTAATGTTACGTAGTGACATAATACTGCTTATTATTGTATCTAAGTACACATTAAGTGTTAATATTTTAGCTGATCATTAAATATTTCCAGCGGATCACTTTCCACCATACATCGGAAAATTATAAAATTATCTAGATTTGTAATTTTGTATGTGATGAAAATTTAGTACAATTTTATATTGGAAATCAGTATTTAGTTCAAAATGGTTTATCTTTTTAAAGTAAATATTAAGGCTTTTGGTGTATCAAAATAAGTGTTGTACAAATAAGGGATTAAGTACATTTATTCGTGATCAAGACCTTAAGTCTAAGGTATCTCACCAGATTTTGCTTACATTTTCAATACGAAAGATCGTATTCATGGCCATGGGCTTGCATCCCGGCTGAATCAATAAGGCAAGTTGAGTGGAACTTTTCTGGATTCATTCCTTTGTAACGCACCGAACGATAAAGAATAAGTAAAGTTCAGCTAAAAATGTTCTTGGCAGTTTGGAATCCATTTAATGCAATAGGCTCCAGTCTCATTAGCTCTCGTGTAGAAAAACAAAAGATTGTAGCTCTCTGAACCAACCAATCACTCTCTGTAACACAAATGGGAGTCTTCATATAAACATACAAAGAAGCAACCCTTCTCCCCAAATTGGAGAAGTTGGGGGTTAACCTAAGATGCATGTTGTTAATAAAAAACCGGTAATGAAATCCACTATCCTTGTTTATTGGCTACTAAAGAAAATTTCATCTCTTCATCAGTGCAAAAAACATATTTTAGAGACTGCTTTTAATTTTTGCACCAGACATTACTGCATATTTTTTATTTTTATTTATCATTTGAGGAAGTTCAAAAGCATAATACTTGATGTATTTATTCTGTTGGTAACACAAAAATAACGCTATAATTCTTTGTTTTTTGTTGTTGCTTTTTTACTAGCAGATGACACTCAATTTGAACATTATTTAACAGTTATTTTACCCATTTTCATTGTGTCTTCCGTCAATCAGCAATACAGCTGTGAGAAATGTCCTCGCCATACCAAACAAACTGTAGCTTAAAATTTGTCAATTACTTTAATAATCAATGTAGAACACGACCATGATTCTTTATCATTTTGGATACAGCATATGTAGCGATATTCCTTCAATTCTGCTCTCTCACATTCCTTGAAGTACAGTTAAACAACTAAGAAAGATTTCTTTACTAATAGCATTTCTAGGCATCATTTACAGCTTTGACCATCATTATCTTATACAGATGTTATTCTAAAAGTCTACTTCTATCCGTAATCCAACGTCAGAAAACCAGCGAAGCTCTCCACTGGTAAAAAAATCCATTCATGACATGTTTTGTTTGTGTCACAAAAGCCCAATTTCAATTCCTCCCATACAAACTTCATCCTTATATCTTTATTTGTCGACAAATAATCATTTTTTTTATTCTGACTGTTGGATCATCCAGTATTTTATCCTTAAAAACAAACCCCACCTATCCAGTATTCACTACCCAATATCCAGTAATATTTAGCAGATTATCAGTAGTATTTGAACTTTGATTAGTAAAAAGTCATCTAATGATCAACTGTAAGACTTGATATCAATATTTTCATGATTTTTTTCCAGTTCTATGAATTCTTGGCGACCCTAACACTGACTCTCTGCCTCTCCATAACCTTCCATCTGTTGTTCGAAGCACCCTTCCTCAACTTGGAAGAAGTGTGGTTTCCTAAGAATGGTAAAAAAATGAAGAAATCATCAGAAAGCGAGGTGACCATTGTGACCGTGGCCAAAATTGAATCCTGAGGAAAATAAATTTATTCTTCGGAAAATTTCATCATCATTCTCCTGTTACTCATTATGATTGTTCACTTGTACATAAATTCGGAATTTGTTTACAATAAAAAAACTCCCAATCAACTTGTCTCATTTTGTTTCATTACTCATTCCCGCAATTAGAAGTACCACGGTAGCAGAATATGGTTGGATCTTCGCAGATTGTCTAGATTTTAATTATAATTTAATTTAAATTTTGTCTCAGTATAATCTCATTTGACTTTCATTCTAACTGCGTTACTCCATCTAGTAATTTGTTTGACTTTTTTTCTAGCACATTAAAATGTAGCACTCTAATATTCATGTCATTAGGAAATACATTGATGGTGCAATTAAAAACTCCCAATCAACTTGTCTCATTTTGTTTTATTCCTCATTCCCGCAATTATATGTACCCCGGTAGCAAAATAATGTTGGATCTTGGTAGATTGTCTAGATTTTAAATATTTTTAACTTAAATTTTGTTTCAGTATAATCTCATTTGATTTTCATTCTAACTGCAATACTCCATCTAGCAATTTGTCTGACTTTTTTTATAACACATTAGAATGTAGCACTCTAATACTTGCATCACTATGAAATACATTAATGATAGAGTTACATGTTTCTAAAAACCCGGGATACAGTCCTCTCCTGTAAAGCGATTAATTAGTATATCGTATCTCGTTGTATGAAAATAGTGTTATATGAAACTCAGAATTTATTAAATCAGGGAATGTAGTCTATGAAAACCGTGTTATGAGAAACCTAAGAATAAGACAAATCCGACTAATTTATACCGCATTGTTTGGAAACAGTATTATATGAAACTCAGAATTTATTCAATCAGGGAATGTAGTCTATGGAAACCATGTTATGAGAAACCTAAGAATAAGACAAATCCGACTAATTTATACCGCATTGTTTGGAAACAGTATTATATGAAACTCAGAATTTGTTCAATCAGGGAATGTAGTCTATGAAAACCGTGTTATGAGAAACCTAAGAATAAGACAAATCCGACTAATTTATACCGCATTGTTTGGAAACAGTATTATATGAAACTCAGAATTTATTCAATCAGGGAATGTAGTCTATGGAAACCATGTTATGAGAAACCTAAGAATAAGACAAATCCGACTAATTTATACCGCATTGTTTGGAAACAGTATTATATGAAACTCAGAATTTATTCAATCAGGGAATGTAGTCTATGGAAACCGTGTTGTGAGAAACCTAAGAGTAAGACAAATCCGACTAATTTATACCGCGTTGTTTGGAAACAGTATTATATGAAACTCGGAATTTATTCAATCAGGGAATATAGTCTATGAAAACCGTGTTATGAGAAACCTAAGAATAAGACAAATCCGACTAATTTATACCGCGTTGTTTGGAAACAGTATTATGTGAAACTCAGAATTTGTTCAATCAGGGAATGTAGTCTATGAAAACCGTGTTATTAGAAACCTAAGAATAAGACAAATCCGACTAATTTATACCGCGTTGTTTGGAAACAGTATTACAAAAAAAAAACTCAATTTTAATACACATTAAATTAATTTGTACCGTGTTATATAGAATCTCACAAAATGTATTGTATATAAATATTCAGACATATAAGATCTGCATTCTCAAAGTATCAAGTTTTAATTGATGCGGTTAACAAAATTTCATGATTGTCGTGGCAAGGGATTGTGTAAATTTTTACATATTTGAATTAACGTACATTAAATACAATAAATGTAGCATATTTAACAAAATTATAAACAAAAAATGTTTCCGAATTAAGTTGATAAATATTAGACTGTTTTATTTTTCATTATCCCTGTCCAAGTATTTTCTGTGCAATTCCTTTTTAATACATGGAATAAATGCTGCCCTAGATAATTTTTTTAATCACCGTTATAAAAGACTTGACTTTACAGGGTTACCAGAGTAATATTGTCATATTTTTGGTATACCCGGAATTATACTTGGTTCTCAGTAATTCTCGGTAACAATAGTATAGATGCACAAAATTATAAACTATAACCAAATTATATGAGTATTAAAAGTCCTTTATTTCTACCAGAACAAAAGTTGAAGATCAACTAAAAAAATATTTTTTCTTGAAGAAATTTTGTTTAATTTAACAAGTTAAACCATCATTAAATAGAAAAATTAAATGAATGAATGAGAGACATTTTATAAAGGATTTACATCCTCTGCTGGAAAAAAGTCATTTTTACCCCATTATTAGGTATATTATCTTCATTTTAAAATTCACAATCATGATTGTTAAATAAGAAACACTATTATTTTCAGTTCCACATTTCGTAGATTTGATCCAATAATATTGCAAAGATATTTGTCAGTATTCAAAATCTCCAAATTGACTCGGTATAAACAATGCTGAATTCCTTTAGCTCAGTTGATTTGTAACCCATTAATGCCTAGTTCACTTTCTAAAGAGATTGATAAAGTAACACTTTGAAGGAGTTTTATATTTCATTGGATTGAGGTTTACTTTTCAGTAGAGGTAGATTGTAATCCTATGACCAGGGTTACTTAAACATTTTGTTGTGGGTATCCCATATTATTTACGGAAATATTGCCTGAAGCCGTAAGCATTGCATTAATCCAACACTTTTCTTGAGTGAAATTGTCGGTTTCTTCAGCTGTAATGTACTTTTGCAATTTTGGGTCATTAACTTTAACTTTTAGTTTTAAGTCATAGAGCAATGCAAAAATACTAAATGAGATATGTCACAGGCAACTTCTGCATCATAATGATATTAGAAGTCGACAGAGAGGTTGAATATGGTGTCGAATTATCCTCTCTGGCTTTTCTGACGTCATTAAAACATGAAGTCTCCGATGACATGTCTGGACCGCAATGTGGTAGAACCCTAGCTCTTCCAATAAGGCTGCTGCCATATTACAGTCGACATATGTCACAGGTGACTTCTGTGTCATAAGTCACCAGTCTTCTGTGGTGACGTCAGAAATGGCCAAAGATGAGAATTTTGTACCATAAATTTCCCTCTCTGACATCATTATGACGTAGAAGTCACGAGTGATATACGTCAACTGTAATATGGGAGCACCCTAAATCGGCCAGTTCTAAACTTCAAGATCAGTAACTGTACTTTTAACTGTAACTAAATTACATTCAAAACATTCTGATGAGTGTATCTCTCCATGCCAGCTTATATTTAGGTTTAAACAAAAGTTACCAAGGTAAATGATTATTAACTTTTAAAACGATATCTTTACGACTTGAACATGTTTTGCAATTAAAATAATAAACTGTTAAAAGATAAAATTAACTTTATGTGCATTAAATTTTATTTTAAAGTGAAAGTGTATGTTTTAGTTGTACTTCTGCTAGGAAATTGTTTAAAAATATTTTTAAACAGTTACCTAGCAGATGTCACCGTAGTAGCCACATTCGTCCTGAACAAGATAACGTTCTAGAGTTAACGTTAAGACTAATTGTATTACCTGCAAATGTTTTTATTTCATTCATTTTGCTTATATGTATACCTGTGTAGTAGTTTATATATATGTTGAGATCTTCTCTTTAGAAGTTAGTTTCTATTCAAACGAAGAATTAAGTTTATTAATTCTTACATAGTAAAGTGTATATTTGGAATTAGATGTAATATACAGATTCTACTAAAAGATAAGCGCGTTGTCTCCTGTTAAATTATGAAATTTTTAATATGCAAAAGAACTGTAGTATTATATTGCAATTGATAATATTGTAAAGTATTGATTAAAAATTTGATGAACTTAAAATAAATTTGTGAGATTTTAAAACTAGAATGAGACAGACTGATATATTTATAGGAAATTAGTTTAAGGAAACTGTAGATAAGTCCCTGTGACACTTCAGCCTGTTCTCTTTGAAAAATCAACTCGTGGGTTTCCGGTATGGTACCAAAAGTATTCTGTCAATTTACTTATGTTCAGATTGGCATGTGGCAAGGTCTTTAATCAGTTGAAAATTTAATTAAATAAATAAGTAATAAGTGTTTAGGTAACTAAGGACATCACTAGTTATTTACTTCTAAATCATCACAAAACTTAAATTGGGTAATCTGTCTTAACACATTGCATACGGGACACGTTTTCTGACCATTGATACTTGAGCGCGGGACACGTACCAGTACGGGTTATTGTAACAACATGGTTTGTTTGTGTGTGCAAAAATATATACAGGAAAACGAAGCCGAATATTCTTGCCTACTACATAGATTCTGGAAAAAATTAGGCAAATAAAAACTAGTTTTTACATCAGTCAATGCGGAACCATAGAACGGGAAATAATTAAAACTAAATACTACTATTTTTGTTTGATTTTTCATATTTTCGATACTATTATAAATTTATCCAATAAAAATATATTTTTTGTTTAAAAAAAATCTTATGGTTGTTATTTATATATTTCTATTTTATGTATTTGTTTATATATTTCAATATAAAATAAGAAAACTTGATTAAAAAATTAAATAATTTTCGATCGATTGAGATTTAACTGAATAAATTTACTCATAAAACGCCCGCTCCCGGTAAAATTCCGCTGCGAAATGTACCCGCACACAATGGTTAGGACAATGTGTTATCCCATATGGTGGATGGTATTGTTAAGTTTTCTCGTGTTGCAAAAAGTAGACCGTGACTCCCCCCCCGCTGCGAAATGTACCCGCACACAATGTGTTAATAGGGTGGTATTGTTAAGTTTTCCTAAATAGGTGGTTGTCCCCCACCCCTTCAAAAAAGTTTGTAAACCTATGATTTAAGTTTTCATAACTAGTTTTATAATTTCCACTTTCTGCAGTAAACCTCGATTTTAAATTGACTTCTAGTCTATGATACTCATGTCATAATAGTCTTTTCAATACGCAAGAAGCAAATTACTTAAAAATGTCGTCTTCAAAGATACAAACTTTGTCCCTACTTCCCATTCAGTTTATGATCTTGACCAATTAAGGTGATTCATGATTCGGAGTACTAGGCAACAAATTTACGTTGTTAATTTAAAATCAGATTAATCTAATCTGAAATTTGTATCTGATAGTTTATATATTTTTCAAATGGATTACTTAAAATTCGTTTCAAGAAAGAGTGAAGATGATCTCCTTGTAATTAAACCATCAAGATAAATTATTCCCAGTCACCTTACTAAGAAACCACAACAGGAAAATATTATGCTCTCCTCTGCTATCTCATACATGTTTATGCCGAACGATGGCCGATTGGATAGGGTGCTAGTCTTCAGTACCGGAGTTCGTGGGTGCGAATCCCACTATGGCATGGATGTCGTAGCTCTTCGGAATCAACATTAAGCTGTAGGCCCCGGTCTCATTGGCCCTCGTGTTGCAAAAAGTAGACCGTAACCAAACCATACATATTTATATTATAAAATGAAATAGCTACTTACTATTAACCCTTTGACTGTCCTGTACAACTAGTATATACATACCTAAAGCTTTATAAGCTTGTATATAGCATGCTAAAAACAATTTACTGTGCTTTTAAAACTGAAAATAATTTGGTGTAGAGTTTTAAATTCAGTTATATTTTTCAGTTAAACATATAAAATACGAGATATAATTTTCTCATGGAGGGGCTAGTCAGAAAGTTAACAATCATATAATTTTCAAGAAAACGTAAAAAGATAGCCTTTTTATTAAAAAAATTTAATAAAAACTTATTAGTTTAAAATAGACCAACTTTCTATACTATACATAGTCTGGAACTGTTATATGTTGTGTAAAAATAGAAATAAAACTTCGGTTATAAATTTTTCTTTATCAATTTTAAGGACTTTAGGTGGAAAATATCATGCACGGGCATGAGAAATAGTGAAAACTCACTCCGTAATTTTGAAGGGAACTGGAAGAAAGAAGTATGTTTGTTTTACGCTGACCCATCCGAAGACATACAGCAGCTACTATTTGATGACCGTGCAGTAACAGTGACTCATAAATGGCTACCAAGCCACCGCTGACCTGCGAGAGGCCCATCATGGTCCGATTTTAATGTGGTCCAACCCGGTAAGGAGCAAACACTACAGAGGTAAGCTCGTGACTACCAGGAAGAAGGCTAGAAAAGATCACTCAGGTACCCCGGAATCGTGAACCCCGTACACACCTAAAGGAGGTGTGCTCTTGGGGGCTGGAAGAAAGAAGTAAAAAAAAAAGGTATTGGAAACATTAAAGTTGTGGTAATTCAATCCTAATTTATATCTTCTCTTTTTTAGAATTCATCTTTACCACTCATTCCAGTCTAAAGAATGGATGGAACTGACTGTGAGCTCAACAAGCAACATCTCAAAGTGCCTACTGTCGACATAAAGCGAGTTTGGGCGGTAACAGAAGAAAATGTGAACAACTTCTGTTGGACAATCGCAAACTTAAGAAATCTGAAAAGAAATGCAGAATACAACCAAGTAACCGACAAAGTCGACTGGCTATTTTCGATCACGAAAAGACGAACGTCATACGACGTAACAATCTGCACAAAAGGCTATAATAGAGAACTAGCCTGTTCTGTCTGTTACAGCCAAGGTTTATTCTCCAGTGAGATGAATGCTGAGAATATTTCCCAATTCATACGAAAAGTTCATATACCAAATAATATTATAAATGTGCCAGAAAATAAATTTCTACGGGAAGACACTTTAGTAATAATTCTTAAATTCAATAATGTTGAAAATTTAAAGCCGAGCCTGAGCTTGAGAAACTTAAATGATGATAGTACATTTAAATGGGTCCAGAATCTTTTGAGCTGTACTGTCAATGAAACCTTTATAGATTTCCTTATACATGTAGAAGATGATACGTTGTACGCTCACAAGGCGATCCTTGCTGTACGTAGCTGTTTCTTTCGCCAGTACATCGAAGAAAACTGTACTAATGGACAAACTGGTGAGATCGCAGTTGAATCAACGTACGATGCTATGCATAGCGTTTTATATTTCATATATACTGGGCAGATCGTAATCAGGCCTGTAGATGATTTGATCCGAATTTTGGAGGTTGCTGAGAAGTTTGGCTTAACCAGATTGCAGAAGTCTCTAGAAAAATACATAGTAAATAATTTTCAGAAAGGAAAAGCTCAACTATTTGAATAGGTCATCAAACGAAAGGTAGAATTAGAAAGCATCAGCAAAAAATATCAAAGAATAAATCGCATTGCTGTACATTTACATGGAATCAGTTCCTAAATATATTAATGTATAAAAAATGGCTGAAGACGTCTACAACTCGACTCAAATTTTCAAAAATGTTGATTTTTTTTTTAAATAAATATAAGTTTAAAACTTTATTGATTACATTTGTTAGTTTTTACTCGAGTAAGGTGAGTAGCAAATTATTTCACTAAACATTTTAATATTTTCAAAGTTATACAAATTTTTCTTTCAAAAGTGATCCAAGTAGCACAGTTTGTTATAAATTTGACACCTAGTTTAAGAATAACCTAAATACACTTGTTATATTGAACAAAATACAGTTTCTTGTCATCACGTAATTGTGTGAAGATCTTATCACGCGTCAACCTGTTCGCGTTGAAAATGCTACGGATTCAGTTAGATTTCTGACACTGAAAAGATTTCAACTGATTTAGTTTGGTTTAGGTTGACGTGTGATTTGCCTTTGATTAGATCATAAGCCTTTGATTATCTGAAAGTATTTCGTTGCCATACGAGAAATCTGAACATTGTTCATAAGGAAAAGAATCATAACCTGAATCTGTTGCTTTTTTCACTGCATAGACCTTAGCCCATAAGTTGTTAAAAGGGATACAAACACATAAGAAAGAAAATTTATCTTCTATAAGATTTTTATTTTCACAAGAAATATAAACAGTAAAGGCTTGAAGAATGTCAAATTAAGTAGGTCATCGCTTTTCGGTAATAATATTCAGTTGACCTCCTCCACCCAGTGTGTTCATAAATCGTCGTATCTGGACGAAACCGGCTTTTAATCCCACAAAAATAAAGCCGAACGATGGTAGAATGGTTAGGGCACTGATCTTCGGAACCAAAGTTTGTGAGTTCGAGTCCCACAGAGGCATGGATGTTCGTAGCCGTTCGGAATCTGCTTTAACACTAGATTTACGGATGTTGATCATATACCTATTTTTACTGAAGTAAGCCAATTTGACTCATACTAGAAAATTAAAGTTTTTTGCAAAGAAAATAGTTCAAAATTAATTTAAATGAAATGTTTATTATCAAAAAAATTTTTACACATAAAATCTCTTTTTGAAACCCATTTTCCGCAAACATTTCTATCATATTTAGCACAATGGTTTCTACATCTGTTTCTTTTGAATGATTGTTGAACTTGACAATTCTTCCGTGCGTCAGTAGCACAAATTTCTGTCACTGGAATGGAAGTGTTCTCGATTTCTTCTCTATGTTTACTTCTTAGCTCTTCAGCCTGATAGCACCAATAAATTTCATGTTATGCGATTAATTGTTAAACCATTCTATGAGTCAAATTGGCTCACAACCGGGAAAATAGATATACCACATTTGATAATGCGAAATGAAGTGATCTGCGGGGAAGAGGAATGAAAGTTTACATATATTTTATTAACTAAAAACCAACGTATGTTTTTGAAAAGTGATATATTAAAGTTTATATATATATATATATATATATATACACATATATACAGTGATCAAATTTTTAATGAGTTAAATTGGCTCGGTCCGTAAACTTAGTGTTAAACAGTAGGTCCCGGTCTCATTAGGCCTCGTGTTGCAAACGAGTAAATCATAGTGCTCCCAATCATCAACCTATAAAGACAAACTACATCACATCGGCATAATCGATTTTGAAATGCTTAATGTTAATCATAATGTTTTGCAGTTATCCGTAACACAATGATATTAATAATGATTCATTACCACTTACACAAACATATCTATGCAATCCCCTATATAATAAATAGCTTAAGTTGTCTGTCCGCTAATTTATGAAGCGTTGTACCTGGAATGGATACACATCCATATTGGATTTTTTATATTATAGCAAAATTCAAAGCGAGTTCGAAATCCACCCCATCCCCCCTTTTCGAGCATTTAATGCTATTTCAAGTCTTATCTCCCTCTTATTCTATATAAATTCATTCTTGATATGAATTTATATAGAATAAGAGAGATCAGTAAGGCGGAGCATAATATTTAAACTGGACTGTGTTTATTCGCCCCTCATATACTCTAATTAGTTCCTATGTCGAGTGTAGGCCTAGCACGTTCGGTAGAGGGTATGCTCATTTGATCAGCGTACTTTTCGGGTTGGCGGTTTCTGTACCCAGCCAAATTTTCTAAATGTCTAATATAATTTATATATTATTCTAATATATTCTTTTAAATTCTTATTACTGAAGTTGTTTTATTATTTTCAAAATGTTTTATATTTTTAAAATAAATGTTTATTCAACTTTTTATGACTTAAACTTTCTTCTCGTAGTGTAATAACAGCCTAAGTTATCTGTCTATCTGTCCGCGAATTTATGAAGCAGTTGACGTAGATCATATGGATATTTTGATCTATATATTTATGATATATTATTTTTATACTTATTAGCAAATTCAAAGCGGTAAAGTTTATCTTTTCTAAATTAGATCAGATTCTAAAATATATTAGTATGAATAAGCGTCGTATCACAGCGAAAAATACTATCATATTTAAAACGTTCGAAATTCACCCCGTACCCCCTTTTTGAGCTTTTAATGCTATTATTTCAAGAACTATTTTAGGAGCAGGCTATTAATTAATCAATTCATCACATAATAAAATATCTAAAAATAACAATTTTTTCTGGCATTATGACGTCATTCCTTTAGCTATCTCATTTAATCAATTATTTTAGATTATTTAAATATCTTCTGCATGATTTCCATCCGTTTTATGATTGATCTAGATATTACGTAAATAATTTTCTTTTATATTTGGCTTAAATAATAGATTAGGTACATATGTGATAATTTTAATCGATTATTTTTGTAGAACAATAATTCTCAGCCAAAAAACAAACCCTTTTTTTACCTGCCTCATAGGGTACTTTACAATTCTGGAAAATTAAAAATTTTACTAATCCCGTCATATGACGGGCTATAATGCTAGTTCAAAATATATGCACTTAAACATATACAGGTTGAACTGACGTATGATTATCCTTAATTTTCTGTAAATTAATCCCTCTAGGGTTAAAAAGTAGATCTTGATCTCATTAACCCTCCGGCTTCATTAACAGAAAATTGTAGATCGCACATCTCCCAGAAACGTCAATGTTAAACCTTAATGCTTTGCAATTATCAGTAACACCATATTAATAGTGATTCATTACCACTTAAACAAACATATCTATGCAAATCAAATTTTATGCACTTAAACATATACACGTTGTACTGACTTATAGTTATCTTTAATTTTCTGTAAAATAATCCCTCTTGGGTTAAAGAGTAGATCTTGATCTCATTAGCCCTCTGGCCTCATTAACAGAAAATTATAGATCGTACATCTCCCAGAAACTAACCTTAAGAGTCACGACTCATCAAGTATCAGATAGAATTTTTAAGGAAGCAATTTGCAAAATGAGACTTTTAAAGATTGAAATTCTAAAAAGTGAAGGTAAAGCTAATTTCTTTCTAAAATATTTCCAACTTTTAAAACTGAAAGCTTTCAAAGCATTAGAAAAAGTTCTCTCTCCATATTACTCTTTCTAATGTTACAGCTTTAACTTGGTATAGAATTAGAAAGTAGTTATTTTGCTTGAGTTGTCTGTGCTATGATTATACAAATTTAGTTTAACCTTTTATAACACCGTGTTAGATATGTAACATGCCTAAAAATCGATGTACTTTACACAGTTAGTTTTGAAGGATGATTTTGTTGATTTTTGTTGTTCTTCATCATTGCGTAAAATTAAACAAATCAACACAAATAACAATTTAAACATTAAACTCAATTTACTAGTAGAACCCTACCAAATTCTAATTTTAAATTTCATATCAATGTTAGTCATCGCTTTTACTGAAATAAACTTAGCATTTTTTGAGTTAAAAAAAATAAAAGTTGACGTCAGAAGGAAGTTTCTTACAAATATAGCTTCAAATTCTTTATATAAAGATAGTTTGGGGGTGAAATAATTTATAAGAAACATGCTTTTTGTTTGTAAAATACTTTTTTGTCGATAAATTTTCATGTATTACATTTTTTTTTATTTTTTACTGTTTTGAAATGTATTCTAACATCTGAGGAATATTTTTTTAATTCGAGGTTGTTACTTTACAAAGAGTTGATTATCTTGAAGTTTGAAGCACCAATTTTATAAGTAAGTTTATGTATACAGTTCCACAAGGGTTGACTCATTTTCTGTTTTGGATACCTGATTTTTTCCAAGGTAGAATAAATTAACCCTTTAATGCCCAAGTCATTTCTGCCATTTTCATATTGATGTACATGTTAACACATTGTGTGCGAGTACATTTCGCAGCGGAATTGAACCGGGAGAGGGCGATTTGAGCTTAAATTTAGTTATTCAGTTACATCTCAATAGATCGAAAATTATTTAATTTTTTATCTGAAATATTATTTGAAATTTAATTTTTTATCTCTATTTTAATTTTTTATACTGAAATATACAAATATATAAAAAGAAAATATATAAATAACAACCATAAGATTTTTGTAAACAAAAAATATATATATTTAGTGGATAAATTTATAGTATAGTAAATATGAAAAATCAAATAGAAATAGTAGTATATAGTTTTATTTTTTTTTCGAATTATGTTATAGATAAACATTTTTACATTATAAAGAAATGAAAAGAGCAATTATAAAACTAATAATGTTTTACAGTGTGGTAACGTTCAAAGCATTTTCCTCCATGAAGAGGTACAAGGCAAAACTTGCATATGTGAGATGTTTCACTCTGCAATGTTTTCACAGCTCACACACGACATGCTTTGAGGCTTTTTCTTCACCGCAGTAGTAACAATTTTCTTTAAAATATATTAAATTGTTTGTCTAAATTTTTCCAGAATCTATGTAGTAGACAAGAACATTCGGCTTCGTTTTCCTGTATATACCGTTATTTTTGTACCCACAAACAAACCATTTTGTTACACTAACCCGTTCTAGTACATGGCCCGCGCTCGAGTATCAATCATCAGAAAACTTACTAGTACGTGTTCCCGAAACAATGTGTTAAATCTAAGTTATTATGGAAGCACAGAGTAAAATTATATAAGTTTAAACAACTTTGAATACTACAGCACGTCACGTTAGTGATCAGCTCTAGTTAAAAGCATCATAGGTTGCCATTTATAAAAAAGGAAAAACTTCGTAAATAATTTTATTTGGTATTACCTGTAAAATGAGCACTTTAAAATGGATTCTTCTAACAAATAAAGCAACTTGTCATGATTTCAGTGTATCTACTTGCAATAAAAATTAGTTTTATGCGTGATGTTCGAAAATTCTTGTAATGCTGATACAAATGGAAAATTTATATATGTTCAAGCACTTTTCCATTGAAGTAGTAGTTTTACAAGAAGAGCATTGAAAGTTCTAGCAGTCTCTGGTCAACTAGTCCTTTCTATAAAAAACCAGGGCCTGGTATTCTTTCGCCCCCCCCCCCCTCTACCCTCTTTTCAAGGCAAAAAAATAGTTTATAAAAGGAAACAAACGAATATTTTTGGAGGAAAGTTTTTATTTTTTATGTTTACATACCTTTGTAGTACAGTCGAATGCCAAAAATCTGTATATCCTCAAGGATATAAACTGTAACACTTGCAATTAAGTTTTTATATAAAAAATAAAATAAAATAACATAGGTAAGATTAACAAATAACAGCTATTCGTACATTTTAAGACGAAATGAATAAGAAAAAAATAATAAAATAATAAAATTCTTAAGCAAATAACAATTGTATCTAAGTTTCAGAAATATAATAAATGCTAATATTTTTTTATAACTGGCAGAAATTTTTATATTATTACTAATTTATATTATACGATATATAAGATAAATGCTATATATAAGATAAATAAGTAAACTGGAATGTGTTTTAAATAAAATTATCAACAATTTAACTGGTTTTAATTTCTGATTAAGGTTTCATAAAATATTACTTGAAGAATTAACACAAAACATATTCAAATTTTGTTAGTTAAATTATTTAAAATTTAATAATTAAGAACCAAATTTTAGGGGGCCTAGGCCAGTCGGCCCGTGCTTTAATAAGGCCCTGTAAAAGACGTGGAAAAATAAAAATAAAAATACCCTTTAAGCAATGAGGGATTAGGTAGATAATTCATAGTTAAAAACTGATAATTTTACTTTAAATTTAAATTTTAATTTTCAAATATAATCTAAAAAACACAATTATCTTTGTCAGAAGTTTTACTAAGACACTATAGACAATAAATCTAGAAAATAATAATGCTACTTCTCACAAGATGTCAAAAGCAATAAATATGATTCTCTAAATGTAGCATATTTAGAAAAAAGTCTCTTCTTACCAATGAATGTGTTTAATGCAACTAAAACTGCAGATATCCTTTCATTATGTTGATTTATTTTAAATGTAAGATACAAGATATCTGTCGTCACTGCAGATGGGTAATTTTGTACACTATTCTCCCCTCTGTTAGGTTGACTCTAAAAACTGTGATCAATATTCGCTTAAATAACTGCATAGGCATAAATCCGAACAGTTAATTAAAATAAGAAAAAGAGAGAAGGGTAAATACCAAAGGAATTTTATTTTAACCAAAACAGAGTAATTAATTGGAGACGATCTCCAATTAAATGTTTGGTCATTAAAAATTTTATCACAAAATTCTTTTTTTTTTCTTATATATAATTCTATTGGGGGATATGTTAGGGATGATTCTATTTCAATATGTCCAATCCATGCTAACTGAAAATATAATTGTTTCCCAATTAATCATTTACATTTGAATGGAAAAAATAAGGTCATTTTTCAACTCCTCTTCTTAGCCCACTCTCCTGTTTCTAATCATGGATCTTGTTGGTGCTTCAACCACATTTGGCGAAATTGGCGTGCTTGCAGCTTGCGTGCGTGGCGTGCTTGCAGCGTGGCGTTTGAAATCTGGCGAGGGGATCGTAACTCAACAAATTGATACATAAACAAAAACAACATTTTGAGGAAAAATTTTACAAAAATTGAATATTTAAAATCTAATTGAATTAACAAAGAAAACACAAAGGAAACACATAACATTCATACTAAATAGACTGAAACATTCACTTAATCACAAATTAAATAAACTGAGTGTGATTTTCATCACAAATTTGTGATTTAGTGTAAATTGTAAAATTAATTTAAATTCACAAAAAAATTGGAAAATACCAAGAGAAAGTTAGTCCAAAGGGATGAGGGAGGGTAGGCGGGATCTCATCCAGCAAAAAAACTCTTTGACTTAAAAGAAACTGTATTTTGAGTGAAGGTTGAAGAGGAGTTGTAAAATTGAAAATTTTTTTTCAAATCTCTTATTCTAATTTTAGGGGCCTAATAAAAACAAAACAGTCGGGAAATATTGCAATACATTAATAGGAAACTGAGAAAATATTTTAAAATTAACAACTCATTACAGAAATCAAAATGTGAATAATGAATTTAACTTTGTTGTTTATACAGAGTTCAGAATGAACTTTTCGAAAAATTTAGAAATCTATCCTTTCCAAGTTTAAGCATTTTGGCTTCATTTAATACCAAGATCAGCTTTTCTCTTTCTCCCTTCCTGCTTTTGTCGACAATCTTTTTCACCTTGCAGTTTATTTTGTTTTTTGTAAGGGGAGGGGTTTAATTTATGTACAATTTTTAAAGAAAGCATATAAGGCAGTATTTTTCAGCAACTCTAAGAAAAGAATAATAATACTATGAAATCTCTAGTACAGTGGTACTAAAAATAACAGATAGTATATAGTGTATGCAACACACAATTATCGGAATTCAACTCAGTTTCCACAAAATGTTTAGGTCATCGAGCAAGGGATCCAATTCCAGCCAGTTGTTTTATTGTTAATTTGATTTACTTAAAACTTGCCAGATGACTTGTAAACATCCTCTTTCGGTTACCTCTGGAAACATGGTAAACCTGGATTTTACATGGAAAGAAAACCAATGCCCTTTACCGAACGATTCCGAATGGGAAGTGCGCTGCTCATCGGTATCGGAGTTCGTAGACGTTCGAAATCGGTTTTAAGCAGTTGGTTATGGTCTCGATAGCCCGCGTGTAGCAAAACAGTAGACCACAGCGCTGCAAACCTAAATAACCAATGTCACTTTTTTCATATTGTGTCTTCCTCTGGACGTTGATAGTCGGTTCAAACGTTCGTTGTGACATTATTTTGACTTCAGCTTGATCGTTTTGTGAGCAAAATGTCTGACTTCAGAGTGAAGTCACAACGAACGTTCGAACCGAACCCCAACTTCCAGAGTAAGGGCCATTGGCACGGACAGAAAACTTTTCCGAACCTTATTGCTTTTACTACTCACTTTTTAATTTTGCTCGAGTTTATGATGTACCCGATGTGTGAAAAACTGAACTGAGACTATCATTCACCTCATGCGCTTTCACCACAGAAAAAATTCCCATATTCTAAAAAATTGATTTCCTTTAGTGAAAGATCACGACTTGATTTAGTATGACTTGGAATACAGTAGTTAACTTTTCAACTCTTAGGGCCGGAATCACCAAAGTCGTTTAATGGCTAACCGCGATTAACCCATGGCGCCAACCAAGAGTGAGACTCAATTCACCGTTTAAACAGAGATTAATCACGGTTAGCCGTAAATCGACTTTGGTGAGACCGTCTCTTAGGGCCGGTCTCACCAAAGTCGTTTAACGACAAATCTCGATTAACCCATGACGCCATCCAATCTTAGGGCGCAATTCTCCGTTTAAACTGAGACTAATCGTCGATAAACGACTTTGGTGAGACCGGCCGTAATAGAAATTTAACTGGGATATGCTCCTCAAAACCGATTTCAAAAGGTTGTGATCATTCTTGCCAGCAATAGAATTTAAACCCACAAACTTCGGGAATGAAGACCAGAGCCTACAAGTTTGGGCATCATTCGGTTATCAATAGGATTTCAGTGAATTAATTAAAAAAATAAATAAAACGTGTCTTTTAAAAGGGTTAACTGTATTAATCACTGTTACTTATGATCAAGAATTGTTTTCCTATACTTGAACACCTTGAGCATCATCTTGACATATTAGCGATTTGGGTTTCATGAAGTTATATTTAAGAGGTAAATATACCTTAATATTTTGTCTATCTTTTTTAAAGAATCCTATATGATGGTTTTGCAGCTCTTGCATTGCGAAAGGGAATAGTATTGAGCAATCTAAACCCCATTAATTCAAGAAAACAGATGCTACGCTATTATAACACTGTTTCTCAACATATGCAACACGAGGATTTTTAGAGAATAATTAAAGTCACTTGGTATCGTATCGAATTTTTTTATCTCATTATCTTTAATGAATCCTTTAAGATTATTTTTTTTAGTTCTTATATTGCCAAAAGAAATAGTATTAGGTAATCTAAATCGCTTATTTACAGACGCAAATCTTATGCTATTATAACAGTGTTTCTCTACATGTGTGGCCGAATGGTTAGGGTGCTGGCCTTCGAAACCAGAGTTCGTAGGTTCGAATACCCCAGTGGCATGGATGTTCGTATCCGTTCGAAATCGGCTTTAACACTAGATTGCCCGAGATTTCTTGTATACCTATATTGCCCAAAAACAGTCAAAATGACTGCATTGTGAAAATATAACAAATATGTAAAGAAATTTGTTTAAAATTAATTTTTAATATTATATAATAAAGGAGGGCGGAAGTAACTACAATTATTTATAAACCCATTTATATGTTATAGAAAAAGTCACAAAATTCTAAGAAATTGTGTCATTATATTTCATAATTGTTTTTCTAATTGAAATTAAAAAACAGTCAAAATGACTGCCTTGGGCAATCTAGTGTTAAGCAGTAGGTCCCGGTCTCATTAGCCCTCGTGTTGCAAAAAAGTAGACCGTAGAGCTCCAAACCAAATTCAACCTGTGTGCTACGAATATTTTTAGTGAACATTTAAGTAACTCTGTATTGTACCACTATTGTGAAATTTTCATCTTATAACGTTCCGTTTTCCTTGTTAATTGTTTACCTATAATAACGCTTCAAGCGTGTTACTAATTCTTCTTTCCTGTTAATAGAAATCATGCTTTATTTTTCAACTAAATTTTGCTTACAACTCGACAAGCAAGCATTTGTCTTTAATGTCTTTTGGATATTTTGTATCTGTGAGCTGACCGGGTGTTGTTATTTCTCAGTGTTTGGGTTCGAGAAAGGGTTGCATATCACTGCTATAAAGGAATGTCGAAGGATTTTTCTTGGTACTTACTATTCTAAATGTATAAAAATTCAGAGAATGAGAGTACAGGAAATTTAAAAAGAAATCCTCGGCAATGACAGTTTTAAGAGTTTGAGAAAACAAATAAGCCTTCAAACTTTCCTTGGTAAATTATTACATAATTAGGTCTATCACTCTGTTTTTGAAAAGTGCATTACTAAAATCAGTACAGGAACAGTAGCAGGAATAACATCTGGAAAATGCAATAAGGTTAACCTGAGTGGAAAAAGGAAGTCCCACTATACATAAATATTAACAGCGTCATAACAGCACTATACATTGTTTTTACTTTTAACACTTTGACTGCCATGGCTATCATATGTGATATCCAGTGATATTTCCGTTGAGACACTGGCTATCCGATATGATAGCCATGGTGTTTTAACACTTCAGGCCATGGCTATCAAAGATGTTATCAGTTACATGAAAATCGTATTGGAGTTTATATTGTTGGGCTCCCTACGATGTGTTAGGTATACGTGGTTTGCGCAAATAGGTATATGTGACGATTTTATGAGCTAAGTTTTATGAAAAATTAAATATTTGGAACATGCAACAAAAAAGGGAATATATATAAATAGAGAGAGTTTGTTTTAAAATATTGTTTGTTTTGAAATATTGTTTTTATATATAGTTTTATGTTGAAAAAATACAAATTACACAAAAAAAAAGTTTGGCCCCGTTGTGAACATTTGCAATTTTGGCTTGGCAGTCAAAGTGTTAAATAGTATTTGTAATTTACTCAACGGTTTTTTAAATATCCCTTCATACTTAATTTTCTTGCGTTTTACTTGATATCATTTTTAGGCATGCTGCAAATTTCAGACATTTTAGTGTCCCCTCAAACAAAAGTTAAAAATCACTGCATTAGAGTTATAGAGTAGACAAATTATAAAATAAATGCTGTAGTTTGGCAATTTTGATTTTTTAACATTAACCCCTTCCGGTATGATTTAATAATGAAAAACTGTGCATGAAATAACCATTTAATTTTTATTTAAAAAACCTGTTTAATTTTACAATTCTTACATATTTTTAATTAAAATCCACTTTTTACATAGTGTTAAATAATATAAGAAACAGTAAAATTAAGAAAATATCAAAGCAAAACATTAATAAGGTACACAGATAAGTCTTCAAGCTAATGATACTTTTCAAAACAAAGTGCAAAGGAATTCTTAATTGTTTACACCGCCAAGTAGTCTCACTTTTAATTTGATTCTTGTAACACACACGGCATTTCTTAGTAGGTTTTCTTTTATTCTGACTCATTTATTTGGCAATGACTTGTACCAAGTAAACAATATGCAATAGTGACTTGTGATTTTCACAAGTGATAAAAGTGTTGCCAAATTCAGTACACTAGAAATTTTAAACTAAATTAATTATCATATTTAACAGTAACTTTAATCTCATGATGAGTGTAGCTCGTCATTGTGCGGTACGGAATGAAAAACTAATGACGAGCTAGACTCGTCATTTTACCGGAAGGGGTTAAGATAAGAATTTATTATGTGCTTGAGTTTTGTCTCTAATTTAGGACTGTTAGCCTAGAATATACCAGTTTCTTTAACTGTTCATCAAAATGATTTAACACTCTTCCTTAATTCTATCCAAGACTTATATAAGCAGATATATATTTTTTCTGGGGGGGGATACTTTAACGTTAGGAGAAATAAATTGCACAGTTGAAATTTCATTACAAAAAGATGTATGAAACACGTATTAATTTCAGAGGGATGAAATTCTATAACCGCTTCCCTTACAACTGTTTTCGAAATAAAACTGCAAAAAATCATCACATTTTTTTAAATTTTATTATTAAATACTAAGAAATGAAACAAAAAATATGTAGGTTTTAAGAGGAATATTTAATTTTTTCCAGGTGTAAAAGCATTTAGTTTTAATATTAGTTTCCTATCTTGAGTTATCTCAACAAATGGAAAAAAAAGTTGAATATTAGTTTTTGTATGATAGTTTTTGAAATACGGGACAACACAAAGCGATACCTGACATTCTGTACATTGGTATCTGGTTTTTTTTCTTACTGGCTTACCTCTGGAATCTCTTTTACGTGATCACAGAGTATGCTGTCTCATTGGGTTGGATTTTTTTGTAGCAGAAATAACATCTGGAAAATACCATAAGGTTAACCGGAGTGGTGAAGGACTAATGCTGGATCTTCCTGGTGTGGCAGAAAACTCTTCACGGTGATTTTTCTTAACTATCCTTCTTTATAGATTACTAATCCACAAGCCGACTTATACTATACAATAAAGAAAACACGTGACCAGTCAATCTAAAAGAACCGCGAAACTAACAAAACTTGGTAAACTATCAAAGCTGAATTTATCCTTTCGTTTCTTCCAGACCGAGTTTAGCTCTCGTGTTGCGAAAAAGAACCGCTAGAAGAACCGGGAAACTAACAAAACTTGGTAAACTCTCAAAGCTGAATTTATCCTTCCGTTTCCTCCAGACCGAGTTTAGCTCTCGTGTTGCGAAAAAGAACCGCTAGAAGAACCGCGAAACTAACAAAACTTGGTAAACTGTCAAACCTGAATTTATCCTTCAGTTTCCTCCAGACCGAGTTTAGCTCTCGTGTTGCGAAAAAGAACCGCTAGAAGAACCGGGAAACTAACAAAACTTGGTAAACTGTCAAAGCTGAATTTATCCTTCCTTTCCCTCCAGACAGAGTTTAGCCCTCATGTTGCAAAAAAGAACCTCTAGAAGAACCGCGAAACTAACAAAAATTGGTAAACTATCAAATCTGAATTCATCCTTCTGTTTCCTCCAGGCCGAGTTTAGCCCTGGTGTTGCAAAAAAGTAAACCGCTAGAAGAACCGGGAACTAACCAAAACTTGGTAAACTATCAAAGCTGAATTTATCCTTTCGTTTCCTCCAGACCGAGTTTAGCTCTCGTGTTGCGAAAAAGAACCGCTAGAAGAACCGGACCGCGAAACTAACAAAACTTGGTAAACTGTCAAACCTGAATTTATCCTTCAGTTTCCTCCAGACCGAGTTAGCCCTCGTGTTACAAAAAAGAAACACCGCAAAACTAACAAAACTTGGTAAACTGTCAAAGCTGAATTTATCCTTCCTTTCCCTCCAGACAGAGTTTAGCCCTCATGTTGCAAAAAAGAACCTCTAGAAGAACCGCGAAACTAACAAAAATTGGTAAACTATCAAATCTGAATTCATCCTTCTGTTTTGACATTTAGCTTTGCAAAAAATAAGATCAAAATCAATAGAGTAAACCCATGATAAAACAAATCGTATTGACAAATTTTCTTTGCCCGGGTTTTCTTGGGATAATAATTACTGCAATATGTACGAACTGATATAAGTCAGGATAATCAGGCAATGATTAATTATGTACTTTTCTATTGTGCAATATCCAGACAGAAAGATAAAACAACATGGAAGAAAACTGGTGAATTTTTTCTTGCCTATTTTCTTATAGGGCAGATTTTACTGCATAAATTCTAAGCTTAATGTACAACTAGTCAAAGTAAGATTCGTATACAATGCTTTTCTGTTATTTTAAGACTTTTGAAAGAGAAAACACAATGTAGTAAATAAACCTCTTGATCTCATTTCATCTTTTTAAACATTACTTATCTTTAACATGATATAATATCAAGACTACCTACATTTTCAAGTTAAATATTGGAGTAAGCTTAAGTTAAAAAAAAAAAAAAAATATCAAGCAAAGCTTAACACATTGTATGCGGGACACGTACTAGTACGTTTTCTGACGATTGATACTTGAGCGCGTGTCACGTACTAGTACGGGTTAGTGTAACAACATGGTTTGTTTGTGGGTACAAAAATAACGGTATATACAGGAAAACGAAGCGGAATGTTCTTGTCTACTACATAGATTCTGGAAAAATTTAGACAAATAAAAAACTAATTGTTACATTAGTCGAAGCTGATTCACAGAACGGGTAGTTTGATTAAAAAATTAATTTCAATTTAAAATTAACTTTTTGTTTATCCTTGCGAAAATATTATATATGTATATTTATATTATATATTTTTTTGTTTATATATAATTTATTTGTCTATTTATAAATTTGTTTATACATTTCAATACAAAATACGAAAAGTTGTTTAAAAAATTAAATAATTTTCGATCTATTGAGATTTAACTGAATAACTAAATTTACGAGAAAAACCCCTGCTCCTGGTACAATTCTGCTACGAAATGTATCCGCACACAATGTGTTAATACTTTACAAATTCAGAATGAAAATAAAGATTTATAATTTATTTCAAACCTTTTCTTTTTTAGAAAGTTCTTCATAACCTTCCCGACAACATATAGAAATGGATGCTACTATTGATAAATATCGTCTGATTAGGCCTACAATGCAAGTAAAAAATATCTGGATGTTTAAAAAATCAAATGCACATATTTTCGATTGGACAATCCCTCAGTTTGTAAACTTGAAGCTGAATGTAGAGTACACAAAAAGCGAATGCTTTAATTGGGTTTTTACGATCACAAAGAAAAGAGGTAGCTACGTCGTCGCCTTTATCAATAAAAATTACGAGGGAGACGTTAAATGTAGCGTGCGATATTGCGACAACGACTTTTCTCAATCCATTCCTGCCCGCAGAGTTCCTGAAGGCAAGCATCTAGCAGTTCTTGCTGACAGTGTTATCAATGTTCCAGAAAATCAGCTTCTGAAGTTCAAAATTCTCTCACTATGCATTCCGGTCAACTTAAGCGAAACTGCCAGACTGTTTCTCCAACCGAGATCATCTAATGATACTTGCAGTTCTGATTACAAGAAAATGCATACCAAAAGACTTCAGACGCAGATTCGAGACGATAACTCTCCTTGTTTTGTATTGCATAACAGAGAACAAAGGTTTTACATTCATAAAGCCATTCTAGTCGCTCGCAGCAGTTTCTTTCGACAATACATCCAAGATTATTGCAAGGATGGAGAAACAGAAGAGATGGAACTGTGTGTGAGTTCGGAAGTTATGAACTGTCTTATAACTTTTTTGTACACCGGACAAGCTCTTTTAAAGCGGCAAGAAGAATTTACGATACTTACTGAACTTTTGAAAAGGTTTGACATAGGAGCATACCGACGCCGACCACAGCTTGCGGTTCAAGAAATGGAAAAATCTGAACATGAGAATACAAAATTATCCACACAGTAAAAATTAATATAAAAGTATATCTGATACTTATGAGTAAATTAGGAAAGTATATGATGATATGATTACTAAAAAATCTTTTTTATAATTATATCTAAAAAGAAAGGGATTTAAAAATCTACAGATATAAAAAAAGAAGATACAAGTACTCAAAGTTTGCATTTTAATTCTAATTTTCTTAGACACGTCATCAAGTGAAGATATGCTAGGGGGATAAGATCTGACGTGGAGTCATTGCTACATAAAAGCAAGTATTAAACTTTATAAAAAAAATTGAGCATATTTTAGATCAGAATTCTAAAAGTTACGACTTTTTGGTTGCAGCATTTTTAAAGTTATTTTATATGCTTCAACAGGACATATGCACAATTAAAATAGCATTCTTGACGTATTTGGAGGTTAAAGTTCTTATACAGAAAAAAGTAATTCTGTAGTTGAACTGAAAAATAACAAAGATTGGCACTTTTTGTTGTGTATTTAAAATATATTAATTTGTATAATTTGTATTTATATTTATTATGTATTGGCAACATACAATGTATGAAATTGTAAAAGAGATATTGGCAATTGTAGATGCAATAATGATTTAGAATCCTGTTGTTTGCTAGGCTTAATGAAGTTTAATAAAGTTGTTATGTTTTATAGTTATTGAATAAATTTAAGAAATACAACACTTTTGAAATACAAAATTAGAAAATTTATACTGTGCATTAGTTTATATATTTTCAATTAAAGATTTATTTCAAACTAAAATTTTTACAGTAATACCTTATGTGTAAAAATAAAATTTTAAATAATAGTGAAACTAATTTCTTTATGAGTGCATTCAGGATAAGATATAAAAAGAAACCGCAGTGGAATTAGTGTGTATGTGAGATGGTATATATCAGGTGGCCAACCTGCCGCTCGTGAGCCACATGCGGCTTTATGAAAGATTATTTGTGGCTCTCGATACATGTGCTCAAGTTCCCTTTTCATTTTTGTGTTATTATATTTTAAATTATTACAACTGATGGAGGTCCGGCAATGCTGGGTAAAAAAGTCGGTCTTATTGGGCTTTTACGAGATGACTCTTAAATTCCACAATTCATACCAATTCACTGCATATTTCACCGAGAACATCTCGTTACAAAATATTTAAAATATCCTGATATGAAAATAGTGTATCACATTGTAAATTGCATTCGCACCAATACAAAAAATCGTCGACAATTCAAAAACTTCCTTGGAAAATTAAAGAACGAAGAACTTTCAAATGACATTCAATAAATATAATTTCTGCAAAAAAATTTTAGTACTTTTTTTTACATACCTTTTAAATATGTATTTAAATAAGCGGCTCGCGAAAAATTTCAAGTTTTAAAAAATGACTCAGACTATCAAGGAATTTGGCCACCCCTGGTATATATTATAAAACTAAATGAATGATAAAATAAGCATTCATTTGATTATCGTAATAAAGGCATCAATAAAGTAATAAATATATTTTTATATAACCAAAAATATTTAGGCGTAGGGGGAGAGGGTGAATGATTGAATCACAGCATTACTATTGATAAGTACAAAATAATTCACTAAAACATTATTGTTAGGAAAACTTACTTGAGACGATGATAAAGGATATACAAGTACAAAAAACTACTTATAAAACGGTAAGTAGTGAGATAATTACATTAATAATTACATTAATGTTTATAAAACACTCATAATAAGGAATAGACAATATATTATTTTTGACCCACATACTTAGCATTTGTTGAGTATATATTTTTGAAACGTAAGAAGATTAAAAAGGCAATGTCTGATTAGTCCGGTATATCGTCAGTGTAACTAAAAATTACGCTGCATCCCTTTCTGTTTTTTCAGTTTATCTTCGTTCAAGATTTTAGGTTAAATATCTCTTTTTAAAGACATAGAAAACCACTTACCTCAGTTTACCAATATTTCAACAAAGTATTCACTTTAATCCTAAAATGCCATGTTTTTGTAGAATGTTTTTACTTGTGTGTTATATCTGCAATACAACGTTTTTTAATTCTTTTTTAATTTCATTTTACCCTTTGCCGTCTCTGAATATTGTGTGATATGCGCATCTAATGCTTTAGATGTTTATATATAACATGCGATACTCAAGATATAAAATGTATAAAAGCTTGTACCCAAAATATAGTTTGTATGTAAATGTGGGTATGTATACTAACATGTGATACTCAAGATATAAAATGTATAAAAGCTTGTACCCAAAATATAGTTTGTATGTAAATGTGGGTATGTATACTAACATGCGATACACGATGATATACAAGCTATTGTGCATAATATTTTATTGTACATACGCATATTTACATACACAATGAGCTATATTTTACATGCACTTCTATGCTTTATATTTTATACAAAACATAGTTACATCAGGTGGGAAATACAAGCTTATGATATACTCATCTAATGTTATATAAGTGATGTACAGACAGCCAAAGGGTTACAAAGCCTGAAAAAGAACTTTATTCCTAAGCTTTCACTTAAAAGAAGTGATTCATTTCACATTAATAAAGATACTTTAAGCTTTTATAAGCTTATTATAATTACAAAACGTCTCCTAAACATAACGGTAGCGTTCTAGGTTAAGGGAAATTTCAACCTCTAATTGACAGAAAGGCACATTTAGATCTATTTTTCAAGCTTTGCTACTACTTTATTTATAGTTCAATCAGCATATAATTTTTATATGCGATTACTTTATTTCTCTTGAACATATCCATTGCTGTAATGAATAGAAAATTAATTATTAATATTGCTTTTCTTCAATAATAAGGTTTTAATTCTGAGCTACTGATAGCATACTAACAGTATGAAATACTAAGGCAAAATTAAAATGTTTGTTTTTGTAATATCAATAAAATGGATGATAATCTACACTTAAATAGTTTTTTAATAAATTTACAAAGTGTTTTATTTCGGAGAATAAATAAGTTCAATTTGTATATTTGTTTTCAAAATAATAAATTAAAAGTACATGAAAACATGTTTGTCATAGACATTAATACCATTATATATTTACAAAATGGGGTTGAATGTTATATCTACATAAGTATTTTCAAAATTATTTTAGAAAATTATAAAAATGCAGTTTTGAGAGAACTGTTTTTTAGCCCTCTAAATGCTCAATTTGTAAAGCGTCATCCATCGCTTCAAAAAAATTTTTTTCATATTTTATATCTATATATATTGGGGAATAGAAATATGATTTTTTTTCTCTAGAAAACATTTTATATATAGATTTTATCATGAGAAACTAATCCATCAAAATAAATACATTTCAATTGAATTACAGTTAATTTCTATTTATTACATAATATACCTATAATTCTATTACCTAATATAACTATAGTTCTTTTCATATAATTCTATTTATTACATAATTGAACGTCGAATACTGTATAGAATTTATTTCACTGGTTAAATGGTGAAAAGGTGGTATGATCTCCTCAATACAGAAAGAAAAGCAAATGCCCGCAAAAATAGCGGAATAAGCAGAAAGAGGGTTAAAGCTTTAAAAGAAGAAGTTCAATCTCACGACACCTACATTTATGTGCATTTTAATAGAAAAATTTTATGTGGTTTAAAATATATCATTCAAAAAAGTTTATATTGATAAAAAAATGCTACAATTTTTTTTTTTTTTTAAGTTTTAATGGTTTAATCTCAACATAGCATTCCAATGCTAGCGTCACTAAGGTTGTACATTGATGGTCACCTCTTATATGTGGTATATTATTGACTTCACAATTGTAGTCACTGTCAAGACTTCTAAGGGTCTTTTCAGGAGACCAATTGTTTTCTTCCAGAATACGTGTAGGTTTTTCAAACCACAACTTAAATTCTTGCTTTGTTTAATCGATAATCTTCAATGAATCTTTTTAATCCCTTTCTTTAATGACGAACACGCATCAGTTACATATAATTTGTCGCCAGTCACCACAGGGTGAAAAAGAAATAACACATTATATGCGGGTACATTTCGTTGTACCGGGAGCGGATGTACCGGGAGTTTTGCTAGTAAATTTAGTTATTCAGTTAAATCTCAATAGATCGTAAATTATTTAATTTTTTAACCAACTTTTCGTATTTTATATTGAAATATATAAAACATATAAATAGAAATATATAAATAACAACCATAAGATTTTTGTAAGCAAAAAATATATTTTTAGTGGATAAATTTATAATATCGTAAATAGGAAAAATCATTAAAATATAGTTTTACATTTTTCCCGTTCTGTGGTTCCGCATCGACTAATGTAAAAACTAGTTTTTATTTGTCTAAATTTTTCCAGAATCTATGTAATAGACAAGAACATTCGTCTTCGTTTTCCTGTATATACCGTTATTTTTATACCTACAAACAAACCATGTTGTTACACTAACCCGTACTAGTACGTGTCCCGCATACAATGTGTTAAGAGACACTTTAATGCGTCTATCACTTACAAAGAAAACTTCAGTCTTAAACTAAACCTTTTAAGGCCCACTCCACACTATGGTCTACTGCAACCCATTACCACTGTCTGGGGGAGACATGGCTTATCGAGGTCGGCGATGGCTTCGAAAGCGGTTTT
The DNA here is from genome assembly GCA_032207245.1 of Pardosa pseudoannulata. NCBI lineage: Eukaryota > Metazoa > Arthropoda > Arachnida > Araneae > Lycosidae > Pardosa > Pardosa pseudoannulata. Next base: position 131,215,008 of record CM063506.1, on the reverse strand, counting down.
GTTTTAAAGATCAAAGACAATCAGCATGCGCTACCATAGTGCGCAGTAGATTCTATGGATGTATACACGAACTCTGCTCATTGAGTGGCCCAGTGTGTGTGGGCAACCCATGAGCCATCGTTCAATGTCGCCATCATGACCAATACTTGAAAAGTGAACAATTGGCTATAGTCTGGAGGCTACATTATACAAAAACCAAAAAGAATAAAACAAATAGACTGGTGATGTCATCTGTTGAACAAAATAGCAACCAAAAACAATGAACAACTATTGGTAATTATACACTGAACAATTGCCTATAAATAGTTTCGGTTGTAGGGGAATAAACATTCACAACTGAAAACAAATGCTGCATTTATGTGTTTAAGTAATTGGCAATGAAATATTTATTTGATTTAAAATCTAGAAATAGATATGGGTTTATAAATTAAGACGTTTACAGACTGCAAGTATTGCAGCGTTAAACAAAAGTATACTAACTAATAAACATATTATATATGACTGTGATAAAGAATTTATACTCTTTAAAAAGGAAGTACTGTTGTCACTATGACGTCACTCAGGCACAGTTCAGTACTGGCAAAAGATATCTCAATACTCCGGAGTGAGCGAGAGTCGATAAGAACTTTCACTTGATGAAAGTCGATCTTATTTGGTATGAAGGGTTCATGTAATAATGAGAAGTATATTCTAGATCTAGAATATTGTTAATGACTCGATGTCAAAGACTTAAAAAGTGTAGAAGTTACAGAGGGGAACACTAGAAATCACACGGTCTCACTTGGTTGGAGGTTTTCTTTTTTATAAATAAATCTAAATGGTTTAAACTGCAACAGACACGAGAATGTAATAAAACAGTAAAGTAAACTTCATATAAAGTTTATACTGCAGTTTACTGTGAGTTTTATACTGCATTATATAATGCAGTATAAAACTCACACTCTTTTAAAAATAACATTCAATAACGACAAAGTGTGAAGTCAAGCCGAAAGGGAAATAGGGGAAAACAATAGTGATTAACCATTAACATATGTGAGGACTAAAACCAATACCTTTTAAAAACAGGAAATGGTTGGAATGAACAGAATCATTTAAATTAAAATCAGCTCTTATTGAATAATGGTTAAAATAGTGAAAGCAGTACTTTTTAAGAATAATAAGAATACATATATATCAGTAAACAAACAAAATGTTCATTAAATAATGTTATGCTTTACTGACAAAACTTCGCTTGATTATTCTTGACATCATGATATAAACTTCCTTATTGATTGAATACCAAAACAAACAATAAAAACACTAATATGTACATTACAAGCAACAGTAATAATTAATATTCTTTTAACAATGCAGTACTAGTCACTCGGGAGCATCCGATTACTAGCAGAAGATATGGCAATATTCTGATCAGAAGGTTTGGTTTGGAGTGCTACGGTTTACTTTTTTGCAACTGGAGGGCTAATGACTGATCAGATGGAGATACCTTTCATTTGATTTCAAGTTAATCTCGTTTGCTTATTATTATTAGAACTATTTGTGAGATATATACTACAGTCACGTGGCTGGCTTTATCTCTATTTGGTAAGTCGATTTGCAGTATTTGGTGAAAAAGGCGTTTCAACATTATTCAAATTCTTCAGTGCATTTTTGCGATTATTGCTGCGAGGAGTGCGGATGGTTATGAGAGACCCCAAGTTTGTTTTGCACTAAAAAAGTCCCTTTAAATCTCATCATCGACCATAGTTGCACCTCATAGTTACCAATATCGGAAATAGCCATTCAATGTTGGTAACTATGACGTATACATTTGGCACAGTGGAGTAGCGAACAGAAAGACTTAGGATTTATAATCCCTATGGAAAGAGATATATTATATATATATATATATATATATATATATATATATATATATATATATATATATATATATATATATATATATATATATATGAGAGAGAGAGAGAGAGAGAGAGAGATGTATATATATATAAATATATATAGTAATATATATATATAGTAATATATATATATATATATATATATATATATATATACATATATATATAGATAGATATATAGAGAGAGAGAGATGTATAATATATATAAATATATATAGTATATATATATATATATATACATATATATACATATACATATATACATATATATATATATATATATATATATATATATATTATATGTAAGGATTATATTAATTTTGAGATAAAAGTGGGGGAAATGTCTGGTGCAAAATTCTCACTACGCTCTTGATTTGACATCAAGCTTTTCTATTTTAGTTTATATAGAAAGAAGAAATTCGACATTTTGCGCTTTTAATTTGACAACAAGCGTTTCTATTACAGTTTATATGGAAAGAAGAAATTCGACATGTTAAGCTCTTGATTTGACATCAAGCGTATATATTTCAGTTTATATGAAAAAGGAAAAGAAATTCGACATGTTACACTTGATTTCAAATCAATTTTTCGATCAATCGATTCGACAGTAGAAATCAGTCGATTTGACAGCAAGCGTTTCTATTTCAGTTTACATGGTAAAAGTAATTTGACATGTTACGTATCATTATAACTTAAAAGAAACCTTTTTCTCAGTTAACTGCAAATTAAACTGCCATTGATGCACGCGAACTGTTGTTATAACAGTATTCTTTCGTAAATCATCTATCCCCTTCTTAAGCTTAAAAAGGGACTTTTATACAGATATAAAACCAAAGGGTAAGAGTTTTGTCTTTTATTTCAGTATCTTTATTGCAGCAATAAATTTATATTCCATTAAGCGAAACCTCAAAAAATTAACTTTGCAACACAGTACTTTACCTCGCTAAATATAATAATAATAAATCCCTTGAATTTCCTCTGAGTAAAACTAATTTTATCCGTTTATTTATACAAATCTTGAACAGTGTTTGTGTTTATATTGTTTTTTATGCTACTGGGGCACAGAAAAAATATAACTATAATAACGAAAAACGTATGAGGAATAATTCATAAATCGTAGTCGGTAAGTTACTTCGTCCCCCGACCCAGCTTACGCCATACGGGAAGTATCGTAATCGGTAAATAGACCTCAGGGTTTTTTTCGTAATCTATAAACTTACGTGCTGGCCAGTTATTTACATTTTATGACAAAATACAATCAAAATGTTACAATCAAAATAATGCTCAGCGTAGGAACCGGGAAGTATCGTAATCGGTAAATAGACCTCAGGGTTTTTTTCGTAATCTATAAACTTACGTGCTGACCAATTATTTACATTTTATGACAAAATACAATCAAAATGTTACAATCAAAATAATGCTCAGCGTAGGAACCGGGAAGTATCGTAATCGGTAAATAGACCTCAGGGTTTTTTTCGTAATCTATAAACTTACGTGCTGGCCAATTATTTACATTTTATGACAAAATACAATCAAAATGTTACAATCAAAATAATGCTCATCGTAGGAACCGTAATAATATCTATAAACTTACGTGCTGGCCAATTATTTACATTTTATGACAAAATACAATCAAAATGTTACAATCAAAATAATGCTCAGCTTAGGAACCGTAATAATGCGTTGAAATTCGTTAAGTGGTTAAGATATTCACAGGCCTAATGAGGGGGAATCCTCTGATTCCCGTGTGTACTACACCTGATTTAATTTAGTTTTTTAATCGTAAATTGAATTGAGAGCCATAGGTAGAGTTCTAGGGTCAAATTGTATTTTTTACCTTTCATGTAATGTTAACTTTATGTATATGTGTAATCCCTTAAATGAACTGACAATTCCGGATGCTCACCCTGAAACATCTAATAAGTCTCAAGACGGTTGATACAGCTGCTAAGGTGCCACCCAAACAACCTACAATTCGAGGACTAGATTTTTCATTTGCAATTCGAACTGATAGGTAGAGTAGACGCTTGGAGGGCACAAACCCTTTTTGTACTCCAAAATTCTGGTGTTTAGTATATTGCATTTTAATGCAATACAGTAAACTACAGAATTTTGGTGGGAATTAAAATAGAATGAAATAATTTTTTTTTTAAATATTGTCTCGTAGTTGAAATGTAATTTAAAATAAAATTTCAATTTCTACTTTTTAATTTAAAACACTTAGTTACAAATTGTTTTAAGCATTTACTGAAGCATGTTACATTATGCATCAACTTTTAGATAGATATAACATTAAATTATACTCTTATTTAATGCTCGTAATATTAAATACTATTATTAAGTTTTATAAAACTTTTTTACCTAGTTTTATGCTTGTTTACATAAAAAAGTGAAATATCTAATGGATCAGTCCAATTTGCCCTTTCTCCCCGCAAAAAAAAGGGGGGAAGGGTAAATATTAGCTACGATCCAGATTGAACTAAACATGTAAAATTATATTTGATAGGTATATCCCCACTATCATATTTATATATGTGTGTGTGTGTGTATATGTTTATATATATATGTGTGTGTGTGTGTGTGTGTGTGTGTGTGTGTGTGTGTGTGTGTGTGTGTGTGTGTGTATATGTATATATATATATATATATATGTGTGTGTGTGTATATGTATATATATATATATATGTGTGTGTGTGTGTGTGTGTGTGTGTGTATGTGTGTGTATATGTATATATATGTATATATATATGTATATGTATATATATGTATATATATATGTATATATATATATATATATTTGTGTTTGTGCGTATATATATATATATATATATATATATATATGTATTTATTTGTATATACATATGTGCATATATATATATATATATATATATATGCATATATATGTGCATATATGTATACTTATATTTTAATGGATATCCATATATATGAGTGTGTGTGTGTATATATGTATATTTATATATGTGTATATATATTTATGTGTATGCATATTTATATTTTAATGGATATATATATATATATATATATATATATATATATTATAGCTAATATAAAATAAGAGTGATCATTTTCCTACTAATGTTTCACACTTTGTTAAACAACTTTTATATTACCTACAGGTTCTTTCTGAGTTTTACCTGCATGTTTAAAAAAATGGAAACACCTGTGTCTGGAGTTCTAAACAAAAAGCGTTTGCAGCCTATCACAATGCATGAAGATAAAATTTGGGCCCGGACGGATTTTAATAAAAACGTCTACATATGGAATATCGAAAAGTTAGAAAGCTTAGAAAAGAATGAAGAATATTGTACCTTGTATGGAGAAACTGAGTGGTTCTTTATGATAACAAAAACTGACAGTTTCTACGATATTAAGATCGACACAGTTTCGTCTGTCTATGACGGAGAAATGACGTTACGGGTCAGTTTTCTCGAAGAAAGTTCCAGACCTCTCAGCGTCACGAGGAGACCCGATTTCATGTACGAGGTTCAAGTCCCGTTTGAATACGTACACACGCCTGGGAGTAAATTTGTATCGTTCGACTTCATATGGCATGCAAGTAGAAATTTGGTTCATGTCAAAAGTAATAGACCACTTACAGAACTTGGCCAAAATTCGAAAAAAAAGCCTCCTTTTAAGGAGTTTGCCAACTCGTGGCGTCGCTGGTGTACTGATTACTTTATTGTGGGACAAGAAGAATATTTTAAAGCCCATAAATCGGTCCTTGCAGCTCGCAGTGATTTCTTCCGAGAGATGTTTCATGGATCCCCCAGTAGTGATACAGAGAAATTGCTTTTAAGGCATGTTGAAAGTGATGTAATAATAGCCTTCTTAAGGTACATCTACACCGGAGAAGAATGTGTTCTCCCAACCGATAATAATCGTGAATGTCTGAATGATCTTTTGAAACAATATGGCATACCGAGAACAAAATATAAAGCTAGATTCTACAGTTCGAAAGATACTGAATTTCCCAAGTATGACTCTTGAATAATATATGCATTTCTCGGCTTGAAATGTACAAATTATCAAGTGAAAGAGACAAACTGCAAAAGTTCTGAAATTTCAAGAACTTTCTTCTGCAGTGCAGACAGGTTTGGAAATATAAATTATCTCAAGGATTTTGGTCATGAATGCTGTAAAGAAAGGTTGAGTAAACTATCAAATGAAAAAGAGATAAACTAAATGAAATGTTCCGAAGATTTAGTTACTCGCTTTTATAGAGCAAAACAGGTTTGTGAATATTGTCTTTTCAGAATTTTAATTGGTTATAAACACTGTGAAGAGAAGTTATAAAGTGCAAATTTCCAAATTGGAAAAAAAAAATACAAACTGAACGAAATGTCCTGCAAACTCTAGTGCTTTCTTTAAGAGTGCAATATAACTTTAAAAACATAGATTGTTTTTTAAAATTGGTAATTGGTCATAAACACTGAAGAGATGGGTTATTTGTATACTTTAATTTCATAATAAAATTAAAGTTTTCTATTTTTTAATTCCAAATCAGCTAGAGAAATACATTACAAAATAGCTCTATTAAGGTAAACAAGCATTAAAGTACACTTTTGTAAAACAGTGCCAAGCAGTACATTTTTATTTAATTAATTTAAAGCGCCGCATGCATTTTACTTTTATATCTAATTCTATAAATATTCTCAGAAAAGTATTTATACAATTGCATTACATCCATTTCTTTAAATATAATTAGCTTATTTTGCAATTCACTCAACTGAAGGTCTGACAAAGCTCCTCATTTTTTAAGTCAAATGGAATTTGCTGTAATAAATTTTTTGAACATCTATCAATATCTGAAAAGCAATGCTGTAATTGTAATTTGAGAAAAATCTTCAATAAATTAACAACACGTAAATAGCGCTATTTGTGTTCATTATTAAAAACTTAGCTCGATAAGACTGGCCACGCGTACCAATGGGTTAATTACTGTTAACAGTTTAAGGACTCTGATGAGACCCAGGCGCCTAGAACCTGGTATTCCGCTCGGACTGTGATTGGCTGGTAAGTACATTGGCAGCGATTTCTAAAATTGGCGAAATATCTTGGCGACGCTTTCCGTGAATTTGTATATTATTTCAACAAACAGAAAGAGACAGGATTGTACATGGAATTTTTTTCAAAGGGAGGGGAGCGATTATATATTTAAAGGCTTACTGATATTTAATTAAAGTTAAGTTACACATTAAATTATAGTTTACAGAAATGAGAAACTTTTACATGCTTTGTTAAATACTTTTTCTGAGAAAACAGAGCTGCAATATTTACAATTAGAACTTTCAATTTCCATTCTTTATACATTTCAAAATCGTCTAAATAAAGGAATAAATAATGGATAAATAAAGAGAAATAAATAGATAAGAATCCAATCATGGAAAGCGTCACCAACATATTTCGCTGATTTTAGAAATCTCTGCCAATATACTTATTAGCCAATCACAGGTCGAGTGGAATACCAGGTTCCAAGCTCCTGTGGTGAGACTAACCCTAAATATAGGGGCTTACTCTGGACGTTACGAGTCGTGCCTAACATTCGTTGTCATATCACTTTGACGTCAGCTTGATCATTTTCTCGCATAGTTTCCGAAGGCTGGCTTCAAAATGACGTCACAATGAAGGTTTGAAATGAACCGCAACTTCAAGAGTAAGGGCCTGAGAATGAAATGATTAAAAATAAAGTAGGATCCGCGAGTTCAGTGAGGAGTGTTACACGATGCATTAAATTAAGTCTGTTACCATATTACAGTCGATATATGTCACTGCTGACTTCCACGTCTTAATGACGTCAGAAATCGTCAACGATGGGAATTTGGTAACAAAAATTTCCCTGTCTGACATCATTATGACACAGATGTCACCACAGACATAAGTCGACCGTAATATGGTAGCATCATAAGATATTAAAATTAAGATACACTATGCAAGCAAAATTAATCTGTTAAGTTTATATTACAAGACACAATTCAATAGCAAGCATACAAAATATTTTTTAATTATTATATAGACTAGGCTAACTCAATCTTAACAGAAAAATTCATATTCTGTGAAAATTATGGAGGATCCAGAGAAAAGCTGGGAGTAATTTCATTGGTTTCAGTGGCACACATAAGGAATGTTTGAAGATTCCTCTTCTCTCAGCTTCCCCTCCCCCCCAAAAAAATAAATAAATAAATAAAAGGCCATTAAGTTTCAGCAAAAATTATGCCTCAGGTTATAAACTTAAGTACTATATTTTGAGGTGCAAGGGTGTCACATTCAAAAATCTCTCCTCATCAGTCCCTATAGGAGACGTGTACACTACTGTTTAATATACGAGCTTCATTTGAGTGTGTCACAAACTCAATCTGTAGTAAAATTTAGAGAGAGTAAGGTTGAATTATATGAATAAACTTCATTCATAATTTTGTTATTTAAGGATTTTTATTGAGAATATTAAAAGACACTCTTAAACAAAGATAACTACAATTATAAAACATCTGCGGAAATTTTAAATCCGGTAATACTGATTAATAAATTTTTGTCTGTTTATATATAAATGGTACTGTTTCCATTAAAGCAGAAATCTTAACGATTTAAAAAAAAAAAATGAAAGTTTATCGGCTAAACTTCTCGAATTCATTTGAGACAATGGCATACATTCTGTCATAGAGGGAAGGAGTAAACCGTTTTGAATGTGACGCCTTTTCTATTTTATATTATCATATAATACAAGGGTATATTTTATAATTTGGCAAAAACGTGATACATAGGTCAAAAGAAAATACAAATGATCAAGTTATGCACAGCGAAATTGTTTTTGAAATTTTATAAAAGTTTTCCGTGTTAGTCGTTGATACAGGGTCCACCCCCCCATCCCCCTTTGTGAGCTCCACTGATTAAAAATTTTCTACCTTTTGTTGAAAAATGTATGGATATTATTCGGTCGACAAGATTTAACAGGGGTATAGCTTGCGGGAATTGAGGTCCGCAGGCTACAATAGAGAAACTTTCGTTCTATTTCTCGCCAACAGATGGCGGCACCAAAATTGAATGTTTAACATGTTCGTCAGGCTTTACAAAATATAATCAAGTATTTCACCTGAGCGTAAGCACGTGCTGTAGCAAGATAAAATTTAGCGGTAATTTTGAGTAAGTCTTTTTTTTTTTTTTTTCTATATATCATCTGTACCAGTGATAGAATATATTTTGTTTAAAGTTCTGATTTGTGTTTTTTTTTCAGTTTATAATAATACATTTTATTGAATTTTAAACTAGATTTCTGTTCTTAACACTCATAATTTTCTCTGGCTATCTCTATTATTCCTAGAGTATTAGATTTGTGTATTACAGAATTAAAATGAATTCATTTGTTAAAAATAAGATAATTTATAAAATTTGGGAAATCTCTTCATATTACAACTTTATATTTATATATATATGGATAATTTTAAGTTATTTTCTCAGTTCGAGATCTGTTTTTGTTATGAATATTGTTTTACTCTAGTTTCTTTCATAAAATATTTCTTATGAATATTGTTTTACTTAGTTTCTTTGCAAAAATAATACGTTAAATCGAATTATCGAAAGCTTCTGCTGTATTTTGTTTGTAATTTTATATCAGAGTAGTTCTAAAGAGAATGTCCTAAACTATTTTCATTATGCTAAGTTTAATACAGTTGCTTCATTTGAATCCTATTTACCTAATCTTTTCAGAATTTGCATAGAATGTGTATTCTAATTTATTTTTTAAATGAATTATATTGCTACGTTTGGATTAAAAATTAAAATAGTTAGTGAATTGTGTAGAATAAACTAAAATATCAAACTTTTTTAAGGAATGTTTTCCATTTCCTTATATACATAAAAATATAATATTTCTTATTAATATTATTTTCTTTTAACCTTAGATAATCATTATCAAATATGGATGAAAATAATTACAAGAAACAGCATTTGGATGCTACCATGCATATTTCTCATGTTTTTGAAGATGTGAGACAATCCTACAAGACTTTATTATGGACAATTAGAGCATATAATTTACTAAAATTAAATTCTGTTTATGATTGCTTTGATCGTCTTATAGGATGGCATTTATTTATTAGAAAAGAAACAGATTATGTTAAAATTACTGCAAGATCTGAAGACATAAAGAATATCACTTGCTCTATAGTCTGCGATGATAATGAAATTCTCTATAGTGTTTCTGGTACTGAAGTTTCAAAAGATGCTTATTTATTTACATTTCCCTCCAGTGCAGTTGAAGATTCCAAAAACAAGCCTCTAAAAAGGGATCATGTACTTTTCAATTTTAAATTCAATGAGGTTCCTGAAATAAAGCAAGTTTATACTCACAATCCTGCAAAGAATTACAAATCTAGTCAGTTAACACTTCTGAAAGATTTGCAATATTTTGCTGTTAAACAAAAGTTAAAACAAAATACCGATGATGATTATAACCAACTAACAATAAATGCCAAAGGCAAGGATATCCTTGTACCTAAAGCCCTCTTAGCTGCTCGGTCACAGTTTTTTAAAAATTCTGATGGAGAAAATGTTATAAATGTAAATGCTTCTGAGGAATCTGTGCATATTGCAGTAGAGTATTTATATACAAATGTTTTACCTGTTGCACCAGATGACAAAGATATTAAAGAATTGATGGAAGTGGCTCAAATTTTAAAAATCAAGAGTTTAGAATTAAAATGTTTGTCACTTCTTCACAAAAATTCTACTCTTGATGGTTTTGCAAAACATGAAGATTTCCAGTTACAAATGTTAGAAGTCAAAAATTTCTAAGGAGCATTAGAAATTTTGATTTTTTTTTTTTTTTACTATTTCTAATTGGTTAATCTTTTGTAAATTATTTTTTTAAATATTGTAGAATTGGTAAAATGTTAGCATTAACATTTCCAATCTGTTAATCTTTCTCTTTATTTTGTACGATAGATCTGTATTTTGTTAGTTCATTTTTTTCTTGTTAATAGGTATCTATTTATATCTAAAATATTTAGGAAATTTCTTTAAAAAAAATTGAGCATGAAATGAGCATGCTTAAATGAATCCATGTATGTTATACATGCATTGATTAATCCAGGGGGTAGAGGACCATAATTTTACATGTATTTTCTCTTTTTCAATGTAGTTTGCTTTAAACTTTCCAATCATATTTTTAAGCTTTTATATATGATTAAAACAAATCCTCCTCTACAAAACCTTTTGATATCTTCAGTGGAAATTCTGAAATGTTATAAACCTTTTAATGAACTAAATTTTTGCATGTTGCTTCAAAATTACTATTTGTAGAGACATTGATATATTGAATCTCTTTTTTTTTAATTAATTGTAGCTTATTAATGTTTAGTTGGTACTGGTCTCATTAGCCCTTGTGTAGCAAAACAGTAAACTAGTGCTCAAAATCAACCAAACATTAATTTTTAGTTTCTAAGATGAAAGATTTTGTAACTTCTTAGAAATTATTTTTTAAACTTGAAAAATTATGTAAATGAGGAATTGTTTTAATCACTTTACATGAATATCTCTTAGGTTTTTAAAAATTTGGTCTTTTTATTAGTTCTGTATTACTCTCAGGGTTGGCATGATTTAAATCAGCTGATTTTTTTTTAAAAATCATTGATTTAAATCATTTTTTTCACATCTCTTAAAACCTACATTCGAAAGACAGGAGAATTGGTAATCAGTCAGCACAGAAATGCCAATTAGTAAATAAGTGTAAATAGATAGCATGTGCTTTCCAAAAATTTAGGGGTTGTTATCAGAAAATATGTAGTAGGGGTAGGTACTATTAGTTATGACTAGTGGAATTCATTTTATGTAATTGGGGGGTAAAGAGAGTATTACAGAACTTGAAATCCAGTTTGTATACCAAATAACAACAGCCGTCACATTATCTGCTAGAATGGAAAGACAGTTTTCTTCTTTTGGTATTTTTCATTCTAACCTTCGTAACCAATTAGGAGTGGATACGACATCGAAACTAGTGTTTTTATTGAAACAGTTAAATCTATAATTCGTTGCTTAAAAAGTATTGAAATAATTGTGAATTTTTTGTTTTTTTAAATAAATAGTTTGCATTAAATGAATATTGAATTTGTTCTTTAAATTTACATTTTATTTAGTTTGCACCATCCAATTACAAAATAATGAAATGTATTTAGATTAAAATTTATGTATTTAATTTTAGGTAATCAGTGTGTAGAATATACTAGATAGATAAGTTGTTACTTATAACAAACTATTCCATGTATATTGCAAAAAATATAAAAACACAACAATAACTAAAATTAGAATTCAGAAAAAAATCAAATAAATCTGATTTTTTTTAAATCATGATTTTTTTCCAACCCTGTACTCTAATGTAAATTTATATTTAAAAAAATATCATAGAATTGTTAAAGTATTTTGGTATTAATTACCATTTAATTTAGGTCTCATTGAATAACTCTTCTTAATTTTGACAAAGGATAAGGTATGTCCCCTTTTAATGAAGCTTTTGTATACTTCTTAATTAAAAATTAATGTTCTTCCACCTGCTCTCCTCTTTGGTTTCATTTTTATCCATAACTGTATATGGATGAAAATTTTTGCATATGCCTACTTAGATTTTTAAATCAATTTATATTAATATGCACCCTTTTGTAGAGTACCACCATTTTATAGAATTTTTTTTTTTTTTTTTTACAATAGTTTAACTCAATTTTTTTTCTCTTTGAAAAAAATGAAATTGTGTGTAAAATTATGCATATTTTGGTTACTTTGTCACCTTTTGTTTAGCATGAAGTTATCTATGCTATATTTTTAAATTTAGCTTTTCCTTTGTTTGGTTTAACATTTTTTATTTAGCATCTTTCACTAGTTAAGTGTGGTGTTTGAGAATTTTAAGCATTTATTACAGTACTAATTTAAAAGAGAATTTATACTGTTATTTCAGCTTATTTGTGTTTTCTATTTAATAACTTGATGTATCTCTTGCTGTTCCAAGAGAAATTTTGAAATGGGTAACAAACATAGCCTTTGTTAATGATTTTTAGTATCAAAATCAAATTTCCTAATATCAACTTGTTCTTATTAAAAATCTATTGTTGTTAATTTAAATTTGTGTACATACTTGTGCATTTGTGTTTTACTTGATTTCTTGCTTCTGTTCTACTGAATGACTTATGTTGCAGAAAACTGTTATTTCATTCAAATTCTGTAACATATTCTGACAGTTTTTGTTTTATTGTAAGACTAATAAAGTGTGTTCAAATCCAATTGGGTTCTTTTCCATTGAAGAGTTAATATATTTATTATTCATAGGTTTCAAAAATATAAAATCTCAAGATGTTTTCTACATTATTTCATAATGATTTATCGAAACGTTGAAGTGTGAAAATGTATCACCAATGTACTTCACAGATCCCATATTTACAAGGTTTATAAAATTTAGAAGCCTAAACATTCTAAATTTTTGGAAAACCTGGGTTTGTTTCAAGAAGTGTATAGTTTCTTTTAATGGAATGATCCAAATGGATCATTTAATAGCAATCTCATAGGAAAAAATTTGCAACAATAATTAGCAATTAAACAGAAATATGCAATGGCAGAAATTTAATTTCATATTAAAAAAGATACACATACACTGTGTGTGCAATACCTAAATTAGTATTTTCTCATAATATATACTTAAATCTTTAAAAGTTTGATAGGTTAAAAATAAATGCGTAATTACTTAGTATTGCTGCATAGAATATACAAGAACTATGCTTATTTTAAAATTGTATATTACTCGTATAAACTATAATTTATAATGTATCATCTCTGTGCTTTATAGATCTTATATTTGCAAGGTTTTATAAAATTTAGAAGCCTAAACATTCTGAGTTTTTTGAAAACCTGGGTTGAATATTTTATCCAAATAGATTAATTTTCAGTCAATTCAATCAGATTTTAATCTGATGTAAATGTTTAATAGCAATCTCATGGAAAAAATATGCTACAATAATTGGCAATTAAACACAGCTATGCAATTACAGAAATATAATTTCATGTCAAAAAATACACATCCACACACACACTGTGTGTGTAATACCTAAATTAGTATTTTCTAATAAAATATACTTAAATTTTTAAAAGTTTGATAGGTTAAAAGGAAATGCTTAATTACCTAGTATTGCTGCATAGATTATAAAACTATTACGCTTATTTTAAAATTGTGTATTACTCTTATAAACTTTAATTTACCTTAAAAGTAATTAACATGAATGTTTTTATTAAATTATATCGCTATTTTAAACACTTTAATTGGACTAATTTATATTAAATTTTGATTAATTATTCATTTACAAATTTGAACATATATTTTCTAGCATCTAAAGTAGAGTCACAATTTTTAATTAACAAATAGATTATAAAAAAATATTTATTAATTTAGCTTCTAAAGATTACAATTTGGATAAGTGATTTTCTAATAAAGTACAGTCACAAAGTCAATTTCTAATTAACAAATAGATATAAAAAAATATTGACTTAATTTAGCCTTCTGAAGATGGTTACAAGTTTGGAACATAAGTGATTGTTCTAGCAGCTAAAGTACAGTCACAAAGTCAATTTCTAATTAAACAGTATTGGAATATAATGAACATAGTTTATTTAAACTGAGTAACAACGTACTGATATATACAGAAAGACTTCAAATTTCAAAATATATCTGGAATGTACTGAAAGTTTAGCTTATATCAACTCCCATAAAATAGTTCATTCCTCTAGCTCCAAGGGAGGATATTGTTCTACCTATTGCTGATTTGTGTTAAGTTTTTTAAACAAATTAACCATATAATAGAGCAGAAAATTTATCAAGATAATGTGGTTGTTGTACAAGATTTATGGTGGTGAAAGGCATTTGCATTCAAAGAGGACTATATCAAAACTTTTTGAAAATAATTTAAAATTAAACACATTACCACTATTTAAAAATTTAGTCCCTTATTTTTTGAGAAATCATTACTTTATCCCATTGTAAAATTTGTTTTAAAATATTTTTAAATGCGAACTACTCAGAAATAGAACAGTTATCCCCATAGGTTAACATGGAGCTAGAGCAGTTCTCAAACTTTTTGCTGCAGTATTCCTGGCATATGCTAGGTGCACATCAGTATGCTGGGGCATACAGTTTGGAAGTAGAGTACAGTTTGCACCTAAAGTTAATAAAATTCTTAATTTTTTCAACAGGAGTGGAGTGATAAGAGAAAACTAATTTTAACTTTTATAAATCTTAATGCATTCTTTAATAATTTTTATAGTTTAAGTTGATTTTCTAGAGGATTTCAATATTAAGGTGTCTATATTGAAAAAGCGTAACAAAAAAAAAAATAGTTGCATGTATAATGATACAGTCTTCTGTAACATATATGTAAATTTTTTAAAACTTTTGGTTGAAACCAAGTTAAATTCTATTTGTTATTTAAAGGGAAAATACTTAAATTTCCATTTTTTTTTCAAGTATTTCCTTCTTTTTTATATTTTTTTCTATCTTATTAAAAGTTAAAATAAAAGTAATTTTTTACTGTAAAACATGTATGAGTTTTTTCCCTTTCAAGTATATGGTAAGGTTTTTGAATGTGTTCCCAAAATGTCAGGATATGGAATTTCAGTAGACACTCAGATTATGGATGGTACCTAACCGTCACAAGGAATTATTAAAATTTAGGTTCTAATAATTTCAATAATTATGGAAATCATTTTGTTCCTGATATAAAGGTTAGAATGCACTACAGTGAAGTCTGAGAAAAAAATAAACATTTCCAGAAAGGGGGTTTCTGCTTTTATTTTTGTTTACTTTGGTGTACCTTGATTTGTATCGTGAGTTTAAAATGCAGACCTTGGAGCAAGAATTATATAAAATATTATTTTTAAAATATACATATCATTGTTATTTGTAAACTTTATAATTCTTAGTAAGATAAGTTTTTTTAAATGTGTAAAAAAATATCGCTCAATCGAAACAATACCTTGCATTAGCACTTTAAATAGAATAGTAATTTAATAATATAAAAAAATTTCCTAATCTGATTCTTCATATAACAGTGTAATTTATTCAACTTCAGTTTTGTTCTCTCACCCAAGGTGTAGGCTAATTACTGCGCTAAACAGAATTTTGATGTAAGGACATTACATGGTGACTAATGCAAGGTTTAGACTTTTTCTAAAAAGTCTAAAATGTTGGAAAAAAAATAAATGTACTTAAGTATACAAAATTTGGTTATTTGTTCGTACAATTCCATCGCTTTTGACCCATAACAGCAGTTTTCAGGAATGAATAAAAATTCCTCTCAGGATATTTTTAATGCAGTGCTGGCGCCATCTATTGTTTTAAATACTACTTATTGTAATGATTAAATTATCCATTATTTTCAATATTTTTTTAATGTGCAATTAATGTAGTTGATGAATTTCAGCTCATATAATAATCAAACTTTTTTAAAATTTGCTTTGGCTGATGTTTAATAAATTTTAGCAACATATATTTCAACTTAACTTGGGCCATACAAAATAAAAGTTTAATTTACATATAAAAGGCAAATTAAGATAATTTTATTGTGCACATAGGTGACTGGATTGGAGGATTTACGGTCCAGGATTGGTACAGCATATGGTGTTTACAATCTGGGATCTAAATCATAGGATGAACAAACTCTTTTTAAAGTGCCAGGAGAGACCAAGGTTCAGAATACCACTGCTACTCAAGTTAATAACAATGGGAATTTTATGTAAAAAGCTACTTAATATCAAAAGATAATAATCTATAATTCTAGGTTTTTGGGAACCCAATAATATAATTCAAAGTTCATACAGATATCTTAATATTAAAATTAAAGACTGTATAAAAGCTTTTCTGAGAAAGAAAATTTTGATTGATAGAAGCTTATTCAGATTTATAATTTTGTTTAGGCTCATTAATTACAAAATTTTACATGAAATTGCTTCTATTCTCAAATTTTCATAAAATTATCTTTCCTTCAGAGGGATCTGTATGTTCTTTAACAGAAAAATAAAACAACTCAACGCAATATTTTGAGACAATAACATGACTTTTTTAATCACACTACAGCCATAAATATTTGTAGTCGTAAGAAATCGTGTTTAACATTTTAATGTCGGTGAGGTTGAACTCTGAATATACATTTATATGTAGACATATGTGCATTTGCATATATATATATATATATATATGTGTGTATATTTTTTTGTGTATATATTATAGGGAAGGGTGTCTGTACCCCCTCCTCTTATAAATACATTCTTGCAGAGCACCAACTCAAGTGATTCTGACCTGAAATTTTCCGATATTTCCGAAAATTTATGTGAGTTTGTTCTGAAACTTATACAGAACAGTTTCTTTTTTTTCTGAAAATTCTTTTCGAATTTTCGGAACAATTAAGTGCATCCTTTCCCTTACTATACTTCTTGTCTTAGAAAATATATATGTGATATGAAAGAAATGAAACAAGAAAATATGCATATATTTTTTGTTTCATCTAATTAATTTCTGAAAATTTAGAATAATATGCCTTTTAGATCAAATAAGTACGAAAAAGATTATCCTTTTAAAATAAATATGTTGAAATTTAAATTTATGTATAAGGATTAAGAAATTGAATTTTTGTTTCCTAGAAAATCAACCCACACATTGATATATGTGTGTTTGCATTATTTTATACAGAACACTTTTATATTTGCAACTGTATAATAAGGTAATATATACGAACATATTGATAAATCAATATTTGGTAAACGATATATCACAATATTAAAATTCAGACATCATCCAGCTCTAGTTCCGACGTCTGGAAATCAACTTTAATATAATTTTTATTTTAAATTAGTAGCTCTTACTTTTTCAGAAAATATTGTTTAATGTTCAGAATTTTTTTTAAACTTAGAATCAGCCATGTACTACCTTTTGTGCATATAGTAAGTTTCAAAATTATACAGTCATAGTAAATCTAAGTTTAAAAATTTCGGAGAGCTGCGTCCCCTCTTCCCTTGCCAACAGCGTTATGCTTCACCTACGTTAGTTGTTAAACTTCGTAATGAACCATTGTTATAGCACTGAATCTTTTTATTCGAATCTAAATAATATTTGGAACATAGTCTTTTCCTTGAACCTTTGTCTTAGAAAACTGGAATATAAACCAAATGGAAATATGCTTTTACATTTTATGTCTTTTTGTTATTTTCAATATGATATAAAACTCAAGTATCTTATCATTGATTAAACATAGAATGTGTCTCTTTCCATTATTTATCGGTATGAGTGCAAGAATTTACTCTAAAATGTTATTTTGTCCTAAGTTACCCTCATATGGCATAAAAAGTCGGATGATTGAAACATATATACCATGTCTTTTCCACTTGTTACGTGAAGCAATCCCATAAGAATCATAAAACTCAAGTATCGTTATCATTGATGTAAACAGCTAGAATGTGTCTCTTTCCATTTTATTTATCGGTATGAAGTGCAGTGGTGGAGGGAAACTACTCTAAAACTGTTATTTTGTCCTACAAGTTACTCATAATACCTGGCATAAAATGTCGGATGATTGAAACATATATACCATGTCTTTTCCACTTGTTTCGTCGAGCAATCCCATAAGAATCATAAAACTAGAGTGTATTATTATCATTGATGTAAACAGCTAGAATGTGTCTCTTTCCATATTACTTATCGGTATGAAGTGCAGTAGGGAAACTACTCTAAAACTGTTATTTTGTCTACGGGAAGTTACCCTCATAATACCTCGCATAAAAAGTCGGATGATTGAAACATATATACCATGTCTTTTCCACTTGTTTCGTGGAACAATCCCATAAGAATCATAAAACTCGGGTATCGTTATCATTGATGTAAACAGCTAGAATGTGTCTCTTTCCATTTTATTTATCGGTATGAAGTGCAGTGGTGGAGGGAAACTACTCTAAAACTGTCATTTTGTCCCACGGGAATTTACCCTCATAATACCTCGCATAAAAAGTCGGATGATTGAAACATATATACCATGTATTTTCCACTTGTTTCGTGGAACAATCCCATAAGAATCATAAAACTTGAGTGTATCGTTATCATTGATGTAAACAGCTAGAATGTGTCTCTTTCCATTTTATTTATCGGTATGAAGTGCAGTGGTGGAGAGAAACTACTCTAAAACTGTCATTTTGTCCGAAGATAAGTTACCCTCATAATACCTCGCATAAAAAGTCGGATGATTGAAACATATATACCATGTCTTTTCCACTTGTTTCGTGGAACAATCCCATAAGAATCATAAAACTCGGGTATCGTTATCATTGATGTAAACAGCTAGAATGTGTCTCTTTCCATTTTATTTATCGGTATGAAGTGCAGTGGTGGAGGGAAACTACTCTAAAACTGTCATTTTGTCCTACGGGAATTTACCCTCATAATACCTGGCATAAAAAGTCGGATGATTGAAACATATATACCATGTCTTTTCCACTTGTTTCGTGGAACAATCCCATAAGAATCATAAAACTCGGGTATCGTTATCATTGATGTAAACAGCTAGAATGTGTCTCTTTCCATTTTATTTATCGGTATGAAGTGCAGTGGTGGAGGGAAACTACTCTAAAACTGTTATTTTGTCCGACGATAAGTTACCCTCATAATACCTGGAATAAAAAGTCGGATGATTGAAACATATATACCATGTCTTTTCCACTTGTTTCGTGGAACAATCCCAAAAGAATCATAAAACTCGGGTATCGTTATCATTGATGTAAACAGCTAGAATGTGTCTCTTTCCATTTTATTTATCGGTATGAAATGCAGTGGTGGAGGGAAACTATTCTAAAAGTGTTATTTTGTCCGACGATAAGTTACCCTCATAATACCTGGAATAAAAAGTCGGATGATTGAAACATATACCATGTCTTTTCCACTTGTTTCGTGGAACAATCCCATAAGAATCATAAAACTCGGGTATCGTTATCATTGATGTAAACAGCTAGAATGTGTCTCTTTCCATTTTATTTATCGGTATGAAATGCAGTGGTGGAGGGAAACTACTCTAAAACTGTTATTTTGTCCTACGGGAAGTTACCCTCATAATACCTGGCATAAAAAGTCGGATGATTGAAACATATATACCATGTCTTTTCCACTTGTTTCGTGGAACAATCCCATAAGAATCATAAAACTCGGGTATCGTTATCATTGATGTAAACAGCTAGAATGTGTCTCTTTCCATTTTATTTATCGGTATGAAGTGCAGTGGTGGAGGGAAACTACTCTAAAACTGTTATTTTGTCCTACGGGAAGTTACCCTCATAATACCTGGCATAAAAAGTCGGATGATTGAAACATATATACCATGTCTTTTCCACTTGTTTCGTGGAACAATCCCATAAGAATCATAAAACTCGGGTATCGTTATCATTGATGTAAACAGCTAGAATGTGTCTCTTTCCATTTTATTTATCGGTATGAAGTGCAGTGGTGGAGGGAAACTACTCTAAAACTGTTATTTTGTCCTACGGGAAGTTACCCTCATAATACCTGGCATAAAAAGTCGGATGATTGAAACATATATACCATGTCTTTTCCACTTGTTTCGTGGAACAATCCCATAAGAATCATAAAACTCGGGTATCGTTATCATTGATGTAAACAGCTAGAATGTGTCTCTTTCCATTTTATTTATCGGTATGAAGTGCAGTGGTGGAGGGAAACTACTCTAAAACTGTTATTTTGTCCTACGGGAAGTTACCCTCATAATACCTGGCATAAAAAGTCGGATGATTGAAACATATATACCATGTCTTTTCCACTTGTTTCGTGGAACAATCCCATAAGAATCATAAAACTCGGGTATCGTTATCATTGATGTAAACAGCTAGAATGTGTCTCTTTCCATTTTATTTATCGGTATGAAATGCAGTGGTGGAGGGAAACTACTCTAAAACTGTTATTTTGTCCGACGATAAGTTACCCTCATAATACCTGGAATAAAAAGTCGGATGATTGAAACATATATACCATGTCTTTTCCACTTGTTTCGTGGAACAATCCCAAAAGAATCATAAAACTCGGGTATCGTTATCATTGATGTAAACAGCTAGAATGTGTCTCTTTCCATTTTATTTATCGGTATGAAATGCAGTGGTGGAGGGAAACTACTCTAAAACTGTTATTTTGTCCGACGATAAGTTACCCTCATAATACCTCGCATAAAAAGTCGGATGATTGAAACATATATACCATGTCTTTTCCACTTGTTTCGTGGAACAATCCCATAAGAATCATAAAACTCAAGTATCTCTCATGTCTCTTTCTATTATTATTTTTAAAAACTAAAAAATATTTCCTAAGTTACCCTCATAATACGGCATATAAAAATAAAACATATATATACCATGTCTTTTCCATAAAAATCCCATAAGAATCATAAAACTCAAGTATCAAAACAAGCTAGAATGTGTCTCTTTCCATTTATTTTTATGAAATGAAGTGCAGGAGGGAAACTACTCTAAAACTGTTATTGTCTGGATAATACCTGGCATAAAAAGTCGGATGATAAAACATATATTCTTTCCACTTGTTTCGTTAAGAATCATAACTCAATTTTTATCATTGATGTAAACAGCTAACTCTCATTTCCATATTATCTTTTGTAAAACTAAAAACTATTTGTCCTACAAGTTACCCTCATAATACCTGGCATAAAAGTTGATTGAAACATATACCATGTCTTTTTTTTTCGTGGAACATCCCATAAAATAAAACTCAAGTATCGTTATCATAACAGCTAGAATGTGTCTTTTTTTATTTTTATTTGGTATAAGTGTGTGGTTTTAGGGAATTCTCTAATTATTATTATTTTAAGTTACCCTTGAAAATTATATGTCGGATAATTGTTTTCCACTTTTTGAAACAATTTATCATAAAACAAGATGTATTTTTCATTTGTGTCTTTTATTTTTAAGTATGAAGTGCAGTGGAAGAAACTAGTCTAAAACTGTCATTTTGTCCTACGGGAATTTACCCTCATAATACCTGGCAAAAGTCGGATTGATTACCATGTTCTTTTCCTGTTTTACAAACCATAAGAATCATAAAATTCAAGTATCGTTATCATTGATGTAAACCAAACTAGATTTTTCTCTTTATACACAATTTTATTAAAAAGATGTTATTATAAATACCTGGCATATGTCGGAATTGAAATTGTTATACCACTAATTCGTGAACAAATAAGTTATAAAATTCATCATAATCTATCTTATGTAAACATAGAAATTTATATTATCTGTAAGTGCAGTGTAATTTACATTTTCGTTATTTTAAACGGGAATATATATCCTGGATAAAAATAAAAATAATGTTTTGAAATATATACGATATGTCCCCATGATAAAAAACTGTTGATATTATGCCGACGCTAGGTTTCTGGTCCTTTGTTTTTCGGAATGGTGCCGTTTTGACGCGAAACCAAAACAGAATATTTTGTCAAGATTTAGTAAAATAACTTCACGGTAGGGAGAGAATCCGCCGTGGGCTTAAACGTTTGGTGGGATATTTTTTTTGAACTGAAAAAACAAAAAAAATTTATTTTCTGTGTAGAGAATTGTTTCTTTTTATGACTTCCATGAATTTATCCATACAAATTATTTTAAGGGTGTATTTTCATTTTTTCAATGTATATTAAGAAGTACAAACATTTACGTACAAAGCATTTCTTCGCAATGGAACTGGTCACAAGCGTTTGACATTTCTTTCGACTCATAAAGGCCTGACTATAAATGCAGATGCACGTTTGAGCAAGCTGGTCTTAATAGCTAGAAGAATTAATTTACTACAAAACGGTAATTTGTAAATTACTGATTATGCTATTCTGTTTTCCAATTTTGTTATCATACAAGCTATGTAAGTGTATACTAAAAACAAGTAAAATGATATATCCCAATTCCTTTCTCAAAATATATCTTTTTATTTTCCCAGTTATTCCTTAAATTACTTTAGTTTAAATTCGTCTGGTAAATACTGGAGCGTAAATTAACCCTTTACACTCCGTTGTCGCAAATATTGGGACATTTAAATTATAAACTTTAAATCCACTAAAATGTAAAGGGCTGTAGTTATTCACCAGGCAACACCTGGTGAAAACTTGGGACGTAAATTAAAAGACACAAAGTGGTTGCATAGTATATTTGTCGAGATACAATGAAATTGCGTACAATTGAGCATTACTGATTCGTTTCATTGCGTATTTATGTATGTTAGTTGCAAAGTATATTTGTCGAGATGCAATGAAATTACGTACATTACGCATTGCTGATCGGCTTTATTGCGTATTTATGTATGGATTCAAAATCATAGAAAGTGTTTGCAAAGTATATTTGTCTAGATACAATGAAATTACGTACAATTACGCATTGCTGATTCATTTTATTACGTATTTATGTATGAATTCAAAACTATGATTGTATAAGACTTATGTATGTACTTTGTGTGTAAAGAAATTTTCATTGTCAAAGTCAAAGTTCACTGTTTTTCTATTAAGACTTTGGATCCCCCTACCCCCCCAAAAAAAAGAATACTGGCCACGTCACTGCTAATTACTTTCTAAAATCATAAAAACTATTTGGATTTCACTAGACCTAAATGAGATTTTTAAATTCAACATAAATGAATAAAAATAAGGATTTGATCAAAGGCAGAAGCAAATTTCAATTCAAACTTTTACTCACTAAATTAGTTTTGCTGTTACTTTAATTTTAAAATTTTATGTTGGAAAGTCAAATTAACCTGTTGCGTGGAGTAGCGTCGAATTTTTATATGTCTGTATCGAAAGCATAGTTTTCCTGCTTTAAGTAAGTTTAAGAAAATACATAACCTGCGCTGTTAATATTAATAATTACGTAAAAGTTATTTTCGAATTGTAGTTTGATTCTTCTAATATACAAGTATTATTATTTACAATATTTAACGATATGATGCTTGATTTCCGTTAGCGAAAGACTTACTTCTACAAACTACTTCTATTTTGATGACAGGTGAAATTCCAAATGGAATTCTCAACGTATTTTTGACGTGTTTTTGGTCTCACCATACTTTGTTAGAGCTAATTGATGATTAACTACAATATAATTAATTATACAGCTACGGTTAGCTCTTACCAATTATGATGAAACGTGGTTTAACCGTCATTTTACCTGTAAACGCTAAGGCCTTGCAAGATAAATTTATGAGCAATTTAGATCTTTAAAGAAGTGTGATACTTTTCCACAGGTAATGTTTATTTTCTTCTAGTGAAATAATAGTTTTCATTTGTACTATTCTGTTTTCCAATATAGTTTAACTTATTTTTAAGGCCCATGTTAAGATATTGTTTTAGTTTTGAATCCATAGTTAACCCTTTGTACATATAATACACACGTCTAATGCTTTGTACTAGGGGTTCTCAACAGTAGCGCCCCCCCCCCTCGTGATCCGGTGGGACGATGATAGTAAGCAGTGATGTGAGCAGGTTTTTGCTTTCAAACTTAATTTTAAAAATATTAAATGCATTTATTATTTTAATTATCTAATTGTGATAATTAAATAAATGATTTTTACCAGTAATAAAACAAACCAACGCGGTGGTACCAGAAACAGTTTTTTCCCTTCCCTATGATCTGTGATAAATTGGGCCCACATTCAGAAAAATATACTTAATCAACAGCATTCGTTTGGTTTGGAGCTCTACGGTCTATTCTTTTGCGATACGAAGGCTATTGAGACCGGTACCTACTACTTTAATTATATTACGAACGGCTACAAACATCTATGCTACAGTGTGATTCGAACCCCCGAACTCCGGAACTGAATGTTAGCTCTCTAACCATTCATTTAAGCATTGCTTCAGCTTGCCTTAGTAAAAAAAATTGATTTGTAACTTTATTGAAGAAAATTACTTAAACATTTTGTCCTCTTATAATTAAGTACTTCTCCTACCCTACACATTAAATTACGAAGATTTTTACAAGGGGGGGGGGCGTTGAGCACATTTTGGCTCTGTAGGGGGGGGGCGGTAGCTTAAAAAAAAAAGTTGAAATCTGCTTTATACGATTGAACATCACATAAGATGCACAATGAGCGATATTTTAAGCGTAAAAATAAATTGGTGTAGCGTCTTAAATTTAGCTGTATCCTTCAATCAGACGTATGAAATTTAAAATTTTATTTCTAATGTACAGAATATAATTATATTCTCATATGGGGACAGCCAAAGGGTTGAGGCATTGAACATATCTATTACGTTAATGCTGTGGTGTGGATTGCTTGACTGCTTAAACTTTGGTGGATTATAGAAAATAAGCATTATTGCTTCAAAAAGATTGTGAAAACAATGGACCTGATGAGGTTTTTAATAGTAAAGGAGAGCAGCATTTCGACAAGGAAGATCCATTTCGTGTGATGATATGAGCTAGATGCAGCAATACTTAGGAAACTCAATAAAATTTTATATACGGGGATACATCGTTATATCAAAGGTTGATATGATTTTGAGACACTTAAATTATGATTAGTTTAACGTGTTGATGACACATTAACACATTGTATGAGAATCACGTACTAGTATGTTTTCTGACGATTGATACTTGAGCGCGGGTCACGTACTAGTACTGGTTAGTGTAACAACATGGTTTGTTTGTGGGTACAAAAATAACGGTATATACAGGAAAACGAAGCCGAATGTTCTTGTCTACTACATAGATTCTGGAAAAATTTAGACAAATAAAAACTAGTTTTTACATCAGTCGATGCGGAATCACAGAACGGGAAAGAATTAAAAATATATACTACTACTTCTATTTGATTTTTCATATTTACGATACTATTATATACTTATCCACTAAAAAATATATTTTGTTTACAAAAATCTTATGGCTGTTATATATTTATATTTATATATTTGTTTATATATTTCAGAATAAAATACAAAAAGTTGGTTAAAAAATTAAATAATTTTCGATCTATTGAGATTTAACTAATAACTAAATTTGCGCTCAAAACGCCCGCTCCTGGTACAATTCCGCTGCGAAATGTACCCGCAGACAATGTGTTAATATAAAAATTTAACTAAGGAGATGCACTTCGTGTGATGGCACATAGAATAAATGCAGCAATACTTAGAGATTTCAAGAAAGTTATATACAGGGATATATCGTTATATAGAGGCGATAAAGTTTTAAAGACCTTAACCCATTTGCATCATACTAAAAACTGAAAAAAATGCTCTTTGTTGGAAAATATCTTTTTATTTCTTTTTAAACAAACATGTTTGAAATACATTTATCTAACGTAACTGTTGCTCTTGTTAGAAATGACAAAAACCGCCTAAAAATTGGTCGTATATGCATTTTTGTGATAAATATAATTCTGTACATATATGCGCTTATGATGAAAATGAGCTAAATTAGGCTGCCCTGATATGTTAATTACACTGTAATCAAATTTTAAAAACATAGTAATAAACTTTAAAATATTCTCAAACTACACAAAATTTTTATAAAATTTTAGGCCAGCTATAAAATTTACATACACCTGAGAAACTCGGGTCTTCGGTACGAATCCGCAGGTTTGAATTCCACTGCTGGTATGGATGTTTGTAAGTATTCAGAATCGGCTATAACGAGTTGGCCCCAGTTTCATTAGCCCTCATCAATCAAAAAAAAAAAAAAGTTTGTAGTACCTCAAATCAAATTACACCTTAGAAACTTATTTTTTGAAAGAAATACATTATTTATATTTTTATGTAATTTTTTTTCTGCTAAATCTATTAACCCTTTAATTTCACGATTAATTTTTTTTTTCAGATTTAAGTGCCTTAGGTTATAAACGTTCTCTGTGAACCTTATAAATAGGAAACATAGGAAAGCATGCCGAATGATGGCCGAATGGTTCGAGTGCTGGCCATCGGAACCAGAGTTCATGTGTTCGAATCCCACAGTGGCATGGATGTTCGAAGCCCTTCGGAATCGGCTTTAAGCAGTAGGTTCCGGTCTCATTAACCCTCGAGTTGCAAAAAGTAGACCGTAGCACTCCAGACCAGACCAAACCATAGGAAAACATTCCTTTAGTAGGTAGAATTTTTTTTTTTTTTATGGGGGAGGGGGGTAATTGGGAAACCCTTCTCTTGTACAGCATGGAAACAAGAGTTTCTTAAAATTAATTATATTGGAAGAACAATGTATAATTATCATAAAAATGATGTGATACGTAGATGACTACACAATTTCCATTTGTGTTTTGGATAGGCGTTTATATATGAAGTCATATGGAAAAAAATCAAATTAGAGATTTTTCATGTAAAACAATTTTAAACTAATATATTTCAAAGAGAAAAACAAACTATGCAAAATTCTATTATCTAGTGGTACATCAGAGTCAATAACATAGAAAATCGAAAAAAAAAAATCCTTCCTATGCATTTAAGAAGAGAAAAAAAGTATTAATTGAGAAATCACTGCCCATTAAAGAGTTAACAAAGTATGTACAGAGTCCAAATATCGGAGAAATTGCACTTTTCCGGTATTTAGGAACTAAAATATCGTTGCAAAAAGGTAGGAAACAGCGATTGCTTGGTAGAAAAAATGGTTTTACAAGGTTTTATTGTGGCCAGGAATATTGTTAAACCAAGGGAATATAATATACCGTTTGCAATTTTTTCCTAGACTGCCAGTTTTTTATCGTTATAGAAAGATTTATGGTTTATCGGTATTTTTGCAGGTTAACCGTTTTATTGGCGAAGCTATCACTCTTTCATTTGTCAAAAATGAGTGGAAGTGCGATCGTGGTGCTGTATCTTACCAGAATTTCCCATAACCCCTTCCTATGAGTTAATAAGGAAAAACTGTGCATAAATATCCATTTAATTTTTATTTAAACAATTTGTTTCATTTTACAATTACATATTCTTAATTAAAATCCACTTTTTACATAGTGTTAAATAATATCAGAAACAGTAAAATTAAGAAAATATCAAAGCAAAACATTAATAAGGTATACAGATAATAGTCTTCAAGCTAGTGGTACTTTTCAAAACAGAGTGCAAAGGAATTCTTAATTGTTTACACCGCCAAGTAGTCTCACTTTTAATTTGATTCTTGTAACACACACGGCATTTCTTAGTAGGTTTTCTTTTATTCTGACTCATTAATTTGGCAGTGACTTGTACCAAGTAAACAATATGGTTTTTTTGGTTTACGCTATTACTTTTGAATAATGAGACCGAAAAAAAGCCGATTCCGAACGGCTACAAAAACACTGCATAAACAATATGCAATAAAAACAATATGCAATAGTGACTTGATTTTCACAATGAAAAATGTTTGCCAAATTAATACACTAGAAATTTTAAACTAGATTAATTATCATATTTAACAGTAACTTTAATCGCATGACGATGTATTCGCCATTGTGCGTATGGAATGAAAAACTAATGACAGCTAGACTGCAATTTTAAAAGTAAAACAAGGAGCAAGGATTAAAATTCATGTATTGAGAAAAATACTTTAAAGGTTTCGTTATTTTCTATCAATCAGTTGATAGATTTTAGTCCATAACTAATTAAATTACAAGAACTTTTTCAAGGATTTTTATTAACTGGAAAAAAACATGCACACATATATATTGTCATGAAGATTCGAATGAACACACCGTTTAGCCTAACAGACGAATTTATTGAAGCAAAGTAGCAACTTGCAACTTTACAAGATCGAGAAGTTGACTACAACTAGTGGGTATCAGCTTTTATACCCAAACAAAATATTCGAGAAATAACTAATTTACATAATAAAGATCTAGAATGTTCGAGAACATAAGGCAACAACAAATAACATATTTAAATTAAAAATCCATACTTTGGTTCAACCGCCATGGCTAGCATCGAACCCACAAACTTGGGGTCTGGATCTCGTGATATTCGAATGAACACACCGTTTAGCCTAACAGGCGAATTTATTGAAGCAAAGTAGCAACTCACAACTTTACAAGATCGAGAAGTTGACTACAACTAGTGGGTATCAGCTTTTATACCCAAACAGAATATTCGAGAAATAACTAATTTACATAATAAAGATCTAGAATGTTCGAGAACATAAGGCAACAACAAATAACATATTTAAATTAAAAATCCATACTTTGGTTCAACCGCCATGGCTAGCATCGAACCCACAAACTTGGGGTCTGGATCTCGTGATTTGACCATTCGGCCACTGAGCTCGTTGCAAAGCTTCTTTATGAGGCAATATTTCTGTACGCTTTGGTAGTGTTATACTTCCGAACTCTTAAAAATCGAAGCAAGTAGGGAGTATTATTTCTATAGATGCCTTTTTTATCTGAAAAAAGAATTATGTTAAGAAAGAAAACGTAACTATTTTCTTTTTAAAACGTACATGTAAATTTCCTTAACCCCTTCCGGTAAAATGACGAGTCTAGCTCGTCATTAGTTTTTCATTCCATACCGCACAATGACGAGCTACACTCGTCATGCGATTAAAGTTACTGTTAAATATGATAATTAATTTAGTTTAAAATTTCTAGTGTACTGAATTTGGCAACACTTTTATCACTTGTGAAAATCACAAGTCACTATTGCATATTGTTTACTTGGTACAAGTCATTGCCAAATTAATGAGTCAGAATAAAAGAAAACCTACTAAGAAATGCCGTGTGTTACAAGAATCAAATTAAAAGTGAGACTACTTGGCGGTGTAAACAATTAAGAATTCCTTTGCACTTTGTTTTGAAAAGTACCACTAGCTTGAAGACTATTATCTGTATACCTTATTAATGTTTTGCTTTGATATTTTCTTAATTTTACTGTTTCTGATATTATTTAACACTATGTAAAAAGTGGATTTTAATTAAGAATATGTAAGAATTGTAAAATGAAACAAGTTTTTTAAATAAAAATTAAATGGTTATTTCATGCACAGTTTTTCATTATTAAATCATACCGGAAGGGGTTAATATTTTGTATGCTTTAGTATTGTCTTACTTCCGAACTCTTGAAAAACTAAGTAGAGAGTATCAGTTATAGGGTGCATAGATGGCGCCTTTGTGGAATGAAAAAACGAAAGTATATTGTTAAGTAAGCATAACTTTCTTTTTTAAAACTAAACTTTCTTAACATTTTTGTTTTCTTCAACAGTATCATACTTTCGAACTCTTAAAAAGAGAAGTGTAGGGAATATAATTTCTATAGAAGTCTTTATCGTCTGAAAAAAATAATGCATGTAAATTCTTGTAAGAAATGAATATTTCAAACACTTGAGTCACAACTGATTCGAAGATCGTCAAGATGAATACTTTAGGAATTGTGTTGTACGTAGCAGCAAAACTAATCAAAATGGATTCAGTTGTTAAGGTTAGTATTTTCGTTAAAATATGAGCACAGAAATATTTCACGATTGCAATATTTTCTTTACTTCGTATAAGAAAGAAAAAAAAATCAACTAAATTTTATTATGGATGTAGTCTATAATTTATTTCATCTTTTCTTCCAGATCTGAATAGAATTTTTTAGAAAATTTTACAGTAGACTTTCTCTGGACACCATGCGCAACCCATCTTCGCCCAGTTCAGGTGACAAGAACAATTCCTCATCAGATCAGCATGCAGACCGGCGTTTGATTTTTGTACCTACTCAAGAATCAAGTAGCGGAGTTGCCTCCTCGGAACAATCGAGTCCCATTTTCGTCACATTTCGTGTAGAGACGGTACGTAATTCCTCTTCCAACAGCCGTAAAAGATCTATTCTTCGGCTGTTAAGACTGTTTCGGGATAGGGATCAAAGAGAAAATCTTGTCACTGAGAATTCCTCCGGACATGTGGATAAAAATGAATTTTGTGGTAGGATTATTACCACAGTATTAAATATGATGGATGATGACAGCAGTTATGAAATAAGACAACAGATTATGGACCTCATGCAAGACTTAATTCCACTGTTTGTTGTTTAGAATAAGGCGAGGTCTGTTTATGATTAAATAATTTTTCTGTGTTTGAATCGCGATGGACACGCAAAAGTTCAGAGATACGCTTGTTTTTCAGTTAACCTCTTTTAGTAGAAGGCATTTTCGTGAGAGTTGGAGTGCCTTTTGTTTTTAATCTTTACCAACTACAATAACGGCTGAAAGTATAAATATTTTAACGGGAGTATTAATGTCTCATTTTAATTCACGATGAACAATTTTTGCTATTTTATTTTGTTACTATAAAAATAAACATTTTCAGCTCTATGTAGTGTTTTAATTTCACAGTATATCACATCATCGTCACACCTACATGAAGCATCATTGTAGAATGATTTTTACAGAAAACTGCTTGAATGTTACTTAAAACGATAAAAGGAAACACTTATAAAATGCACTACATAATCTTAATTTTTAATAATTTTTTTTTCTTTTCTCAGAATGAATTCATTAGCGTAACAAGTATAACTTCCCCCTACCCGAAAAAGTTGTACAAAATGCACAATTAAAAATTTAGTTTGGTAATTGGAAAAAAACTTCCACATAGTTGAAAGTTTAAATAAAGTATGTTTAACGTATATAACTGGTGGAAATCTATGATCACAATGATGTTGCCACGTAATTCAAACAATTCAATCTGCGCTCATATCAACAAAAATCAGTTGGACTTCTCTTCCAATCTATCATTTTTTTTCTACAGTCTTATCATTAAGATCCATTCAGGATCGTGCTTGCCTAAATTGTAATTTACAAACAGGATTGCATTGCGTATAATTTGCGTAGTTTATAATTTACACAAATTATTAACATCGGTACCAATGTTTCGCCATCAAATT
>CM063506.1:131160729-131178229 GCA_032207245.1 Pardosa pseudoannulata | reverse complement strand
ATAGGAACACTGATTTTCTTCAATTTATGCTGATTGATCGTCTTCTTCTTGATAAACTGAACAAATGAAGAATCTCCTGTACTAAAAGGAAATAAAATCTCATTCCCTGTTGATTCCGTTCTGGTGAAAAGGACTAAGTATTATAACTACCAACTTCTTCCGATATGAATTCTTATAGAACTTCACCTGAAGTAGACATTCTTCTCCTTCAAGAACCAGAAGACTTTCTGATTTTTTGTCACCTTGGCTAGGACAATATTTAACACGAATATATTTTGAAATTTATGAAGGAACAGAAGAAAATTCGGATTTACCATTCAATTTATTGCAATTTGCTTTCATTCGACTGGACACTTCCTCCTCTTGAAACATACAACATCCTGAACATTGAAAAGTCTTTGACAAATGCATCGCCAGAAAATTAATCCATGACAAAGCTTAGTACTCTTGCAATCTGTTTTACTTCCTTTTGTTTCCTCATGACATTTTTGTATATATATTTTAAGGCATTCAAATAAACATTGTTTCAAAATTTTAATCTGTATTTCTTCCTTTATAGTAATTAATCAATATTACTTAATGACAAATATATTAAATTAAGCTTTCAAACATATTTACATCTGTTTAATTATAAGAGCTACAGTTATGTACGTATTAGTGAGCTTTGCCATCTAAGTGACTTGCTTGGGTAACGTCAATTGCTTTACCGTGATCTTGTTTTGGAATACAATTAATATTACATTTTTAGCTACGGATGCCTTGTTTTGAAAACTTAGCAAAATTTCAGATATAAAGGAAGGGTAACGTATTAAAATTTGTTTAAAATTTTGCATTTTAAAAGGTAAAATTGGTGATTTCTCAAAGAGAAGAAGTGGATGACGTTAAAAAGTATCTGTAGGAGGTAGGAGAGAAAAAATAGAAGCACCTGAATGGGTCGGTTGAAGGAGATTTACGGCCACTATCTCACGTAAATCTGTACGAATTGAAAAAAACAACGCATTCAGTTTGCAATTTCTTCCCGATGTGGGGATTTTTACTGTGATCTCGAAAAGTTTTCAATTAATTAATTAAAACCCTTATCCCATGTCAGCCTGAATTTTTCTTTATGTCACAAAATATCTGTGCATTCTTCAACGGGAATAGGATTCTTAAACTGAATCTATTGCGTTTTCAGGAGCCGCGGTAGCTCAGTCGGCAAAGGCAGCGATCTGGTAACTGAAAGGTTGTGGGCTCGGAGCGGATCTAAGATCCGCCGTCTTCTTTAAAGGTGATTGAGGCACGTAAAATAGGTTCGTGGTCACAATGTCCTCCAAGTTCTCAAATAATACCTTTGGGGTGGCAGACAAAGCCTGGGAATCTTCTGTTTAGTCTCTGTTCCTAAATTTCGAGGACCGAACTGAGCTAAGATGTACTTTCACCTTAGCGGTGCTCATCTAATTAAAGGTGCACCCTCCACCTTAATTCGTGTGGCCTCTAGCTCACATGCTTGGTTCTTCAAATGGCATTGGAAACAAAAATAACATAATTAAGTTAACCTGTTAACCTAAATGTTAAAAGATGTATCAAAACAAATGACAGATGTCATAAAACATTGATTTGGATAGTAAATTTCGCAGTTTTGCTCTACAGACTAACTTACAGTTGCTTTTGCCAATAATTCCCGCTTTAATATTTCATTGTTACTATTATTATGGGACAACTGAGGTATAATTTTTGTAGCATGATTATACTTCATGATTGCCCTACTTGTCTAACATTGCGACGAATGATGGAGAAAGAAGAGACGAGGTGCGGTGGTCAAGCTGGGCTGAGGCAAAGAAAGCTGCAGTAGACAGGGGGTTAATGGAGGGCTGAATTGAAGGCTTTAAATACCTCTGGGCATGAAAAATGACGATGAAATACTTTATCACAATTCAACCTGAACTAAAATAAATCGGTTAAAAGGTTTTCACTGTAATGTAGCCTCCACACTATGGCCAATTGTTCACCACTTCTTGATGGTGACCTTGGACGATGGTTTACGGATCGTATCCACACAGTGGACCGCCAAATGAGCAGACCACGTGGATTCGTCCATAGGGTCTACTGCGCACTTTAGTTGCGCATCAAGTTGCCTTTGATCTTTGGAGAAAAACCGCTTCCTAAGCCATCCTCAGCCAAGGCCATTTTATTGTCTGCCATCGTCAACTGCGATATGCCATACCCCTCCAGACGGTGTTAATGGCTTGCAGTGGACCATAGTGGGGAAGCACCTTAACATAAGATTTTCTGTACATTCATAACCAATAAAAGAAATCATAAACTAACACGTACATGTTGACGCGCGATAAGAGCTTTAAAGCTTTATTATACGTCAATATGTAAACATTGAAAAAGCAACAGATACAGTTTACAATTGTTTTCCTTTTGAATAATGCATGGATTTATCGTGTGATAAAAACACATTTTCAAAGTTTTCCACTCTCACATAAAAAAATCCAAGCATTGTTCCCCGGGCAAAAGAATCGTAAACAGAATCCGTTGCTTTTTCAAAGCGTACAGACTAAAGACGCCTTAAGACGGGCGTAGCTGTTTCACAAATTGTTGAAGAAACTTCTTTCTCGAAGTATTTTAACTGTCTCTTCATTATGTTTTATACAGAAACAAATTGCAGAATGATCAAGAACAATGTCGAAAAACTGTATTGATCACCTTGTAGATTGTGTTTTTACCGTTTATAAATATCAACCGAATTTCCCAGTTTTCCTCAGTTGATAAATAAAGCAAAACTTGAAGATGTTCAGGTCATGTTACCTTTAGACTGAATCTCAATAATTTCATAATTTTTCCGACTTTACTTCTTATCATAGTATCAAGGAAAAAATGTGCATCTTAAATTACTGGATGCAAGCTCTTGATGAGTTTATAAAGTATTTTTAACTCAGTAATTTGATTTCCTGTTATACGTCCCAGGATATTCCCGTAAATCATTCGCACTATTTCACTATTTTTTCAATATTATTCTTTGTAAGCAACTCAATCGTCCTTACTGAAATCAAAATCTTCATTGGTTTTTTTTTCTATACTTGTAGAAAAAACTTCAGCTAAAAATATAGGTGTATTTCGTATAATTTTATCCGGATAACAGATAGAATTCATACATCTCTACTAAGGTTGGCAAAACCCCAACCTGCATGAGTTTATATATATATATATATATATATATATATATATATATATATATATATATATATATATATATATATATATATATATATATATATATACATATATATATATATATATATATATATATATATATATATATATATATATATATATATATATATATATATATGTATATATATATATATAATACATATACATATAATATATATATATATATATATATATATATATATATATATATATATACATATATATATATATATATATATATGTATACATATATATATATATATATATATATATATATATATATATATATATATATATATATATGTCAGGTCTAAAAAAGGGGTAGTTAGAAATTATGTGAGTAAAAACGATTTTAAAAAGGGAACTCTTTTATAATAATAAAATAAATGAAAAAGACCAACACTCGCGTTAGCTTTTGGGATTATCCGGTCAGGCCGAAGCATTTTTGAGCTTTTTGATGAGCTTGCAAACAGATAAGATCAGTCAGCGCGTGGACATGGAATTGTGAACACCTATTCCACGCTTAGCTTCGCCATGAACAACGAAAATGGCGCAGGTTTTGCTTTTAGAAGAAACGATGATTTAATAAAATTATTATTATCAAGAAGACTGTTTTCCATTCGCCTTAACACTGGATCACGACATTACACACACACACACACACACACACACACACACACACACACACACAATATATATATATATATATATATATATATATATATATATATATATATATATATAGATAGATAGATAGATAGATACATACATACATACATACATATATATACATGTATATAATGCTCGATGGTACCCTAATCTCTAAATTTCATTGCCCCAGAGGTGTTGTACACATTGAGTCAGACTTGCGTGTGTGTATATATATATATATATGAATATACATAACATATATGTATATATAGAAACATATATATATTATATATATGTATGTATATAGATATACATAAAGGTTTATGGTCCCCTGACCTCTAAATTCCATTTTAGAAAACCTAGGCTAGGTCATAAAAAATATTGGTCGCACAAACTTAATTATAACCAAGTAATGCATTTAAGTGCCGACCACTGAATTCCCTGGATCATGCGAAATTAAACACTTGAACGGTATTGATCTATTGGCATGTTGAAGGAATATTTACAGTTACCTTTATGATAATATTGTTATCGCATTACTTTTGCTTTTTGTATTTTCTCTTTATTTTTTATTATAATTACTGTAATTAATCTGCAAAGAAATGGAACTACAGGCTCTTCCTATTGAAAACTCTACAGACTTACACAAGACCGTAGGCAAGGGGAATTTGAGGAACTGAAACCCTCTCAAAATTCTAGAAGACCATTTCGTCTAAAGAAGATGTTGCACGTGTGTGCAGCTGTCATCTGCAGAGCTGTATAAGAACATGTTTAAAAAAAATGCTTTGGCGATAAATAGTTTTGCCAATCCGCTGCCCGAAAATTTAACGTTTTCTCTATATTCTGCTATATTTTGCCTTTTCTCGTTAGGAAGATAACAACATCATCAAATCTTATTTTAGTTAAAAATGGATGATTGTGATACCTCATCCATGCCTTAATACCTTAATTTTGTTTTACTGAATTATCATTCACAAATAACAATGTCTTTCCTCTTTGATCCCCCCTCCTCCGAAAACAATTTCTGTCTACAGCCTTGGCCTTACACCCTTGAGTAATGTTTGGGTGTCTGTGTTCCAACTGCTTGTTCCATCTATACTAGGTGTCCATAATTAAACCTCCCTGCTTTGAAATTGTCTGCAGTTGACATTATAGTTCAGAAAATTATGAAATGTTGCGTAGCCATAATGAAGGAATGGGAATTCGCTTCAGCGAATAAAAAAATATTGAAAAATATCACCACTGGAGGACTTTTTATTTAATTAACTACATATGTAAGACTGGTTCTTTACTTTAGATTTCATCATCTTTTATTCATAGGTCACCCTAACACAATATCTCAAATTCACTAAATTTGAAATTTTTTTTAAGTGATTACAAAGTCGATTATAAAATTGTTCAGTAATTAATTTTCGCATAAAAAATTTGAAGGAACAAAGAAGAAAAAAATATGCAAATTAATTTTTGTCGACGTAGAGCAGCAGCTATTATAAAACGTAGAAGCATCCATCGTTCATCGTTTCATCGGGCTTAGTACTGCTGATTAGAATATCATCGTTACGTTTACCAGATCAAGGTTTGTTAGTCTTATTGTTTTACCAAAACGATAATTCAGCACTAGCTTCTCTGCAAAAATTTCGGGGTTTTAAGGGGATACGAAGAGGTCCATCTATTTTTAAAGGTCTTTAATTAATGCAGGCCAACCTAAAGGAACTGTTCTAGGATAGGAAGGAAACCTGTTTTCGCAGCAGGCGTAGATAAGGTTGCTCTTGAGGTTGGAGAGTACATAGCGTCCAACGAACAGTCTAGTACTATTGTCCATCGTTTGACTATCGCTAGACATTGCATCTGCCCCTTTCGACTGTCCAGTATGTCATCCCCTATATAATAATAGCCTAAGTTGTCTGTCTGTGAATTTATGAAGCGGTTGTACCTGGAATAGATACAGGAATCCATATTGGATTTTTTATGACTTAGGGTTAGCAAGATTCACAGCGAGTTCGAAATCCACCCCATCACCACTTTTTGAACGTTTAATGGTATTATTTCAAGCCTTATTCTCCCCTGTTAAGAGCAGGAGATTAAATTTATCATTTTGGAAGTCATTCATATATACCACCAAATAATCTGCTGTCCATTCTATCACATACGCAACCCTCATATACTCTATTTAGTTTGTTCCCCAAGTGTAGGCATGGCCCGTTTAGTAGAGTGTCTGCCCATTTGGTTTGCGTACTTCTCGGGTTGACGGTTCTGTCCTCGACAGTGCCAAACTTTTCTAAATGTCTAATTAATTTAATATTTTCTGCTTTTTTTTAAAAAAAAAATTCTTATTCCTAAAGTTGTTTTATTATTTTTAAAATAAATTTTTACTATTTTTTCAACTTTTTGTGATTTTATTATTTTTATTATATTAAATTCACGTATTTTGTACGGATGACCCTGGCCACATAAACATTTCATGTTTTCTATCCTTAAACTTTCTTCTCGTCTATTTTTATGTGTTCTTTCATCTTTTAGCTGTTAATTTTTCTACTCGCCTTGATTTTTGTGTTTATTGAAAGAAATCTCTGGATTAGAGGGCTCGGCCCATGCAATCCAGGCACATGCCTACCGGGGTGATAGTTTCATTCCTTTACTTCCATTAATTACTGTGGAAAAAAAACTGAAGAACTTAATGATAATTTCGATGTAGCTAAGAAAACTTTGAATTATCTTTCTAAATGAATTCAACGGTATTCTAAACTGCATTCACAGTATCTGGATACTTTAGAGGAATATGAAGATAAACAAATTATTGAGCGTGTACCTGATAATTCTCAGCCGAAAAACAAGCCATTTTTTTACCTGCCTCATAAAGTACTTTATAATTCTAGAAAATGAAAAATTTACTGATTCCGTCATATAACGGGCTATATGCTAGTACGGAATATTATCCGGTGTTCTCCGTAAAGATTCAATAAGTGCAGAGGTCGCTTGCTTTTGATTTCGACCTCACTTCTCACGGTCGACACCGGTTCGCTTGGAGGTTGATGCAAAATGGCTTTGAAATATCTTCTGACGAGGCTAAGAACACTTTTGTTTGTACAATTCGGTAAATACTTAGAACTGCCGAATTTTGGAACCAAAAATCAACGTTTAACCCACTCATTAATTTTTTTTAACAGATTATGCATAAACATGCCCATCTAACTATTTTTATAACATTTTTTTAAAATTTAAGTAGTATTTTAGCATAGCGTGTCACAAAGACAGTGAAAAGGCATGATGCGCTTCTCAATAAGAAAACCACATGCACAAAAATAATCCACAAAAATAGTGGGATGAACAAATTATGCTACATTTGCATTGCTCGTTAAAATCGTGGGATGAGCAGCCAGAGGGGTAATCTTGGATATTCCAATGCATTCACCGAATGTAACCGTGTGGCATGGATTTTCTGCATTTTTCTATTTTCAGTTCGTGTTTCTTCTAGGAATTAAGTCGTAGAAGTCCAATAACATGTTCTATCATCGGAGAGCGATATGCATCCTTGCTACTAAATAAAATTGTTCCGATACGGCAATCACGTCAGTGTTTTCATGCACAATTTTTATACCGGATGGAACTCCTGCACACATTAGCCTTCTTGTCAAGAACGTTATCAGCAATCCCTTTGTTGTGGTGTAGTATATTGCATTGTCATTTCGAAGACATTGATAACCCCAAGTTGCTTTACATTGCTTTTAATTATAGTATAATACCACTGTTCTATATTACAATGTTCAAAATTAGAAGAAACAACAAGAAAATATACAAAAAAAAATTTTATAAATTAAAAAGTAAAAGGAGCACTCCACGTGCTACACCTAAAAAAAAAATTGCCAATGTCCAAGAGAACGCTGCATTCTTTACCTTCCTTCTTTCGACTCGGGCAACCCTACACGTTCTCCATTATCCTGTTCGTTGTTCCACTGTCCTTTTTACAATGCGTCCTTTTCTGGCTCTGCCCAGAAGGACCAGGACTCCAAGGATGGTCCTGAATCGCCTCCTGGAGACCAATCACAATTCTCCAAAACTTGGTGAAGTCTAAGTGCACTTATTTTCACTGGCCACACCACACGCTTCCTGGAGTTGCGATAAAAACTTGGGCGTTCAACCCACAACATGTGAATGCGGCGAGCAAATGAGTTTTGCAAACCTAAACATAGCTGCACTCTCACACTCCTCCCCATCGACAGCAAAAATTTCTTTTTGATACACATATGAATAAAAGGGCGAAAAAAATGAAGTATGGAAATGAATGAGGAGAGAAAAATGTGCCATCAACCGCTACTTCCTTAATGTGTCTCCACCTCGATCCCTAGACCTCAACCCATGCGGCTTTTGCCATTGGGTGCTTTTGAAACATCTAGTCAGTATTGATAAACCGAGAGCTATACCTGACACTGTGATCAACTGTGGAATATATCTTACGATTTCAAACGGTTGCTGAAAATGACATCATGTGTTGATGTAATAATTTTTTTATCTAGCGTAAATGATGGCTAAATGTATGTGTCATCAAAAATGCCTTCTGGTGGGGAAATTTTAAACTCTTTTATATGCATATTTTTCTTATCATCAGAACAAATTCCCATCACAGAAAATTTCATGACTTTCTGAAAAATAGTTTTCACTGCAGGCAGTGTTAAAGTAGGGAAATTTAATTACGAGATCCTGTATAAGCATTATCCCCTATATAATAATAGCCTAAGTTATCTGTCCGCCTGTCCTCGAATTTATGAAGCGGTTGGACCTGGAATAGATAGATGCATCCATATTGGGTTCTTGATGGGTTAGGTTTAACAAAATTCAAAGCGAATAAAGCTTATCTTCTCCTAAACTATCGATCCGATTCTAAAATAAATCGTTATAAATATGCTTCATATCAGAGCAAAAAATAATGTCGACTTTAAAATGTTCGAAATCCACCCCTTCCCCCCTCCTTTTTGTGGGTTTAGTTATATTATTTCATGCTCTATTGTCCACGGTTAAGAGCAGGTGATTAAATTTATCAATTTATCACATAATAAATAGGTAAAAATAACATTTTTTCTAGCATCATGACGTCATTCCTTTAACCATCTCATTTAATCACTTCTTATTTTAAATTATTTAAATATCGCCTGCATTATTTTCATACGTTTTATCCCTGAATTTTATATTTGGTTTAAATAATAGACTAGGTACATGTGTGATAATTTTAAATTTTATCATCGATTATTTTTTTTACAATGAAAATTTTATCACCGGTATTAACAACAAATTCTTTTCATAAAAGTCTAGGAGTCTATTTCACGAACTAATAAATATCTAGCGTTTAAGTTATATGTCTTTGAAAATTAAGAAGTTTATTGGTTTGTGTGTTTGTTTTTTACACATAACTACACGGTTTGACTAAATGAATTCAACATGATACTTGACTGCATTCTCAGTATCGTGATACTTTAGAGGAGTAAGAAGATAAGCAAATTGAGTGTGTAACGTATCCGGTCCCTGTTTCAGGAGGCACAAGGAAGAATCCGATGCACTAGACTAATTGGTTTATTTACACATCAGCTATATACATTATTTCACAAGTATAAAATAAAACAATCTGATCACTGGAGGTGATGAGTACACGTAGGCCTGAGTCGAGACGGGTACCTAAACTAATTCAGACTCTGCCGAAATATGGTAGCATAGACGGAAGACACAATTCGTAGCTTTCTCACTATATCACTAACACACTTAAAAACTCTAGCACAGTTCTGACGAACAGCAACAATCCTGAAGAGGATTATAATAGCATACGAAGAACACCAAGCACAGGGTATCACTTCAATCTCACAAAATTTATCCCAAGACGGGGTTTCGCTAATAAAAACTCTCCGATGGAGAGACTGGTCGAGACGACCTTTGAGTTAGCCTATGCGGGCTACTCAAGAAAAGATCCCAAGATGGGATTATAGCAAATAAAACTCTCCGGTAGAGAGACAGGTCAAGGCGACCTACGAGTTAGCCAATGAATTTAAGAAAGATATTATAGCAATAAAATTGTAGAAGACAGGTCAAATCGAATTAGCTGATTTTTGCTAACTAACTTCTTTCCAAAAAAAATATCTTCTCCGTCTCTTTCTAGGGGAGGGGCCTCCAAGAGACGGGCCTCACCCACAATTTTATTACTGGGTCACCTAGCGATGACCTCATCTTCGACCAACTGCATTGGTCCGAGTTAAACCATTATCAGCCGTAAAGCTAAGATTGCATTAGCAGCAACATCTGAGAAGCGGCAAACCCTTTGTCGTTCCGCGATCATCTTTTTAGCTGACAGAAAAGGTACCGTTCAGTCTGGCGTATTGTTCCTTCACTATAGTGCGCGGCCGTGTAGACTTCATGGTGCCGTAGAAAACAATTCTTTTGTATCCACACAAGTCCACCTTTCAAAGCAAAGTTCTTTGACGATACACCGCTATATCACGCCGTTACAGTGGTATACCAGATAATTCTCAGCCAAAAAACAAACCATTTTTTTACCTGCCTTATAGGGTTACTTTACAATTCCGGAAACAAATTACTAATTCCGTCATGTGACGGGCTAAATGCTAGTCCATTTGTATATATACTAGATGACCCGACAGATGTGCGGTTTTAATGTTGTAAATCCAAAAATTGTGAAATGTTTTTAAATAAATTATAAATTGGACCATTTTGGTGGAAAGGTAAGGAAACAAAATTCCAGGCGATGTGGTAATTAAAATTATCACATCGCCTGTACGAGGATTCGATCCTGGGACACCTCGTACTGAAGCCCGACCATTGTGCCACATATACGTTGGCAGTGAAGAGTTTCAAGAGGCATTATAATTATCTCAATAAGCGCTCAATTCTGGAATTTTAATTAAAAAAGCATTTTCCATCGGATAAAATTGTGAATCTAAACCATTCTCGAATCAACTTATATACACAAAATTTCATCAAAATCAGTCCAGCCGTTTAGGAGGAGTTCTGTTACAAACACAAGGACAGAAGAATTTAATGTATAAAAATGATTATTATATAGTAGCAGTGTAGGAAAAAAGTTCATTTATTTTGTTAATCCTATGCTATATTTAGTTAATTTTCTAAATTAAAAGGAAATAGCATTGTGAAAAAAACTTAGAGAGAAAATAAAAAGTTAAGTTCAGATACGCATGAAAAATTAAGCGTAAAAGTATCCTTATATTTAACTTAATGTAAAAAAAATTTAATTTAATGTTGTTTTGACTGGAATAGTCGAAAAGATTTTAGGCTAAGTTATGACGACAATATTGTTGTTAT
Source organism: Pardosa pseudoannulata (assembly GCA_032207245.1). Taxonomy (NCBI): domain Eukaryota; kingdom Metazoa; phylum Arthropoda; class Arachnida; order Araneae; family Lycosidae; genus Pardosa; species Pardosa pseudoannulata. The sequence continues at coordinate 131,167,060 of CM063506.1, read as the reverse complement.
ACTGATAACGAATCACAATACAATTGAGAATAAGAGATAAGATGAATCCCCGAGGTCAGTACAAAACCCAAATTTATTTTAATCGCATATATAAGCTGATAAATCTTACTATTATGCAGATGAGTGTTCTGTGACTAGAATTAAACAAAAGATCAGACTTTATTCTGACTCTTCACTGATCACAGGTAGTAGTTAAACTTTAAATTTCTAATCATTTCTTCATTTACAAGGAAGTATTCATTAAAATTATTTAATTAAATATTAAATGATAATTACTAATCTTAATTATTGCGCAATTATTAGTGTTCATAGTTGATTTTTTCAAAGAGCGCTGCAGTCTGCTCTCTTTTTTAAGTGCCTAACTGTTCGCTCGTTACAGACATGCACTTTGAGCCCTGTACTTTTTTAGTTAAGTTATCATTTCTGTAATTCCTGCACAAGCAGAGTACGTATTAGTAAAATAAATCTGCTTTTTTTAGAATTCTAATTAAAATTTTAATTATTCTATTTCCACAGTGAAATTATTTCATGCGATATTCTTAACCCATTTATGCCTAGTGTTCCAGTTTTGGACTGGTAGTCCTGTAGGAGTTTTATGGAACCTGCTGTTTAAGAAAATTAATGAGATAGAATTTCACATTAATGTGAAAAATGGGATTATATATTACATGTGAAATGTTTGTTCATCTATACCATTCAATAAAATTGAAAACCGCAGTGATGCAACATCTGGATTTTATAAATTATGATCAATACAACTAAGGATTTGATCTTTTTTCATGCTAAATTCTTAACCTAATTATGCCTAGTGTTCCATTTTTGGACTCGTAGTCCTGTAGGAGTTTTATGGAACCTGCTGTTTAAGGAAATTAATGGGATAGAATTTCACATTAATGTGAAAACTGGGATTTTATGTTAGATGTGAAATGTTTGTTCGTCTATCCCATTAAATAATATTGAAAACCGCACTGATGCAACATCTAAATGATATAAATTTGCGTAATTTATATTTGACGTTTTTCAAAGGGCACCGTATTCTGATTCTTTTTCAAGTAACTAATTGTTCGCCCTTTACAGACATGCACTTTGAGCACTGTAGATTTTTAGTTAAGTTATCAGTTCTGTAATTCATGCACAAGCAGAGTACATATTAGTAAAATAAATGTGCTTTTTTCGGATTCTAATTAAAATTTAATTATTCTATTTCCACAATGAAACTATTTCATACGAAATTCTTAACCCATTTATACCTAGTGTTCCAGTTTTGGACTGGTAGTCCTGTAGGAGTTTTATGGAACCTGCTATTTAAGGAAATTAATGGAATTGAATTTCACATTAGTTTTAAAAATGGAATTTTATATTACATGTGAAATGTTTGTTCGTCTATACCATTCAATAATATTGAAAACCGCACTGATGCAAGATCTGAATTATATAAATTTACGTAATTTATATTTGACGTTTTTCAAAGGGCGCCGCATTCTGCTCTCTTTTTTTAGTGCCTAAGTGTTCGCTCTTCACAGATATGCACTGTGAGCCCTGAATTTTTTTAGTTAAGTTACCTGTTCTTTAATTAATGCACATGCAGAGTTCATATTAGTAAAATAAATATGCTTTTTTCAGATTCTAATTAAAATTTTAATTATTCTATTTCCACAATGAAATTATTTCATACGAAATTCTTAACCCATTTATACCTAGTGTTCCAGTTTCGGGCTGGTAGTCCTGTAGGAGTTTTATTTAACCTGCTGTTTCAGGAAATTAATGGGATAGAATTTCACATTAGTTTGAAAAATGGAATTTTATATTACATGTGAAATGTTTGTTCGTCTGTCCCATTCAATAATATTGAAAACCGCACTGATGCAACATGTGAATGATATAAATTTGCTTAATTTATATTTGACGTTTTTCAAAGGGCGCCGCATTCTGATTCTTTTTCAAGTGACTAATTGTTCGCCCTTTACAGACATGCACTTTGAGCACTGTACTTTTTTAGCTAAGTTGTCAGTTCTGTAATTCATGCACAAGCAGAGTACATGTAAGTAAAATAAATGTGCTTTTTTTCGGTTTCTAATTAAAATTTTAATTATTCTATTTCCACAATGAAATTATTTCATACGAATTTCTTAACCGATTTATGCCTAGTGTTCCAGTTTTGGACTGGTAGTCCTGTAGGAGTTTTATGGAACCTGGGAATTAATGGGATAGAATTTCAAATTAATCTGAAAAATGGGATTTTATATTACAATGTTTGTTCACCTATCCCAGTGGTCGGCAAAGTGCTGCTCTAGAGCCGCATGTGGCTCTTTGGCTCATAAGTGCGGTTCTGGCACAAATAACCACGGAAGGCGCAATAATATTTTCATTTAAAAAAACTTGTAAGAAAAAAGTTACATCTTATTTTGGCCGAAAGATAACCGATTGGTTAGTGTGCTGGTTTCGGTACCGGAGTTCGTGGGTTCGAATCCCACTGTGGCATGGATGTTCGTAGCCGTTCGGAATCGGCTTCAAGCTGTAGGTCCCGGTCTCATTATCCCTCGTGTTGTAAAAAGTAGACCGTAGCACTCCAAACCAAACAAAACGTCTTATTTTGATAAATAAAAATTCTTCTATAAATCAAGAACATGTATAATTTTTTGTTTAAGCTAAAAGACAGATACGTAATTAAAAATTTGTCCTGTCTTATTAAAAAGTTGTATTTTTCATTCTAGCTGCACATCTTACAGGTATTTTTATACGATTTTATTACACCTGCTATATATGTTTGTGGTTCCGGTACAAAATTTGTAATCGATTTTTCGATAACTTCTATTTGTCCAAATGTTGGAAGTTTTCTTTTATTTTTAGTCTTATTAAAAGTTTTGTTATTTTGATGATGGAAAAAAATTTTTTTTTTATTTTTAGTGCCGTTACATATATTAATAAAATTGTATTTTTGAAAAAGATATTTTTAAATTTTTATTTTCATCAATTTGATAATGATAATAATTTTGTACTGGTGGTTTTAGAAAAAAATATATTTGGAATATTTTTATAACTAAATAATTATAATAGTAATTATATTAAAAATAATTTTACTAAACAAACCGATTTGGATCCCAATTTTTTTTAAATTGTTGTAATGCTCATATTTGGTTATTTGGCTAATAAGTTTGCCGACCACTGGTCTATCCCATTCAATAATATTGAAATCCACACTGATGCAACATCTGAATTTGCGTAATTTATATTTGACGTTTTTCAAAGAGCGCTGCAATCTGCTTTCTTTTTTAAGTGCCTTAGTGTTCGCTCTTTACAGACATGCACTTTGATCCCTGTACTTTTTTAGATATGTTATCAATTCTGTAATTCATGCACAAGCAGAGTACATATTAGTAAAATAAATGTGCTTTTTTCGGATTCTAATTAAAATTTTAATTATTCTATTTCGACAGTGAAATTATTTCATACGAAATTCTTAACCCATTTATGCCTTGTGTTCCAGTTTTGGACCGGTAGTCCTGTAGGAATTTTATGGAACCTGCTGTTTAAGGAAATTAATTCGATAGAATTTCACATTAATGTGAAAAATGGGATTTTATATTACATGTGAAATGTTTGGTCATCTATACCATTCAATAATATTGAAAACCGCAGTGATGCAACATCTGAATTATATAAATTTGAATAATTTATATTTGACGTTTTTCAAAAAGCGCTGCAGTCTGCTCTCTTTTTTAAGTGCCTAATTGTTCGCTCTTTACAGACATGCAAGCAATTTGAGCCCTGTAGTTTTTTAGTTAAGTTATCATTTCTGTAATTCATGCACAAGCAGAGTACATATTAGTAAAATAAATGTGCTTTTTTCAGATTCTAATTAAAATTTTAATTATTCTATTTCCACACTGAAATTATTTCATGCAAAATTCTTAACCCCTTTATGCCTAGTGTTTCATTTTTGGATTAGTAGTCCTGTGAGAGTTTTATGGAACCTGCTTTGTAAAGAAATTAATGGGATAGAATCTGACATTAATGCGAAAAATGGGTTTTTATATAGCATGGGAAATATTTGTTTTTCTATCCCATTCAAAAATAGTGAAAACCGCACTGATGAAACATCTGAATTTTATAAATTAGGAACAATACAACTATGGATCTGATTACTTTTCATACGAAATTCTTAACACATTTATGCCTAGTGTTGCATTTTTGGACTGGTAGTCCTGTGGGAGTTTTATGGAACCTATTGTTTAAGGAAATTAATGGGATAGAATTTCCCATTATTGTGAAAAATGAGATTTTATATTGCATGTGAAATGATTGTTCTTGTATCTCATTCAATAATATTGAAAATCCCACTGATGAAACATCTGAATTTTGTTAATAAGAAACAATACAACTAAGTTTTTGATTACTTTTCCATTTGGCAAGTAATTTGAATAAAAAGATGAAATCATTTTTGTTGAATTAAATAATATTTGAAGCACGTTTTCTAGCCGATAATATATGTTTTTCATACATAAATGGTAGTATTTCAACCTCCAGTTTAAATGCGTTAAAAGATTTAGCATATTCCATTTTTACACATATATGCTTTACTAACAAACAGTCTGAGAATATCATAAAGGAAACGCCCTATTGCTCAATAACAAAAAGGCTTTTTTTATAAATGTAGTCTACCCCTTTTTAAAATAAATATGAACACTAGCAATTACCGGTGATAATTTCTATAAACTTAAATTTTATAACTTATCATTTCTCTCAATATATAAAATCATTTGATTATGCTCATGAATATGTGTCTGTACATCTGTCTGCTATTTATTCCTAAATTGTGTTAGGAAATTAAATATATATATATATATATATATATATATATATATTTCTTCCTTACAACATGACCTCATTACTAACTATATTCATCCGATGCTTTAACTTTCAGTCAGTTTTAACCCTGACTGAGAGATGCATGTAAATTTCCCACCGCATGTGTATTTAAGCCTGTTCAGCGTTGTTAGCTGACGGGAGCACTTCTAGCTTATGCTGCAGTTCATTAGCTTGTTTAATTTACGTGTTATTTTATGCTATAAGTCAATGGATGTATAATTTTCATTAATAAAATTTTAATCATAATCATTCGAAGTGGAAGTTTAATGAAATTCTAATACTGCATCAATTCTCTGACGACTCTGCATATTTAGAAGTGTTGGAAAGTTATATGAATTTTGATTAATTTTCCATCAAATTGCTAGATCAATCTTCACTAAATTTTACATTGTTCATTAAGATTAACACCGAAAAGTTTTATGGTCAAATTGTTCAAAACTCATGGTCACGACGAAGGTAGACTGATTTTTTCCCCCTCCATTGGCATGGGCGACTGTAATATTAGACTCAAGACTCGTGTTTGTGTTACATGGGCCACTGCAATGTTTTTTCTTTTTTTTTTAACGGTGGCCGAAAACGGACTCAGCGAAAGAGGGTAGAAAAGCCCTACTCCAGGGAGGTGAAAGGATGTCACCCCTGTCCGCGCAAGCTGCGGAAGAGCAGAGGGACATTTTCCGATGCAAGCGAAAGCCTGGCCAAGAGGGGGGGATTGCACCCTGGCCGTCAACAACAGAAAAGGAGGAGATGTCCTCTTGGAACGAGATAGATCGGACATTCGTGGAGGTTTGGTTTGGTTTGCAGTGCTGCGGTCTACTTTTTGCAACACGAGGGCTAATGAGACCGGGACTTACAGCTTAAAGCCGATTCCGAACCGCTACGAACATCCATGCCATAGTGGTATTCGAACCCACGAACTCCGGTACCGACGATCAGCGCCTTAACCAATCGGCCAGCAATAGGCCAGACATTCGTGGAGTAGAGAGCTGAAACCGAGTGAGAGGCCGTCGAGAAGGAAGGCCAGAGGGCTGCTCTGTGACGTCACGACGAGGGGGCGAGCTGCTTGATACTCGAATACGTAACGTCACTTCTTGTCTTCTATTAGCAGAGTTCTTTATTTAACATATTATCCCTTTATGCATAAATTTAAATTTTTGTCAATACATTACAGCTTACACGTTAATTCCTTAAGATTGTTTATTACATATTCATCTATTATCATCTAGAAACATTTTAAAAGCTTCAGCGATTCAATATGTAATATTTGAATGTACAAAAATATTTTGGTGTACAATAAGTGTTGATGTCTCTCAACGGTACCGGTGAGGCGCGTGCAAACCGCTCGGCATTTTTCGTATCCTCCTGACGTCTCAGCTAGAGATGTTTTGTTTCTATAATAATGTATAATTTTCATATGTTCGATAATTGTAAATAATAAATACATAGTCCAGTATATGGTCGCTGC
>CM063506.1:131153229-131155729 GCA_032207245.1 Pardosa pseudoannulata | reverse complement strand
ATTAGAATCAAGTTGTGTATAGAACAGTATCTACTCCAGAAAAAATAAAAGTGACTTCCAATTCTATTGTGACTGTGATCCTTCTTCAAGCTACGTCTCATTCAAGAACATTGAAGTCGTCACATAATCTTTTAGTAACCATAGATATTCGTTTCTGAAGCGGTTTCGTAAATTTTGTCGCAGTTTGAATCGGTAAGTATACTTCTTTCACAATTTTTTCGAATTGATTATATCCAGATCAGGAACACCAGTATCTCTAATTTCATGGAGAAACGTAAACGCTGACAGATCTTCAGGATCTTCTGAGAGGTAAGTTAAGTAATTTCGAACCTTGCTAAGCCTTACTGAACAAAAATCCAATATGTATCCCCCTATTCATTCCAGGTACCATAGATTCATAAATTCGAGGACAGATGGACAGATAACTTAGCTATTATTATATAGGGGATTTTTTTCAGACAATAAAGGCGTCAATTATAGAACTGATATTCCCTACTTACTTCGATTTTTAAGAGATCGGATGTATCACACTACTAAAGCGCACAAAAATATTAAGGAAATTTATATGAACATTTAAAAAAAGAAACAAAATAGTTACGTTTTATTACTTAACGTACATTCTTTTTTCAAATGATAAAGGAATTATCTATAAAAATAATACTCCCTACACCTCGTTTTCTAAGTACGATACTGCCAAAAAGTACTTACTTCGATTTTTAAGAGTTCGGATTATGACACTACTAAAGCATACCAAAATATTAAGGAAATTTTCATGCACATTTTAAAAAAGAAATAAAATAGTTACATTTTATTACTTAACATACATTCTTTTTTCGGATGATAAAGGCATCATCTATAGAAATAATACTCCCTACACCTCGTTTTCTAAATATGATACTGCCAAAGCGTATAGAAATATTAAGGAAGTTTGCATTTTAAAAAGAAACAAAATAGTTATGCTTACTTACTTAACATAATTTCTTTTTTTTTCAGGCGACAAAGGTGTCACCTATAGAACTGATACTCCCTACTTACTTCGATTTTTAAGAGTTCGGAAGTATGACACCGTCAGAGCTTACAAAGATATTAAGGAAGGTTACATTTTCAAAAAGAAACATCCTGAGCTCTGCAGTATCCCTGCGAACATAGATCTGCTGATGAACCGAAATATATTTATGAATTTGCCCTACACAGATGAAGAAGGAAACGTACTGTTCTATTACAAGTTAGGTAAGATGCTTTCTAAAACCTTTGTGTTTTTTATACAAAAGTTATAATACTCCTGCACAAAAATTTTAATAATTACTTTCGCTATAACTATTTAATTTAGATCAACTAAAAAGTTATGAACAAAGTGAAAAATAGAATGTTTTATTTTGAAATTTGGACTGTCCTAAAATATTTAACTGATTCAAACAGTCTTAATTATTGACCAGTATAGCATTTGCCGTGCGAAATTGCTAATATACTGAGTACTACTTTCAATGAGCTCCTTTTTTATTTAGTAATTTTGAAATGCAACTTTGTAATTGTTACTATTGGGAAAGGGCAAGGATGGGCATCTTGTACATTGTAAACAAGCCAGATTCAATACAAGAGTGAAGAAATTGAGTAATCTAATAAAATGCCTCACAGTATCTGCCGAAAACTACTCTTGACGATTTATACTCGAAGTCTACAATGTTACATGAAATGAAGGACGACCATTCTGTGTCATCTTAATTGTAGGTCATGGATGACAAACAATGACGAGTATGTCATCCTTGACATACAACGCATCTGATGCATTTTATGACAAACCAAATTCAACACAGGAATGTAGAAATTGAGTAATCTAATAAAATACCTCACAGCATCCGCTGAAAGCTACTCTTGACGATTTTAACTCGAAATCTACGTCACATGAAATGAAGAAAGACCATTGTCTGCCACCGTCATTCTAGGTCAAAGATGACAAACAATGACAAGTATGTCATCCTTGACATACAAAGCATCCAATGTTTTTTATGGCATACCAAATTGAGCGCACTAGTGTAGAAATTGAGTAATCTAATGAAATACCTCGCAGCGTCTACAGAAAGCCACTCTGCGAAGTATTGATAGTATTGAGAAAGTGCAAGGATGGGCATCTTGTACATTGTACACACACCAGATACAATGCACGACTGAAGAAATTGAGTAATCTAATAAAATAACCCACAGCGTCCGCTTTGACGATTAAAACTCTTCGAAGTCTACAATGTTACATGAAATGAAGGACGACCATTGTATGTCATAGCTATTATATGTCAAAGATGACAAAGACGAGTATATCATCGTTGACATGCAATGCATCTGATGTATTTCAGGATAAACTAAATTCAACGCAGGAATGCAGAAATTGAATAATCTAATAAAATACTTCACAGCAACCGCCGAAAGCTACTCTTGACGATTTATACTCGTCGAAGTCTACAATGTCATATGAAATGAAGGAAGGCCATTGTATGTCAAGGATGAC
>CM063506.1:131140729-131143229 GCA_032207245.1 Pardosa pseudoannulata | reverse complement strand
TGCTTATTGCATGTCCAAATATTTGATTATAATCTTGTATAATCAGACTATTACCGGTGTACGTCGAAAATCACCATCCACTGACTGTTGATTAAATATATTTTTCTTGAGTTTTAAATCATACTTTAATATTAAAACATGTTGCGTCTTATCCTCCAGCTGTTTAACGAAGTCGGATAAGATCTATCAGGCAGTTAACCCTAAGGAAGTCAATGACATGAAGGGGGCATATGTCCTCTCTGGACAGTCCCAAAGAGTCCAGGATGTGCTCAGCAGAAGTTTACTGATGTGTGCAAAAATAGGAGACTGCTTAATTAATAGCAAGTGTAAATAAGCTGTTGAACATAAAACAAAAAATACATTTTAACTGAGAACAGTAAATGATACCAAAAATAAACTTACTTAATTGTGGGATTTATGTTATGCAATCTTATTTATTGCAACAATTTAAACTGTTATGACATTTTGAATTGCACAAGGATCCTTAATATGGAGAATGTGGACCTTCTCCGTTGAATGTCGAAATTCGGATAATTGCTTATTGCATGTCCAAATATTTGATTATAATCTTGTATAATCAGACTATTACCGGTGTACGTCGAAAATCACCATCCACTGACTGTTGATTAAATATATTTTTCTTGAGTTTTAAATCATACTTTATTATTAAAACATGTTGCGTCTTATCCTCCAGCTGTTTAACGAAGTCGGATAAGATCTATCAGGCAGTTAACCATAAGGAAGTCAATGACATAAAGGGGGCATATGTCCTCTCTGGACAGTCCCAAAGAGTCCAGGATGTGCTCAGCAGAAGTTTACTGATGTGTGCAAAAATAGGAGACTGCTTAATTAATAGCAAGTATAAATAAGCTGTTGAACATAAAACAAAAAATACATTTTAACTGAGAACAGTAAATGATACCAAAAATAAACTTACTTAATTGTGGGATTTATGTTATGCAATCTTATTTATTGCAACAATTTAAACTGTTATGACATTTTGAATTGCACAAGGATCCTTAATATGGAGAATGTGGACCTTCTCCGTTGAATGTCGAAATTCGGATAATTGCTTATTGCATGTCCAAATATTTGATTATAATCTTGTATAATCAGACTATTACCGGTGTACGTCGAAAATCACCATCCACTGACTGTTGATTAAATATATTTTTCTTGAGTTTTAAATCATACTTTATTATTAAAACATGTTGCGTCTTATCCTCCAGCTGTTTAACGAAGTCGGATAAGATCTATCAGGCAGTTAACCCTAAGGAAGTCAATGACATGAAGGGGGCATATGTCCTCTCTGGACAGTCCCAAAGAGTCCAGGATGTGCTCAGCAGAAGTTTACTGATGTGTGCAAAAATAGGAGACTGCTTAATTAATAGCAAGTGTAAATAAGCTGTTGAACATAAAACAAAAAATACATTTTAAGTGAGAACAGGAAATGATACCAAAAATAAACTTACTTAATTACGTGATTTACGTTATGCAATTATTTATTGCAACAATTTAAACTATTGTGGCATTTTGAATTGCACAAGAATCCTTAATTTGGAGAATGTGGACCTTCTCCGTTGAATGTCGAAATTAGCATAATTGCTTATTGCATGTCCGAATATTTGATTATATTTTTGTATAATCGAACTATCACTGGTGTACGTCGACAATCACCATGCACTGAATGTTGATTAAAAATATTTTTGTTGAGTTTTAAATCATACTTTAATATTAAAACATGTTGTCATATATGTTGTGGCTTATCCTACAGCTGTCTGACAAAGTCGGATAAGATCTATCAGAACGCTGACCCTAAGGAAGTTAATGACATTAAGGGGGCATATATCCTCTCTGCAAAGTCCCAAAGAGTCCAGGATATGCTCCGATGGCCGATTGATTAGGGTGCTGTCTTTCGGTACCGGAGTTAGTGGGTTCGACCCCACAGTGGCATGGATGTTCGTAGATGTTCGGAATTGGATTTTAGCTGTTGTTCCAGGTCCCATTAGTCAAAAGGTAGAAAAAGTAAGTTGTGTAAAAAGTAGACTGTAGCACTCCAAACCAAACCAAACCAAACCAGGATGTGCTCAGCAGAATCTTACTGATATATGCAAAAATAGGAGACGGCTTAATTAATAGCTCTTGTAAATGAGCTCTTGAACTTGAAACAAAAAATACATTTTAACTGAGAAGAGGAAATAATACCAAAAATAAACTTTCTTACTTATGTGATTTACGTTATGCAATTATTTATTGCAACAATTTAAACTGTTATGGCATTTTGAATTGCACAAGTGTCCTTGGCTTTTATAGTTGCATTTACTACGAAATCCGCTTCTCGATTCGATTTCCACCATCATTGCATGCTGATTGTTAATACACACCGAAAAAAGTATGAATGTATAGAATGTAATCAGATATTCTGGTACACACCAAGCGACTATGTAACTATTGAAATTTTCCAGATTTCGGGCCAGTGAAAAAAAGGGAGAGTGAAAAA
>CM063506.1:131130729-131133229 GCA_032207245.1 Pardosa pseudoannulata | reverse complement strand
AAAGGAAACAACTTAATTATGTTTACTTACTTTACGTATTTTCTTTTTTCTGACTATAAAAGCATTATCTACAGGAATAATACTTTCTACAATTTGTATTTTAGGAGTTTGGATATATGACAGTGCTAAAGCGTAGAAAAATATTCAGGAAATTTACATGTACATTTTAAAAAGAAACAAAATCGTTAATATTTATTACTTGACATTCATTCAATTTTTAGATATTAAAGGGATCATCATCTCTAGTAATAATACTCCTTTCTTACTTCCATTTTTAAGAGTTCGAAAGTATAACACTACCAAAGCGTACAAAAATATTAAAAAAGTTTACACTTTAAAAGGCAACAACTTAGTTATGTTTACTTACTTTATGTACTTTCATTTTTTTCAGACGATAAAGGCATTATCTACAGGAATAATACTTTGAAAAAATTATATTTGACTATACAGAAAAAAATATTCACTCCAGTTGCAAAAAAATTATAAAAACCAAGTGTTTCGGAAATTTTAAAAACGTGCTATTCACCTTAAATTGAAAATTATGGATTTTATAGAAAACTGGAAGTATCAAGAATCTTCTTTCGCCGAGATGATGCAAGTATCAGCTGCAATTATTGAAGTGATGACCGTGAACCCCAGGGTGCAAATCAATGGAGTAATTGTTATATGGGACATGGAAGAACTCACTGTACATAACGTTTCGTCTGTTGTAAGATATTTTGGCGTTAAAGGAATATCTTTTTTTATTCAGGTCAGTGCCAAGAAACTGCAAAATAATTTCTGTCTGGTACTCTAGCTTTCATATCTATTACTAAATATAATTTCAATTTTCCTGAAAATTAAAATTATATATATATATATATATATATATATATATATATATATATATGTATATATATATATATATATGTATATATATATGTACGTGTATATATATATGAATATATATATATATATGTATATATATATGTAAATATATATATATATATATATATATATATATATATATACTTCGTTTTTTAGAGTTTGGAAGTATGACAGTGCTAAAATATAGAAAAATATTAAGGAAATTTACATGTACATTTTAAAAAGAAACAAAATAGTTACGCTTTATTACTTAACATGCATTCTTTTTTCAGAGGATAAAGGCATCATCTATAGAACTAATACTCCCTACACTTCGTTTTCTAAGTACGATACTGCCAAGCCTTACAAAAATATTAAGTAAAATTGCATTTAAAGAAAAAAAATAGTTATGCTTACTTACTTAACATACTTTCTTTTTTTCAGGTGATAAAGGCGTCATCTATAGAACAGATACACCCTACTTACTTCGATTTTTAAGAGTTCGGAAGTATGACACCGTCAAAGCTTACAAAAATATTAAGGAAGTTTACATTTTCAAAAAGAAACATCCTGAACTCTGTAGTATCCCTGCAAACATAGATCTGCTGATGAACCGGAATATAGTTATGAATTTGCCATACACAGATGAAGAAGGAAACTTTCTGTTCTATTATGATTTATGTAAGATGTTTTCTAAAACCTTTGTGCTTTTAATATAAAAATTATAAAACTCCTCCACAAAAATTTTGATAATTACTTTCGCTATAACGACTTATTTTGGATCAATTAAAAAGTTATGAACAAAGTGAGAAATAGAATATTTTATTTTGAAATTCGGAGTTCCTAAAATATTTAATTGATTCATGCAATCTTATATATTTACCAGTATAGCATTTGCCGTGGAAAACAGTTCATACACTGAGTACTCCTTTCAATGATCTCCTTTTTTATATACTAATATTTAAATCCAACTTTGTTATTGATACTATTGAGAAAGTGAAAAAATGGGCATTTTGTACATTGTAAACAAACCAGATTCAATGCAAGAGTGAAGAAATTGAGTAATCTAATAAAATACCTCACAGCATCCGCCGAAAGCTACTCTTGACGATTTATACTCGAAGTCTACAATGTAACATGAAATGAAGGACGACCATTATATCTCATCGTTATTGTATGTCAAGTATGACAAAAAACGACTAGTATATTATCCTTGAATAAAATGCATCTGATGCATTTTATGACATACCAAATTGAAGGCAGAAAGGCAGAAATTGAGTAATTTAATAAAATACCTCGCAACGTCCGCCGAAAGCTACTCTTGACGATTTATACTCTTCGAAGTATACAATGTCACATGAAATGAAGGACGACCGTTGTATGACGAGGATGATAAACAATGACGAATATGTCATCCTTGACATACAATGCATCTGATGCATTTTATGACAAACCAAATTCAATGCAGAAATGCAAAATTTGAGTAATCTAATAAAATATCTTACAGCATCTACCGAAATCAACCCTACGAAGTTTCTCTGCGAAGTACAATGAAGTAAACTAGTCAAAGTCATATTTGATGCATTTTCCCTCCATATGGACAAGTTGGCTATCCTATATGATATATCTTACTAAATTTTGGCAGACGAACAGA
>CM063506.1:131123229-131125729 GCA_032207245.1 Pardosa pseudoannulata | reverse complement strand
AGGATTCCTAGAAGACTGCCGGCGTAGTTGTTACCAAAGTATAATTGACAATATTCCTTACTTAAAATATGAAGCATCGTTCACTTCGGCTGAAAAACTTTAAAAAGACATTAAAATAAAACATTTTCAAGTATTTTTCGACTCAGCAACGTTTAGATAATTAGATATAGGTTTTCTGCTATTTTGACTATATAAGAAATAGAAGCAGGACAATAAAAGCAGCGTTCAATCAGATGAGATTCCATATCTGTTAGAAAATTATATCTATGGTGTGTTCAACGTTGTATGAACTCATTGTTCATCTTAAAATATTAAAGGAACCTGAATATAATTTACTAAAGGTTTAACTTTTCATATAGGAGAAAAAATTGTAAGGACAGATGTTATAAATGATACTAATTTACTTATCTGAGATATACTTAAATAATGAAATGTTAAATAGTAACACAACTGTTTAAAATAAATATTTGATGAATTACGTAGAAATGGCAACACTTGAGTTTGTGTTGACCACGCATTAGGCCAACCTGACTACGATGCTAAAATGACACACCAATTTCAATTAGATATTGTTGATTAAATGCTATGTAACGTTAAAAATTGTAATACAGAGGGAGAATAATTTAAGGGATACTCGGGGAGTATCCACCAGTATGACGATGTTGCAAGATGTATATATTTGATCGTTCGTTGTCAACTTACTCGTCATGAGACTGAAAATCCAACAACCTGCACACTCACGTCGGAGAGAGAAAGAGAAAAAAAATTTTAAAATCCTCTGTTATTAACCTCTTGTTCTACCTTGCCCCTCTCAAATTCGAATGAAGAGGATCGGAAGAGGGTTTGAATCGGTTCTTTCTCTCTTCGAAACTCCCGGTCGTTCCTGGATCACTCGTTTTGTGTGAGATTTCATCACAGTTTCAAAACATAAAATATTCACTATTAGTAGCCTAAAGTACGACTACACAGGAAAGAAGAGAGTCAATGATTTCCTGGTATGTTCTTTCAGAGATTCAGAATCGAGTTCCATAGACTTCCACAATGACTACACGTGAAAAGGTCTGAAACTAAGCAACTCCAGTAATGCTGCCATCTTTAACCTAAAAGTCAATGATTATGCTCATTCTGACATTAAATAATCAACTCTGTATCTGAAAGACTCCAGCGATTAGACATTCCTCCGTACATCCTTTGCATACTATTTCTGGTGCTGCAACATACCTTCAATGTTTGATTGTTTCCTCTAATGTTGTTCATAGAACTAGTGACATTACTGTAGTTTTGTTATATGGAAATGAAAACTGATCTTGGAAAAATGTGACAATTTTGAATTTTTAATAAAACTTATCTTGAATGTGGACTTGAATCAACCTTTAAATCTAATAAAGTTTTAATCTAAACAAAATTGTGTTGGTTTTATAACGAAAAGTTTATACCTGTCATCATCCTTTGCCAGTTTAGCCACATATAAACGTAGAAAACATGCCTACATAAATTATTTTAAACTACATTGGTGTTCAAAATAATTAAGATAAGTTACATAATCTGTTAGTGAAAATGAGTAAACGAAAGGTTCTGAATTTCCTGAAAAAGAATAAATGAAGGGTAAAACTATTGCTTCGAAACAAAGTTTTAAATCTAGTGTGTTTAATAGGTAAGTGTATTGCATATCAATGAGGAATGCTTATCATTTATATCACCTCTGTAATGGAACAGTTAGTACAGAAACGGTTTTTATTAGTACGTGTGGCAAAATCCGTGTTTCACTAGTTCACACACTTGGCCGAATTTCTTTGTCTGTTCCTTTTTTCAGAAGTTGGTTAAATTTCAGAAATCAGTCCATGTTTGTGTTTAGGTACTACAATGTAATACCCAGCTTCAAGTCCAACTTTTATGAACACTCTTGGAATACCATAGACATCGAGAGACATACGTTATGGGAAAGAGTCATGACGTCCGAAAAAAATCACTATTTATCCACTTCAAGATAATGTAACAGGCATGTTTCTCCGCTCTCAACTTTCTCTCTCACCTTCTATTAAAACCACAGAAAACAGAGATACAATACTTATAGTATAAGACATAATGAAAGATTCCTGTTTGCATGTAGACCTGCTGTGTGTGATTCTCTCAGCTCTGCGAACACGAAAAACCAATTAACACATGGGAGAGACCATAAAGATTGGAGTACGATGAATGAGCGACCATTCTCTGCACGCATTAGTCCAGGTTTTAACTTATCACTAATTATCTACATACTTTCAAATGGAGAGACCCTTGGTCACACTACATGCTTTCCAGTGTCTGAAATTTAGTTCATTATGTTATAGGAAGTTTAATGGTCTTTACTGGCATGTCGTTTCTAAAGGCACATCACGCATTAGTCCTGGTTCTGCCTTATCACTAATTATCTACGTACTTTCAAATGGAGAGACCCTTGGACACACTACATGCTTTCCTATGTCTGGAATTTAGTTCATTATGTTATAGGAGGTTTAAT
>CM063506.1:131098229-131108229 GCA_032207245.1 Pardosa pseudoannulata | reverse complement strand
TAGAAATATTTCTCCTTACTTCCATTTTTAAGAGTTCGGAAATATAAGACTACCAAAGCCTACAAAAATATTAAAGAATTTTACACTTTAAAAGGCAACAAATTAGTTATGTTTACTTACTTTACATATTTTATTTTTTCAGACGATAAAGGCATTATCTACAGGAATAATACTTTCTACACTTTGTTTTATTAAGTGTTTGGAAATATGTCATTGCTAAAACGTAGAAAAATATTCAGGAAATTTACATGTACACTTTAAAAAGAAACGAAATAGTTAGGTTTTATTAATTAAAACACATTTTTTTTTCATATAGGAAAGCCATCATCTATAGAAATAATACTCCCTACACTTCGTTTTCTAGTCAGGCTTACTTACTTACTTAACAACATACTTTGTTTTTTTCAGGTGACAAAGGCGTCATCTATAGAACTGATACTCCCTACTTACTTCGATTTTTAAGAGTTCGGAAGTATGACACGATCAAAGCGTACAAAAATATTAAGGAAGTTTACGTTTTCAAAAAGAAACATCCTGAGCTCTGTAGTATCCCTGCAAACATAGATCTGCTGATGAATCGAAATATATTTATGAATTTACCATACACAGATGAAGAAGGAAACTTCCTGTTCTATTACAATTTAGGTAAGATGTTTTCTAAAACTTTTGTGCTTTTTATGTAAAAGTTATAATACTCCTGCACAAAAATTTTAATAATTACTTTCGCTATAACTGTTTAATTTTGATCAACTAAAAAGTTATGACCAAAGTGAGAAATAGAATGTTTTATTTTGAAATTTGGAATGTCCTAATATGTTTAATTGATTCATAGAGTCTCAAATATTGACCAGTATAGCATTTGCCGTGCGAAATTGCTAAAATACTGAGTGCTACTTTCAATGAGGTCCTTTTTTATTTACTAACATTTAAATGTCACTTTGTAATTGTTACAATTGAGAAAGGGCAAGGATGGGCATCTTGTACATTGTAAACAAGCATTGTAAAAAAGTTCTAGAAAATATGAAATTAAATTCAATAAAATTCTATGTAACACAAAGAAATTTAAATGGAAGTTCACATAAGAAGAGAGAAAGACATACATAAGAAAATGTTAAGGTAATGAATCAAAGATTAAAAAAATTGATTTTTAATTAGATTTATTAACTTTAAGGAGAATGAGGACACACTTTTTGGTCATTATATTTTAATGGTGAGAGGTTAGGTAATGGTTGCTATTCAAATACAGTTGTACAAATGTTCGCCATTCATTCTGTTTCTGTATTTGTTTTATAGAAATTTAATGCTGTAAAACGAAACCTCACAACGATATGTTTAAGGTTTCATGAGGCTCAGGTAAGCTAAACATTAGCTTACTTGAGCCTGACACTGTTATCTATCGAAAATTTCACTGAGAGCTAATAGTAACTCACGATCGACAATCTGTGATCAGTTATAACTATCAATTTAGGATGCCTTTTATTGTACTCTGCTGATACTACTATGAAATTTTAGTAGTGGTTTATATATGTGTTACAATTTGTGCCATGAAGTAAACATTGAAGTCTAGAAAATTTACAATCTACGAACAGATATCAACAAATTCTTTTACAAAATAAGAACTTTGTAGTGGACATAATTTTAATCTCTAATAGTCTAGTGAGTACTTGAATTATAACGAACTTGCATTTTTGACTTAGTATATAGAGTTTATACTAAAGTTATATAAACAAAACTTTCTGATTTTTCCAATAGTCTCAGATAGGAAAAATAGGTTTCCTGTGGTTGCGTATGTCTTTTTCAGGCATACGCAAATATGACATTGACTTTCTCATTTGCAAGAAAACTATATTTGATTGTAGAGAAAAGAAATACTCACTGTAGTGACATAAAATTTTAAAAATCAATTCTTTCGGACATTTTAAAAACTTGCTATTCACCTTAAACTGAAAATTATGGATTTTATAGCAAACTGGAAGCCTCAAGAAACTTCTTTCGCGGAGATGATGCAAGTATCAGCTGCAATAATTGAACTGATGACCATGAACCCCAGGGTGCAAGTCAATGGAGTGATTGCTATATGGGACGTGAAAGGACTCACTGCACTTAACGTTTCATCTGTTGTAAAAAATTTTGGTGTTAAAGGAATGTCCTTTTTTGGTCAGGTCAGTGCCAAGAAACTGCAAAATAATTTTTGTGTGGTATTCTTGCTTTCTTATCTATTACTAAATATAATTTCAATTTTCTTGAAAATAGTAATTATATATATATATATATATATATATATATATATATATATATATATATATATATATATATATATATATATATATATATATATATATATATATATATATATATATATATATATATATGTATATATATATATGTATATATGTATATATATATATGTATATATGTATATATATATATACATATATACATATATACATATATATATATATATATATATATATATATGTATATATATATATATATATATATATATATATATATATACATATATACAGGATCACAGGATCACAGGATGTGGGTAGCACAGTACTTCCTGGGCCTAGTCCTCTAGTACTGCAATGCTTGGGATTTTGGCAAACAAACTAATGAATAGATTTGTCTCTGACATGGTAAATGAGAGTATAAAATGAGAAGGAATGTTTGAGTTTGGGCAAATTAAAAGTATTAAGACTATATGACAAAAGTGAAAATTCCATAAAGGAATGAAAGATGATAAAATTGTTCAAGTTCACAAGAGGAGATAATAGCACAGATAAACTACAAATTACAATAAAATATTTTTTTAAGGTTTGAAAATGAGAAAAGAGAGAAGAGCACCAAATGCTGCAGTTAGTCAGTCGGCAGATACGAACAAGTAAAATTCTGAGAGTAAGAGATGATATGCATAAGTATACATACATATATATATATATATATATATATATATATATATACACACAGACATATATATATATATATATATATATATATATATACAAACAGACATATATATATATATATATATATATATATATATATATATATATATATATCTGAACCAAGAGTCATTATTTTAATTTTATTCAAATCACTTTTAAATGTGAGGTTTTAATTGCGCGGCTTTCAAATAGATGGCGATACAAGTTTCAAGTCTCTGCAATTGGGATTCTAAGTACAGCAGCTTTTCTTATTTACAGAACTGATATTTCTTTTCTCAAGTGTAATTTTTTAAGGTTGAATTAAGAATTTTAAGGTTATTGTATTGTAACCGGAAATGATATTGTGTAGAACATTTCAGATTTCTAACTAGTCCGAAAAGTATTTAAAAATTTATTACAAAATTTCAACTGCCACAACAAGTGAAGTTAAACAATAACTGATTAAAATTACTGTGATATACGCTTATCATAGATAATCCTGAGAAAATTAAATAACTGCTCATCATGACAGCGTTACAATTAAATTCTTTAAAAAAATCTGATAAAATATGTCAGTGTTTTTATTGTAAATAATATTTGTAAGTAAACCCTAACTCCTTTGATTAATGTATTAAGTATTTTCTTTTTTTGTTGATACAATATTGTAATTACAATAATTCCTGTGTATATCTTTCTCAGGGCCTGTACCCATGGAGAGTGAAAAAACTTTTAGTCCTTAACGCCGGACCCATCAGTCAACTGTTGCTTGCAATGGTTCGACCTCTCTTGAGCAATAAATTGTTAAATAGGGTAAATAATAATTACAATACCTTTAATTTCCCTAAATTCTGTAATGATACCTCACAAGATAGAAATTAAGCTCATCTTATGCACATTTTACATACTATGATTTAAAATTCAGTGTTTGGTTTTGCAGTGTCATTCGAACTTCGAGGAGTTAAAGTAACAGTGAATGAGTTTCTTGAAGCTTTTAGTAAATTTTTAGCAATTTATGTATGAATTTCTGTGAATGCCCTAATATGGAGAATGTCGATGTTCTCCGTCGAATGTCGAAGTTCGCATAATTGCTTATTGCATGTCCGAATATTTGATTGTATTCGTGTATAATCGGACTATCACCGGTGTACGTCGACAATCACCATGCACTGAGTGTTGATTAAAAATATTTTTGTTGAGTTTTAAATCATACTTTAATATTAAAACATGTTGTCATATATGTTGTGGCTTATCCTACAGCTGTCTGACAAAGTCGGATAAGATATATCAGACGGCTGACCTTAAGGAAGTCAATGACAAGAAGGGGGCGTATGTCCAATTTGGAAAATCCCAAACTGTCCAGGATGTGCTCAGCATAAGCTTGCTGATACATGTAAAAGTAGGAGACTGCTTAATTAACAGCACGTGTAAATAAGCTGTTGAACTTTAAACAAAAAATACATTTTAACTGAGAACGGAAAATAACACCAAAAATAAACTTACTTGGAATTGGCTTCAAGCTGTAGGTCCAGGTCTCATTAGCCAAAAGGTAGAAAAAGTAAGTTGTGTAAAAAGTAGACTGTAGCACTCCAAACCAAACCAGGATGTGCTCAGCAGAATCTTACTGATATATGCAAAAATAGGAGACGGCTTAATTAATAGCTCTTGTAAATGAGCTCTTAAACTTGAAACAAAAAATACATTTTAACTGAGAAGAGGAAATAATACCAAAAATAAACTTTCTTACTTATGTGATTTACGTTATGCAATTATTTATTGCAACAATTTAAACTGGTATGGCATTTTGAATTGCACAAGTGTCCTTGGGTTTTATAGTTGCATTTACTACGAAATCCGCTTCTCGTTTCGATTTCCACCATCATTGCATGCTGATTGTTAATACACACCGAAAAAAGTATGAATGTATAGAATGTAATCAAATATTCTGGTACACACCAAGCGACTATGTAACTATTGAAATTTTCCAGATTTCGGGCCAGTGAAAAAAAGGGAGAGTGAAAAAAATTTTAGTCCTCAATGCCGGACCATTAAGTCACCTGCTACTTGCAATGGTTCGACCTGTCTTGAGCAATAAATTGTTAGATGGGGTAAATTATTATTACAATACCTAGCATTTGAAGATAGAGGGTTCTCTAGAAAGTAGATTTCGCACGTAAATTTTCGTAAGTAAATTTTGTCCGTAATAAGAAACAGAAAATAATTACCTGGAAATGTTTTTAAAAACTTTCCAATATACCGAACTGGTTTTTATGTTTTTGGTTCTAAATCCATATCTTACATCAGTGTATTTCAATGACTCACTTTTATTATAAGATGATTTCTTTTTACGCCAAGATGGTTAAGGAAAAATTACCGAGGGGTAAAAAAGAATTGAAAATCAATTACAATCAATTAGAAAAATTTTAATTGAAAAAAAGGAATCAGTGAAAATATAATATTCTTGTCTCAAATTACTTGAAAATTTATTTGTTAGGATTGCTATTTCGAAAAAAAAAGGTTTTTTAAGCGTAGTATTGCATACAGTTAAAATTAACTATAAAGAATCTACCGTTTTATTGTGTAACAGCTTGATTTAAACATTACAATAAAAACATCTTAATATATAATTAATTATATTACAAAACATCTATATCAATAAGAAAAAGGATTTTTTCTTCACTTTGATTTCATTGAAATATATCTCTTTTGTAGATCATAATGCTTGGGAGTGACATTAAGGAGTTGCATCAGCATGTTGATCCGGTGTTATTGCCAAACATACTGGGAGGATTCCTAGAAGACTGCCAGCGTAATTGTTACCAAAATATTATTGACAACATTCCTTACTTAAAATATGAAGCATCGTTCACATCGGCTGAAAAACTTTAAAAGAAAATTTAAAATAAAATATTTTCAGGTATTTTCCAACTTGGCAACATTTTGGATACATAGAGATAGGTTTTCGGCTATTCTGACTATTGAAGAAATGGAAGCAGGAGAAATAGGGGCAGAGTTCTATCAGATGAGATTTCATGTCCGTTAAAAAATTATATCTATATCGTGTTCAACGTTGTATGAACTCATTGTTTCATCTTAAAATATTAAAGAAACGGGAATACAATTTATTAAAGGTTTAACTTCTCATGTAGAAGAAAAATTTGTAAGGAAATATATTATAAAAGATACTAATTTATTCATCTGAGGTATACTTAAATAATGAAGTGATAAAGCGTAACACAGCTGTTTAACCTCTTCCCGGTTTTTCCCGAGCTGAACTCTGACAGGCGAAATGTACCATCCTGGATCATCCCGGGCACTGTGAGATTTTACAGTGTGCAACAGTCTTTCCCTAATTATTTCACATGTGCTTTTTATGGTTTCGAATGCTTTTGTTTACTTTTCTGGCTAGTAGATTATTCGCTGCTCAAAGACAGATGGTAGAGGGAAGAAGGTAAGGAGAGAAACAAGGTTCTACTGTCCAGATTGCGATGTTGGATTCTGTACAGTACCATGTTTTCGATCGTATCACACAAGACCAAATTTTGATTATTAATTTCATAATCATTTATCTAAATGTATAGGATATAAATTAAATAAATTCAAGATAAAAGCTAAGTGTTCTAATCTTTATATTTATAGTTAGTGTGAATTGACTCAAAAGTCTAATGATTTCTACCGTACAGAAACCAACTGTAAAGGTAAGACATTTCTTAAACCCGACCCAGCCTAAGCCATACGGATAAGATGACTAGCCGTCATGATAACAATCGATCTCAGTACAAATTACTAAACAGACCTAACCAAAATTTAGAACTCAACCGAACCAGGCCACCAAGCTGGATCTACCGAGACATCCCTCGACGAGAGCCAACTGCTCTTTATTATAATACATTATACATAGTCACAAATATACAAAAGTAACAAATGAAGTAAATACAAACATTAAGAATTAACTGTCTAATGACAGTTTTACATAATATTCAATTATTAAGACTAAACCTCGGCGAGACTTTGCCGAGTTACAAAGTTTATTAACAGCTACTTGCTGATAATTAACAGGAAAATAAATACACCTTATATGTTCAACAAGTTCACAATAATAAATTAAATGCTCTATATTTCCATCATCCTTGTTGCACCAACACCTTGTCGTCTTCCCAAAAAATCGTGATTGATGTGAAGGTATAGCACCATGACCCGTATAGATTTGGTTA
The DNA here is from genome assembly GCA_032207245.1 of Pardosa pseudoannulata. Lineage (NCBI taxonomy): Eukaryota > Metazoa > Arthropoda > Arachnida > Araneae > Lycosidae > Pardosa > Pardosa pseudoannulata. The sequence continues at coordinate 131,101,088 of CM063506.1, read as the reverse complement.
ATATAAAAGTTCCCTTCTATTCTTCTTTCACTTACAATAGGAAAGAAGTTATATGTATTTCTTCCTGTAATACCGTCATCCCATTTTTCTTGCCATTTCTTTATAGTCTGGAGATGCAACATCTTCTTAATCTGACTGTAAGACCACTTTACTTCAAAGTCTACATTCTCACTTTTAGTCGCTTCCTTAGCCAAGAAGGTAAATCACTCATTTATTTAAACTGATTTTTTTGCATTAATTTTTAGTAAATTTTCTATGCGAATGATACTATGTATGTATGAAAACAAGCATTAAAAATTGACATTTTTTATCCATAATCACGAAATAAAATGAACCTGGAAGGGGTTAAATTAAATAGTTGATGAATTACGTAGAAATGGCAACACTTGAGTTTGTGTTGACCACGCATTGGGCCAACGTGACTACGATGCTAAAATGACACACCAATTTCAAGAAGATAGTGTTGATTATATGTATGCAAAGTTAAAAATTTTATTACAGATGGAGAATATTTTAAGGGATATTTGGGGAGTATTCGCCAGTATGACGATGTTGTTAGATGCATATATTTATTGTTTGTTGTCGACTTACTCGACATCGGAGTGCAAATCCAACAAACTGCACAGATCCCTTCGAAGAAAGAAAGATAAAAATAAAAAAATAATCCCCTTTTGTTAGCCTCTTGTTCTTTGTCCCTCTCAAATTTGAATGGAGATGATGGGATATATGTCCGAATCGATTCTTCTTCGCTGCGAAACTCCCGGTCTTTCCTGGATCACTCGTTTTGTGTGATATTTCATCACAGTGTCAACATGAGCATCCCAAAGTATGACTAGACAGGAAAGAAGAGAGTCAATGATGTTCTGACATTGGATTTCAGAGGTTTAGAATCAAGTTCCATAGACTTCCACTATGACTTCACGTGAAAAGGTCTGAAACTAAGCAACTCCTGTAATGCTGCCACCTTTGACCTAAAAGTCAATGATTATGCTCATTCTGACATTAAATAAGTAGCTCTGTATCTGCAAGACTCCAACGATTGGGAATTTTCCTTCTTCCTCCGTACATCCTTCGCATGCTATTTCTGGTGCTGCCACATACCTTCAATGTTCGATTGTTTCCTCTGACGTTGTTCACTAGTTATGGTCATATTATTGCAGCTATGTTATACAGATATGAAAAACCAAACAATTGATCTTGTAAAAATGTCACAATTTTGAATTTTCAATAAAATTTATCTTAAATTTGGACTTGAATTTACAACCAACCACAGCGAACGAAAACTTGTCTTCTGTGGCAGGAAAATTTAGCTGAAAACAATATAAAATAATTCAATTATTTGCTGTATACTATTTAAGTAGTGTCTAAAATTCTTTTAAATTCTTTTTTTCCTGGAAATTAAATAGCTCGCTATTATAGTATGCATACTGCGAAAATCATTAAAATATTGTATAGTATACCATTGATTAAAAATAAAAAATTTTCCAGTTTTAAATATAAGCACTAATTAATTTTTATCCTAAAATGGAACAAGAACGGTAAAGTCGGTAGTTAAATATACCATCTACTTCAATTACAATGACATCAGAATCAATCAGAAAAATATATTCAATATTTCATTCGGTTTCAAATTACTTTCGACTTCAGAACTGGGATAACGATTCGAAATAAATTTGACTGTACAAGATTGAATATTCGAATACCTATTCTAAAAAATATTAACAAGACTGAAAATTAATTGAAAAGGTATATAATTTATTGATTTTAATAAACTAATCCTGATAACATTTTTAAGATTTTATTTTAGTTATCATACTAAACGGCTTGATTCTTTAAAACAATTCCTTCCTGAATGATATATTTTATAAATTAATTTCTTGGTCATGTATATAAAGACCTGTTTGTTTCTTTTCATCGAAAATATATTTTATGCTCATATACTCCGCATATATTAATAACACTCTATACATTAAAACAGTAAAATAAATTTTGAAATGTATCATAAAGTACTGCGATTTTTCAATGATGTATGTGAGAAAAAAAATAATCCATGAAAAAAAATTGATTTCGAGTAAAAAATAACATTAGTTCTGCTAGAAGAATTTCGCACATTCTTTGTAACATTATTTGCACGTGTTTCAGATTTTTCTAGAATGTTCTAGATATTCCGACACACACACATGTATATATATATATATATATATATATATATATATATATATATATATATATATATATATATATATATATATATGAATACACACACACATATATGCACTCAAGAGCCAAAACATTTTGACCACCCCTATATTTTGTAATGAACTCACCTGGATGACGTGGAAGGCACGTGATCAGGGGGAAGTGGTATTTAACTGCTGCTGGAGAATCAGAAAAATCATTCTTTCACTTACTTCTGTGTGGGGAAAGGCTGCTGATCTAAGCGATTTTGATTGAGGGAAAATTGTAATGGCTCGAAAGCTTAGAACAAGTATTTCCGAAACTGCACGACTAGTGGGTTGTTCGCGATCTACAGTTGTTAGTACTTATGCAAAGTGGATGAATGACGGTGAAACCAGCAGCAGACGACATGGTGTTGTACATCCATACGCTATCATAATAAAAGGTCGACGGAGACTGTCTCGCATGGTAAAAAAAAACTGAAGCCATACAGTGGCTCAGCTGACAACCCAATACAATGCAGAGCCAAGTAGAATAGTATCGGAGCACACTGTTCAGCGGACAATGTTGGATATGGGGCTACGTAGCAAACGTCCCACTCATGTACCTTTGCTGACCAACGGTCATCGCCAACTGCGCCTACGTTGGGCCCGGGAACATCGTGACTGGTCCATGGGTCAG
>CM063506.1:131088229-131093229 GCA_032207245.1 Pardosa pseudoannulata | reverse complement strand
CTTTACAGTACTATGTTTACATATGGTACCAAATAAATCTCTTAAATAGGGGATAGCTTTCCACTTAAATAATTCAACCTAAAAAATTGTTTCCAAAACATGACACTGGGCTTCTACTTGTAAGCCGGTAAATGCACATTTGTGCCGCTATAGCCGTAATGCCTAAAAACGAGAGTTTCGTTTTGGACATCTATTGCCGTCATGCCACATATTGAAATTCGATTTGACGTCTATAGATGCAAGTGTCAGTCAACATGTTAACAAAGTGGCTCTTTCTAACCATCTTTTTGGCAAGAATTGACTAACTTAGGCAAGAAAAAAGTAAAAATTAGGCTTTGTCTTAGTTCAATAAATACAGAATCATCGTAGCACAGCAGAATACCCAATAATTCCTTTAAAATAAATATCATCGGAAAATTGATATTCAATTTTAGATATAACGGAAGACAGGTTTAATATCGTTATTCTGAGGAAAAAATATTAAACCTGTCTAATCCTTAAACTTGGGAAAGATTGTCTAGCATTAATTACAATTTAAGTCGAAAAGTAATATTGCAGTGGAAATTAATACCCGCTTCCAGTTCTTTCATGTGATCTTGGTAATGAAATAAAACAGCTGCTTTTTTTCATGACGTGTAATAAAGCGTGAAAGGCGAACGTTATTTGCTCAAAAGTCAAACTAATTTAGTTTTATCAAAGACTAAATTCTTTAGAACTTTGCTTCATTTTCATCAACTAAGAAAATAAGGCTTGCATTACGAATAAACATTTGAATTATGTTAAGCGTGATAAATTAGATGAAGTAGCAATTCTCCAATTTGGTGGCGAAACATTTGTTCCGATGTTAATCATTTGTGTAAATTAAAAACTACGAAATTTATACTCAATGCAATCCTGTTTGTAAATTACAATTTACGCAAGCACGATCCTGAATGATAAGACTGTAGGAAAAAATATGATAGACTGGAAGAAAAATCCATACTTATTTTTTGTTGAGATTTGAGACAGATTGAATTGTTTCATTTATGTTCCAACAGCATTGTCATTTTGTTTTCCCACTATGGAACTAACCAGATTCGGTTCTATATAAGTTATAGACGTTAACCATCAATTATTGTAACTTTCAACTATGTGGCAGTTTTTTCCCAGTAATTCCTTTAAAGTAAATAGCATCGGAAAGTTATTGGTATCCAATTTTAGAAATAACATTAGACAGGTTTTATATTTTTATTTCAGCTACTTGGAATAAAAACATTAACAAGACAAAGTAGGAAAATTTTAGAGGCCATTTATATAAAGTATAATTCTGTTTCTGCGACAAGATAATCATCTATTCAGCGATGCCAATATCTTCATGAAACTTCATTCTACGTAAATGAGGAAATTATTCCAGTATATATTACGCATACTATTACTGCTGGTTTGGTGAAGGAATAAAAAGCAGCAAAATAGTTCAATATTTACAACTTATGAAAATTCTCCCTTTCTTTTCTTTCTCTTTTTTTCGTTTCGGGTCTGTCTTTTCCGTCATCCTCTCCATTTTCAAGGCTAAGAAGACTTCAGAAACTAAAACGTTCTCTAGAGGTCTTGCAGTTATAGTCTCGAGTTCCAGTAGGTGCACCAATGAATGAAAGAATATCTTCTAAAACCAAGATTCATGTACGTATAAAACTAATTGTATAATTCTTGACATCAATTTATCCTTTCAGTTGACCGGTCGAGCTGAAAACTTTTCATGATAAAAGATGAATTTTGGTTAGCTAGAAAATAAAAAGTGCTTGGTTTAGAATAAAAGTCTTACTTGATCAAAAATGTGGGTCAAAAATTAAAAAAAAATTATTTAGCTTTGTTGTATAAAGTAATACATTTTTAAACAACATAAAATATATATAACAAGCGGAAATATTGAGTTTACTTACCAGAAAAATTACTTTTGAATTATAAGCTAAATTTTAATGTCAAATAACAGGTAATTATCATTTTTATTCTGTAAAATCAATTTATATTAATACAAATATATTTGCTTTTTATCAAATAATGAACATAATTTTTTCCTGTATCAATAAGGAGATTTGAAAGTTAAAAATTTTTTTAATTTTGTTGTATGAAGTAATGCATTTTTAAACAATATAAAATATATATAACAAGTGGAAATAATTTGAGTCTATTTACCTGGAAAATAATTTTTGAATTATATAAGTTATAAGTTAATTTTTAATATTATATGAAAGCTAATTATCATTTTTATTCTGTAAAACGAATTTATATTAATACAAACAATATCTTAATAATATCTTATAAATATAAATTTTTAAGGTATCAAAAAGATTTGAATGTTAAAAAAATTATTTAATTTTGCTGTATGAAGTAATACATTTTTAAACAACATAAAATATATAGACCAAGTAAAAATATTTTCAGTCTACTTACCTGAAAGCTAACTTTTGATTCATGTAAGTTATAAGCTAAATTTTATTATCAAATAATAGCTAATTATAATTTTTATTCTGTAAAATGAATTTATATTAATACAAATAATATATTTCATTTTATAATCTAATAAACTTACATTTTTCCGGTATCAATAAGGAGATTTGAACGTTAAAAAAAATTATTTAATTTTACTGTATGAAGTAATGCATTTTTAAACAACATAAAACATATACACCAAGTAAAAATATTTTGAGTCTACTTATCCGAAAAATAACTTTTGAGTCATGTAAGTTATAAAATAAATTTTAATATGAAATAAAAGTTAGTTACCTTTTCATTCTGTAAAATGAATTTATATTAATACAAACAATATATTTCATTTTATAACCTAATAAATACAATTTTTTCTGGTATCAATAAAGATATTTGAACGTTAAAAAAATTATTTAATTTTACTGTATGAAAGAATTCATTTTTAAACAACATAAAATATATACACAAAGTATTAAAACTAAAACATAAATAATTAGTGTTATTGTATATTTTGAGTCTACTTACCGAAAAATAACTTTTGAATCATGTAAGTTATAAAATAAATTTTAATACCAAATAAAAGCAAATTATGATTTTTATTCTGTAAAATGAATTTATATTAACACAAACAATATATTTCATTTTAAAACCTCATAAATATAAATTATTCCTGTATCAATAAGGAGATTTGAACGTTAAAATTTATTTAATTTTGTTGTATGAAGTAATACATTTTTAAACAACATAAAATATATACACCAAATGAAAATATTTTGATTCTGCATACCCGTAAAATAACTTTTGAATCATGTAAGTTATAAGATAGTTTTTAAAATCAAATAAAAGCTAATTATAATTTTTTCCTGTAAAAAGAATTTATACTAATACAAACAATATATTTCATTTTATAACCTAATAAACATAAATTTTCCTGTAACAATAAGGATATTTGAAAGATAAAAAAATTATTTAATTTTGTTGTATGAAGTAATGCATTTTTAAACAATATAAAATATATACAAAAAATAATAATATTTTGAGTGTATTTACCCGAAAAATAACTTTTGAATAATGTAAGTTATAAGCTAAATTTTAATATCAAATAACAGCTAATCATAATTTTTATTCTATAAAATAAATTTATATTGATACAAACAATATATTTCATTTTATAACCTAATAAACTTACATTTTTTCCTGTATCAATAAGGATATTTGAACGTTAAAAAAATTATTTAATTTTACTGTATGAAATAATGCATTTTTAAACAACATAAACTATATACACCAAATGAAAATATTTTTATTCTACTTTCCAGAAAAATAACTTTTGAATCATGTAAATTATAAGATAAATTTTAATATCAAATAAAACCTAATTATCATTTTTAATCTTTAAAATGAATTTATATTAATACAAATAATACATTTCATTTTATAACCTAATAAACATATATTTTTAAAATTTTCTTGGATCAATATTGAAAGCTGAACATTAAAAAATTATTTAATTTTTTTTACAGAAATTAATGCACTTATAACAGCATAAAATATATGTATCATATGAGAATATTATATAATTACTTACTCACAAAATATCTTTTTAAAGATATAAGTTAAAAACCAAATTTTAATATCAAATAAAAACTAATTATCATTTTTATTCTGTGAAATAAAATTATGTTAATACAAACAATATGTTTTATTCATAAACGTAATACTAAAATATTTTCACCAAGTAGAAATATTAGAATTCTACTTCTCGTAAAATAATTCTCGTGAAACATATAAATTAGAAATTAAATTTTAATATAAAATAAGAGCAAATTATCATTTTTGGTCTAAGAACTGAAATTATATTAATATAAACAAAATATTATATTTTATAACTTAATAAATATAAATTTTTCCTAGATCAGTAGAGAGAGATGAACGTTAAAAAATATTGAATTTAGTATTATGAAATAATGCATTTTAAAATAACACATTTTCACCAAGTACAAATATTTTGAGTCTACTAACTCGTAAAATAACTTTTGAACGATATAAACTAGAAACTAAATTTTAGTATCAAATAAGAGCAAATAATCATTTATAATCTGTGAATTAAAATTATATTAATATAAATAAAATGTTTCATTCTATAATTTAATAAATATAAATTTTTCCTAAATCAATAAAGAGAGATAAACGTCAAAGAAATATTGAATTTTGTATTTTTCTATTATGAAGTAATGTATTTTAAAATAACATAAAATAATTTTATCAAGAGGAAATATTAGGAGTTAACTTACTCGCAAAATAACTTTGGAATCATATAAATTAGAAACTAAATTTAGTGCCAAATAACAGCTAATTATCATTTCTATCCTGTGAATTGAAATTTTATTAATATAAACAAAATATTTCGCTTTACAACCTAATATATATAATTTTTTTTAATTTTGAACTGTTTTTATTTTTTTAGGTATTGAAACATCATACACTTTTATGTTTTTGGTTTAAAGAATAAAAAAAATATTACATTTCAACTT
>CM063506.1:130980729-131085729 GCA_032207245.1 Pardosa pseudoannulata | reverse complement strand
GATTACAATCACTCAAGCCAACTGGTGCACTCTTCTTAGACATCGCAAAGGCTTTCGACCGCATCTCGCATGTAGGCCTCATTTACAAACTCATCCAGCTCAAAATGCCTGATGCTCTAATACATTTCTTACACATTTACCTTTGCGATCGTCACTTCACCGTCCGCATACAAAACACTTTTTCCATATTAAAATCAATAACGGCAAGTGTACAGCAATGCTCCATCTTAGGTCCCACCCTATTTAATATTTATATTAATGATATTCCTAGAAATGATTATACTTCTCTAGCCTTGTATGCGGACGACACGGCTATAATTGCTTCAGCCCCACACATAAATTCAGTTGCTAGTTACATTCAGTCACACCTGGACACTCTGGAAGACTGGTTTATTAAATGGAAAATTAAAGTTAACCCCTCTAAATGTAACGCTATATACTTTACTCGTACTTACAAAACTCCCCCTAGATTATATCTACTCGACGAGGCAATTAACTGGGAAAACTCTGTAAAATATTTAGGTGTAATATTAGATAAAAAAAACTAACCTGGCGTCCTCATATAATGGAAGTTAAAAATAAAACGATATTAAAATTAGAAAATCTAAAAATGCTCTTTAATAGTAAACACTTAAATAATAAAAATAAAATTATTTTATATAAAACAATAGTTCTTCCTACCGCTCTTTACACAGCTCAGGTCTGGTCGTTTGCCGCGAAGTATAATTTGAATTTAATAGAAAGAGTACAAAATAAATTTATGAGACGTGTTAGAGGCGCTCATCGATATTTATCCAATGAAGTAATAAGACGCGATTTCAATATGTTAACGTTTAAAGAAGCCTGTATTAAAGCCTCTCAAAATTTTTACAATAGCCTTAATAGTATTCCAAATGAAATAATAGCTGAACTTCCGGATTACGATCCTAATAGCCCTTCTAAGAAACGCCGGCCTCGCTCCGCTTTGATTTCCTGACAATAGATATGCTACCTTAATTTATTTCTCTCAGTTCTTATTACTTCATCCCTTTCCCTCTTATTTATGTTGTAACGTAATTGTGTTGTGATGTGATTTAATAAAAAAAATATTATGTGTATTTTTATTATGGAGTAGATATTGTACCTAACCGTGTTTGATGTTTTATTTAGATCGTAAGACTCCATCTAGTGTACCTAACTGTGCCTACTAATTATCTATTTTCTTTTCAGGGTATTAATACTTATGTTTGAGTATTTTCCAGGTATTGACTACAACCACCAGCCCTTACGATTTCTCTTACCCACCTTTTAATGACTGGCATCTAAATTACTCCTTTCTAAATTCATAATCTTAATTTTTCTTAACAGAGCTCACCTCGCTTACTTTTTTAATTCAGATCGGGGATAAGGCCTTCTGGCTAAGGAGCCCCAAAACCGCCCGTAATCATAGGGAAGGCTGCAGAGAGTCGTCGTCGTTGAGAGACTCGTTAAGTGGATCTCTCGGTGTAAGAGGTGTGCACGGTGTGTTGCGTTTCACCTGTGCTTGCGTTGTGCTTAATGCGGAAAGTGGTGCTTGAGCCGACGGCATTTGCTCGAGTTGTTCGGCGGAGATTTTGACGGTGTGTGTATTTGCTGAATGCTAATTAAGTATTTGTCTTCGTGCTCCAGTCTTGCTTGCTTGTAAAGTTCATTCAATCCCCGAACCCACAGTTTGGAAGTTCGTAACAATATATATATATATATATATATATATATATATATATATATATATATATATATATATATATATATATATATATATATATATATACATACATACATACATACATACATACAGTCTATCCCAATCCATCTTTCTTCCTATTCGTTTCACATTTACTGGGCTTAATGGAGTTATATTTTTTTGATTCTGGTTTTGGTTCTGTTTTATTATTATATTTATTTACCTCTATATAATTGCTGCGTGCGGCGCATTACGTGGTAATTTTAACATGGTAAGTAATTTTAACTATCTGTCTTTATCTATCCAGTATTTATCGATTTAATTTTATCAATATATATACATACATATATACATATATATATACATACATATATACATACATATATACATATATATACATACATATATATAAATATACATATATATATGAATATATATATATATATATATATATATATATATATATATATATATATATATATATATATATATATAAAGAGAGAGAGAGAGAGCGAGATAATATCATAATATAAAAGAAAGAAATATATAAGATATAAAGAAATCAGTAGCATTTAATGACTGTGAAGATATCAATCGTAAGTCCTGTTCCAATGACCCATAATATTTATACTTTAATTTTTAGGCCAATATGGAAGTACCTCAGATCATTTTCAGTTCGGAGAAGAAGAAACCCTTGAAATCAGGCAGCTCGGAATACTTTTCGGCAAACGATTTCTCTTTAACGGAGAAGGAAATAGAAAAAGCTCGAATAGAATTTTCAGAATCGGAAGAGAGAAAGAAATTAAAACTTCAAGAACTAAGAGATAATCTTGCAAGTAAGTTAACTCCGTCAGAGTTTCATCAGAGTAAATATACCGACTTTTGATTGTAGAAAGGTTTTAGTGCAGTATAAAATGTGTAAGAAAGAAGGGAGTATAAAATTTACTGCTAAATATTTTTGTGTTGGTCAATGCCTTATGAATGCATTATGAAAAAAAATCGTGTTATAGATTTTCAAAAAGTTTTAGGGACAAATAATCAGTTATTTCATAAAAGGAGTAATTCTTTCTAGTAAATTGCTACTTTATCTTTTATGTATCGGAAAATAAAAAACATAAATTTTTATACGAGAAATTGGCAACTTCGATATATCTTCATCATTAATCAAACAAAGAATTTTCATAAACGGGAGAATTAAAAATGGCTAATTACCAAGAGGAAGTGGTTTGTATGTTGTGGTTAGTTGAGTTGAAATCTTTTGTTTTGGAAAAGGAAAAGTTTAAATAAAAACGTTTAAATAAAACCAAGTGAGTCTACTCCGAACGATGGCTGAATAGTCAGAGCGATAGTCTTCAGAACCTGAGATCTCTGGCTCGAATACAGCTGCTTGAATGGATGATATCGCAGCCTTCCGAGTTTGCTTTAATCAATAGATTGCACTCTCGTTAGCCTTTGTGTAGCAAAAACATAAGTAGACCATAGTGCTCTAAACCAAACCAATTCGAGTGAGTCCACAATATTAAATTGGAACTTTAAATAAGAAGACAGGAAATGTAGCAGATTATCCTAAAAGAGTTTCAAATCTAGAAGTACGTTCTATACAAACCGTGTTACGAATGTCATCAAAATAAGACAAATAAGATTAATTTATAACACTTTATATTGAAACATCTGTCATCTAATGTATCCGCATTATAAGAAATCAGAATCAATAATTAAATTAATTCGCACCTCTTTTTACAGAATCATATACCAATGTTTTATTGCTTGTTCATTTTAAGGGATATTGCCTGATGACTGGAATTTGAAGTATCCCATAAATATCAACTACAAAAACTAAACATATTTATTACATATTTATTTAGTACTCACATCTACTGCTGCAACCCGCAGGTATAAGTCAGGGGACAAATTAACTCACCGCCATAAGCGTAACCCCAGGTTCCTCCCTTTTTTTCTTATCAAATATATTGATAAAATTACATACGCATTCTCTATCAACGTAAAAATTATCTTAGAGAATTATAAATAAATTAGTATATCAGGTTTAATTTATTATCAATCTATTTTTAAATCTGCAAGTATTTATTGCTCCTAGAGTGGCAGTAGCTTAGTCTACAAAGGTATTGATCTCACAAATTTATTATTATTGTTATTATTGCCAAAGCTTTTGATTCTACTCGTTGGCTTTCATACATCACAGATGTATGAGATTGGAGCCGTAAACAATTACAAAAAGATAAAATAGCAACAAACTTAATAAAACTACAATAAAAACAAGAACATTAAAACACGAACAATAAAATATTAAAAACATTAAAACAAATACAATCAATCTCTGGGTGTCTACTCTTGCCTTCCAAAATCTATTGTAGAGGTTTTCCTCTGTCAAAAATGGGCACATTGCAAGGTCTTTGTCCATTTCAAAATTTTGGTTGCAGAAAGTGTACAAGGGGCTATTATAGATGTTTATCCAGTAAATCTCATAAATGTAGATGTAGGTTTGCATTCTTAAGCCTCGATCCGGCCAAAGATCCCCCGTATTCACTTATTGCAATTTGGCAATACAGAATAGGCTTATGGTAGCAATGTGCAATGTCTTCTACGTTCCCAAATGGTACTGGAGGTGGTAGGACAAACTTCGGGGTCTTCTGCTTGGTTCCTGCTTCTAAATTACGGGGACTAAATTAAGGTTACTTAGTTTGTTTTTGTTGTCCTAGGAATTAATGTTAGAAGTCTATATGGTTCTCCTATAATAAAATAGCCATCAAACATCTGATACAGTCGAAAATTTAACAGCAAGTGGAACTGCATTGGAAATAATAATAATAATATTGCTTCTATAAATTTTTTTTATAAATGTAGTGCCAGGTTTCCCCTGTACTTGTTTCTATATACTTGAGATTAAATGAAATTTAATGTATCGAAGACTTGCTATGGTAGATAAACATTTCAAGCCATTTAAATTTCTTGGACTTTCTTGTAGGAAAAACCTATTACAATAAAACCAAGGTTAGAGGAAAAAAGTCGGAATTTTCCATCGGCGATATAAAATAAATCGAGTTTTAAAAAAAATGTATATTTGAAGACTTGACTGTATGAGAATACAAAAACTCACAGTATCCTACTGATCTATTTCATAATATATATATATCTTTTTCAGGCTATCCAGGTGTCAATTACAGAAATGACGATGAGTATTTACTTCGTTTTCTGCGAGTTCGGAAGTACGACTGTACCAGAGCGTACCATAATATTAAAGAAGGATACATATTCAAGAAGAGACATTATGAGTTTTGGCAAATATCTGAAGATTTAAAAGAGGCTCTAAATCGAAATATTTTCAGGTATTTGCCGTACACAGATGAACAAGGGCACATAATAGTACAAATAGATTTCGGTGAGCTATCTTCAAAAATAATAGCAAATTTCTACATAATATTTGAATTCTTATTCAAATGTTACTTACCCATTAAAACAGTTTGTAGAATTAATTTTTATATATTCTGGAAAATAATTTTGCTTTTCAGTAAAGCTTAACTACAATCCAATTACCACATTACCAAATTTATGAGCTTCTGTCATTATTTATATTGTTGTTACTTATTCCCCATTTAAGATATTGTTCATTAAACCATGGTAGTTCGCGAGTTTGGAGCTCGAGCCGGCCTAAGATCTGCCGTGATCATTAAAGGTGACAGGGGTACATAAAATATGTTCGTGGTCCCAATGGCATGCTCTGGCCTTTATTGTTAAAGGTGAAAACCACAAACCCAGGATGGTTATTGATTATTCAAAAATCATTAACCAATTTACATTGTTTGATGCTTATTCTCTAGCTAAAAAGAACTTATATCCAAAGTATCCAAATATGAATTATTTAGCTGCATAGACCTCAGAAGTGCTTAACATGAAGTGCCAATAAACAGATCTGAAAAACATTATACTGCTTTTGAAGCTGTTGGCAAGCTATATCAGTTCTGTAGGGTTCCTTTTGGCCTTACAAATGGTGTTGCGAGTTTTCAAAGAACTATTGACAAGATAATTGCTGAGAAGTTACAGAAGTTTATTCATATCTGGATGATGTCACCATATGTGGTAAGAACCAAAATGAGCATGATAGTAACTTAGAAAATGTTTTGAATGCAGCCAAAATATATAATCTGGCACTGAATGAAGAAAAATATAAGTTCTCCACCAGAAGTATAAAGTTATTAAGATACTGCATATCAAACAAAATAATAAAACCAGATCCAGCTAGACTTGAGCCGTTAATGAACCTACCTATCCCAAATGATACAGCTTCCTTTCAATGTACATTGGGCATGTTTGCTCATTACTGTTGTTGGATTCCCTCCTTTTTCAACAAAATTCGTCAACTTCTCAAACAATACCTCTGGGGGAGGTAGCCCAAGCCCATGGGTCTTCTGTTTGGTCTCTGCTTCTAAATTGCGAGAACCTACTTTAGCAAAATCGTTCTTTTACCCTAGCTATGCTCGTTAAATGAAAGGCGCACTCCTTTGCCTAAATAAGAATAGCGTATGTCTCAAATCGTACTTGCTTTGTCCAAGTGGCATCAGAAACAACAAAGACAAATATTGTTACGAATTTGTTAGTGAACCTTGTATTTAACATAGGACTTTATGGGTATCTCGCCAAATTGGCGAGATATAGGCCCGTTGGAGATAATTTTGGCAATTTATTTTTGTCTCCAAGTTCGTCGCCAAGTATCGTCAAGTGTTGCCAAATGTTGCCAAATGTGACGATATTTTACAATTTCCGGTTCCGGTTTCTGGTCTAATCTGGAATGTTCGAGCATTTTCTTTGGGTCTATATACGGCAAGCTGAGTCCCAAACGAGTCGACTTTATCATTTTTCATTTTACCTCTTATTTTATATTTTTCTCTGCCTAAACTAAAGCACCCCTTCCCTTATTTTACTATCTTTTTAATTCCATGTTAGAGCCAAATAAATCCATATGTTGTTTTTCCAAACTCCCATGTGTTGCAGAACTAGAGGGCCCGGTCCAGGAAGTTCTGTAACCACTTCATCCTGTGATCCTGTAAACGAGTCGAGTCGTTAAGTAGATTTATCAGTGTACAGAGTACGCAAGGTGTGCTATGTTTTACAGGTGCTTCCGTTTTGTTTTATGCGGAGAACCCACGGCATTCTGTTCGAGTTGCTTAGCAATGATTTTGTAAGCTTGGTACTAGTATGCAGTACCGTAAACTTGATGCCTTTCTGGCATTGTATTTTCCAACTGACTGTTAATAAATAATTGTTTTTGCGCTGTTCTACTTAAAGTCCATTTAATCCCCGAACCCAGCTGTGAAGTTTGTAACAATATTTTTTATTTTCATATGTGTTTATATATGCATATACTGTAGAAACAATTATTAACATATTAATTTTTGATCAAAATATGATACACGTAATCGTCAAATGTTCACTGTCGAGATTAAAATTTCTTCCTCCCAATCTTTCACGTGTAATTACAATCTGTGTGAGTAAAAATCGAATGAAACAAAATATTTTTTTACGATTTTTGAAAATTGAATCAAAATTTGCTTTAAGCTTTGAATAAAGTCACAATTTCTATAAGTAACCGAATGGTTCTATAACATAAAATTTTTGTGTGTTTTATCTAGTTTAAGCCTGCGTGAGAGATATAAAAACTTAAATTCTTTATAAGGGCTTAAAAAATCCAACAACTCATGCAGCATAGAAAATCCTGGAAATTAGTAGCATAATTACGCTGTGTTTCTTGGAAAATACTAGGAATGTACATATTTATAACTGGAGTGTTGAGTTATTAAACTGTCATATTCGTCAACAATCTGCAACATACGAGATTTAACCCTCTGGCTGCTTATCCCGCTATTTCCACGGGCAACTCAAATGTAGCAAATTTTGCTTATCTAGCGATTTTAGCGGGCATTTGCTTTTCTTCCTTCTTTAGGAGAACATCCCAGTTTTTCACCGTTTAAACAGTGAAATAAATTATATACAGTATTATAAGTTTAATTATGTAATAAATAGAACTATATGAATAGAACTATAGTTATATTAGATAATATAATAATATTATATTCTATATTATATATTATAATTATAATAATATATTTATATAATTAATTATATATTTATATTATGCATTTATTATATAATATAATTATAATATGTAATTATATATTATAATTACATCATGTAATAAACAGAAATTAACTGTAATTCAACTGAAATTTATTAAAACAATTTGTTTCTTCTGATAACATCTAAAATTGGTTTTTCGATAAAAATCTGTATTAAAAAAATCTTTTCTAGAAAGAAAAAGTGCATATTCCAATTCTTCATTATATATAGATTTAATATATACAAAAAAGCACAATTTTTGAATCGGTTTTGATCTACAAATTGAGCAGTCAGAGGGTTAATCAACATTTCTATTAATACATCTTATTATCTTTAACAGTGGTTCTAAACCTTTATCAGATACATTTTAATACCCAAACTGAAGGTTGGGTGCGAAGCGTTAACATATTAATTTTTGATCAAAATATGATACCAGTACCCAGTTGCATATTTTAATTATTTAAAGTCTATCGGAGCATATGTGTCCCACCATGAAGTAAAATTATTTTCAAGACTACTGGGATTTATATGTCCCACCTAAAATGAACCATGAAATACATTCATAAAACCGTGAGACATATTTTTCGGCCCATAAAATTTTCATTTCTTGATAATATCCGCAATTACAAAAAATCTGACCTCAGAAATAACAAGTTAACATAAAATAAATCAGGGTCAAAAAAGTTAAATAAATATTTTATTCATTTAGAAAAATCAGTTATTTTACTTTCGATTTTTTTTACTGTTATTGTATTATAATCTGAAAACAAGTAAATTTTTTTAATAAATTCAGTTTTATGCGGAAAAACTATAACTACCCAGAGCTGAAGCTGATAACAATGAAGCTAGTAAGTGTATAAATGAATTCATAAAAATATGATACTTCTAAAGAAGTCTTTCTCTCTAAAGTAATGCCTTCTTTCGTTTTCTAGAAAATTGGAAATGTCAAGAAATAGCAGCTGAAGAAGTTTTTAAAATGTTAATAGCGACTTCTGGTATAATTACCATGAACCCTAGAATGCAAGTCAATGGAGTGATTGCTATTTGGGATACGAAAGGAGTCACAGCCCAGAAAATATCTACCATTTTGAGTTACTTCGGCCTGAGAGAAATAGCTTTTGCCATCCATGTTAGTATCTAGAAAATGAAAAATTAATTATTCTCCATTATATATTTCCACCTATTATTAAATTTAATTTTAACTTATCTTGGAGCGCACTGATTAAGGTGTATTAAGAGGTCTCAATATCATTAAATGTGAGATTAGTGTTAAGTTTTGATATTTAGAATAGTAAATTGAAATGCTATATTATATGTCCTCTATTATACTTTACATCTGTTTTTCGCACCTGCAATTTCACCCCTGTTCAGAAATTTAGCTTTAATTTATCTGAGACAAGCATTATTTATTTATACAAGGTCTCAAAACCATTAAACATTTAAGGAGAGTTATCTTTTGCCCTTCAGATTAGTAACTACAAGATGCAAAAGTAAATTTTCTCTATTATACTTTATGTTCTTTGCACCTGCAATTTCACCGCTGTTCAGAAATTTATCTTTAATCTGTCTGAAACTGGCGTTATTTATTAATACGAGGTCTCAAAACCATTAAACACTTAAGGAGAGTTATATTTTGCCATTCAGATTAGTGCCTAGAAGATGCAAAATTAATTTTCTATATTATCCTTTATTTCTTCACTGTTCAGAAATTTAGTTTTAACCAATTTGAAAATGGCATTATTTATTTATAAGATGGATTTATAAGATACCTGGAATATTTTAAAATGACTAATTCGGCACAAACATCGTCAAACTGGAGAATATTAATTTTAAAAGTTCAAGTTTTTAAGATTTCACTGCAGTAGGATTATCATATTATTCGAAAAACGCCTTTTAATAATAAAGTGTATGCCTAACTTAAATTTTCCAGAAATTTTTTTTTTCTTGGTTTTGGTCAAAATCTGTCATTTTGCCCCCTTAAACAGTGACACTTTTTATTTTTACTTTATCAATGTTATTTATTTCACCATTTTATTTTACTTTTCAGGTTACAATAAATATCAAAATTTTAAATTTTAATTTTGAACCAATATATAAAAAATGAGGAACCAAAAAATGTGCAGCACGTTCTACACCGCATACCCCCTGGTACGCAACTGTCTTTAAGTAAGCTCTTCACCGCCTGTTTCCCCTCTTCATTTCTTCGGAATTTAAGCCCGGATAGTGCTGACTTCAATACAGGGAATAGGTTGAAGTCTAATAGGGAAATATCAGAGCTGTAGGTCGAGTGATCTAATCTCTATCATTCTCTTGGGGAATGTGTTATTTTAGTTATGTCTTACTGTGTGATATCAAGCATTATCGTCCAAGAACCCAAGAACCCGTTCAAGAACTTCAAGCCCCAATAGCGATGGTCTCTTTCTCCAAATGGTGGACATCAATTTGGCGAAAATATGGTAATAACATGCACGTTTTCCCTCTTCATTGCTTCTTAATTTATGTCCCGATAGTGATGACTTCAATGCAAGGAATAGCCTATGAAGTAGGATTGGAGTTAAAGGTCAAGTGATCCAGTATCTCTCATTCTTGACAGGGAATTTATTTTATTACGTCCCTTACTTTATGGGATCAAGCATTATCGTCCAAGAACAGGACTCCAAGTCCCAATAGCCATGGCATCTTTATCCAAATGGTGGATATCAATTTGGCGAAAATATGGTAATCATTTTCACGTTTTCCCTCTTCATTGCTTCGGAATTTAAGCCCCGATAGTGATGACTTCAATGTAAAGAATAGGTTGAAATCTGATGGGGTAGGATTGGAGCTGTGGGTCAAGTGACCCAATCTCTCTCATTCTTGACGAGGAATGTATTATTTTATTACGTTTCTTACTGTATGTTATCATTATCGTCCAAGAACAAGACTCCAAGCCCCAATAGGCATGGTCTCTTTATCCAAATGGTGGACATTAATTTGGCGAGAATATGGTAATAATTTGCATGTTTTCCCTCTTCATTGCTTCGGAATTTACGCCCCGATTGTGATGAATGCAAGTAAAAGGTTGAAATCCGGTGGGGTAAAATCGGAGCCGTAGGTCGAGGAACCCAATCTCTCCCATTCTTGACGGTGAATGGGTTTAATTTAATTTTATTGCTTTTCTGGGACATCTACCTTGAAAGAAAGGTTTCAGATGGCGGTGAATATTTTATTTTATAATGTCCCGTAATGTGATGGAATTATGCATTATCGTCCAAGAACATAACTCCAAGCCTCAATAGCCATGTCCTCTTTCACCAAGTGATGGATATCAGTTTGACGAGTATGTGGTAATAGTGTGTCATTTTGTTGATTATCCGATTGATAGGCACCGAATTTTACCCGGATGGTTTCTTGAAATGGATTTCATGAAATTACAAATGTATCCATACTAATGATGACTATATGAAGAACTAACGAAGTTTGTAATTTGTTATGGCTTTGAATGTTTCTGTTTACTATAAAGCTTCATTGTCGAAACTTACTTTTGAAAATACCACCCCCCCGTAAAAGTGATAATGAAAAATAAATTACTCATAAAAATTTAAATTTAAATTTAAATAAAATTATAGTACTTTGCGCTTATAATTTTCCCAGCCTAAACTCCTTTGCGCTACAGACCACGTGGGACCATAGCCTTAGGTGCCAATCTCCGTTTTGAAGAACAAACATCCTGGGGTGCCAAGCATATGTCCCGGTTAGGTGGTTAACTTTACTCGGAACACCCAGTGTTTAGTTCCCAATCATGATTGGCCCACTGACGATCTCAATCATGATTGGCCACATCTACCTACTGAAGGAATGAAAGGATAAGTCAACCCCAGGATCGAACTTCGGACCTGTGCGATGGGAGCACGAAGCAATACCCCAAAGCCACTGAATTTGTATGACTAATCAGATTTACTTATTTTGGAACATTTAAGAAATAATAATTAAGTAGAAAAACCTGGTTTTGGTTATAAAAAAAGATTCCAACCCAAAGTAAAAAGTTAATAATTGTGAATAATAGAATTTGTGTGTATATACATATATATATATATATATATATATATATATATATATATATATTATAAAGCAATAACTATAAATATGTCTTTTATATATTTTTTGATAAGAGGTATTCTTGTTAAAGTTAAAGATTGCACTATTTTAAAATTTTTGCCAAATTTAGCAAAAAAAAAAAAGAAAAAGCATGCGTATATGTTTCCCAAATTTCAAACAACTGATTACCTAAAGTAAAAATCAACAATTGTAAAATAAAGAAAAGCTGAATATATGTTATATATAAATAATACAGCTCAAACTATAAATATGTCTTTTACACATTTTTTTACTTAAAAGCGTTTATGTTAAAGTTACACATTACGCTATTTTAAAATTTATGCCAAATTTTTTTACCCCTTCCAAAAAAAATGCATATATGTTAACTTTCTATAATTCAGTCTTATATAAACTAATTTTATATTAATAGTAAAAGTATTTGGAAAAAAACTTTAATAATGTATCTGAAAAATAATTAGGGGAAAACTGTAATAAGTAGTAATTGTAGGATCTAAAAATATAACATTCAAATTCTGATTAAATAACTAGTAGATTTGGTTTGGAGCGCTACGGTCTACTGTTTTGCATACGAGGGCTAATGAGACGGAGACCTACAGTTTAAAGCCGATTCCGAACGGCTACAAACATCCATGCCAGCAGCAGGATTCGAACCCGCGAACTCCGGTTCCGAAGAGCAGCGCTCTACCATTCGGCCATCGTTCGGCAAATAACTAGTAGAAAAGACAGTATTACTTTTATTCATACTGTAAAAAATTACTACTTCCCTTAGACTGTAACTAACTGCTACTTCTACTAGACTAAAAAAAAGAACTACTACTTCTACTTCTCTCATAGAATGTGTGGAAAATGATAAGAGTTGTGTTCGGAAATTAATGGTCAGCTCGATGATGGATTATTGAATTATTTTTGAGATACATTTTTAAAGTTTTTTCCAAATACTTTTATTATTAATATAAATTAGTTTATATAAGATTAAAATATAGAAAAATTAATATATATGTATTTTTGGAGGGGGGGTTAAATTTGGCATAAATTTTAAAATAGGGTAATGTGTAACTTTAACATAAACACTTTTAATTTAAAAAATAAGTAAAAGATAATATATTTATATATTTACATATTTACTTATTTATAGTTTGGGTTGTATAATTTATATACATATTCAATTCGTCTTTATTTTACAATTATTAATTTTTTACTTTTAAGTTTTTTAGCTTTGAATTTATTAATTTGTGCTTCATTAGAGAGAAAATTTTATTTGGGGAGTTGTATGCTTCAGTGGTGAGTTCTTTGCTGAGAAAAGCATCTACCATGAATATGGAAAACAGATAATTCCCGACAGTATATTTCTCATCTCCATTTATTTCTAATGTAATTCATGCAAATGTTTATTTTTCCATTAACACATTGTGCGGGTACATTTCGCAGTGGAATTGTACCGGGAGCGGGTGTTTTGAGGGTAAATTTAGTTATTCAGTTAAATCTCAATAGATCGAAAATTATTCAATTTTTAACCAACTTTTCGTATTTTATATTGAAATATATAAACAAATATATAAATAGAAAAATGTAAATAACAATCCTAAGATTTTTGTAAACAAGAAATAAATTTTTTAGTGGATAAATTTATAATAGTATAGTAAGCATGAAAAATCAAATAGCAATTGTCGTATATAATTTTAATTTTTTTCCCTTTTTGTGGTTCCGCATCGACTGATGTAAAAACTAGTTTTTGTCTAAATTTTTCCAGAATCTATGCAGTAGACAAGAACATTCGGCTTCGTTTTCCTGTATATACCGTTATTTTTGTACCCACAAACAAACCCTGTTGTTACACTAACACGTACTAGTACGTGTCCCGCATACAATGTGTTGACTTTAGTTACTGTTGCAATAATCTAATTACAGTATTATCATGTATATTTTCATAGCACATGTTTCCATGGCGAGTGAAAAAAGTTCTGGTCATCAACACTGGTCGATTAAGTCGACTGTTCTACTCAATGTTTCGACCTTTCCTGTCCAAAAAAATGGCTGAAAGGGTAAATAACCGTTAAGCTACTTAAAAATTTTCATTTAGTGATTTCCTTAACCCTTTGTCCTGTAACATCATTTGACATTCATGTGAGATACATAGCTAAAGCTTCATACGCTTGTATATCACACGTGGCACACAATACACTGTATTTTAACCCTCTAAGCGGTTTGCACGTACAATTCCGCCAAACCGATGATGTCTTCAAAGCGGTTGAAACATAAAATTTTCGACCTCCAAAAACGTTCCAAAAATGGATGTAATGTACATTTCTGCCAGTGTTTGAGGTAGGAGTGTCAGGTCGATTGTTTAGAAACTGCATCCCTCTTTGACTGACATTTATTGAGGGATTCACCCCTACTCCCTGAGACACAAAGACGCTGATAGCTTTTCACAGCTTTGTAAATCTCTATTTCGAAGTATTTCGTTTGCGGTAACAGATGTATCTCTAATTGCACCCCTTAAATATCTTGGATAACTTTTGTAAAAAAATATAAATAATTCTCTTAAAGAATATTTTTATTTGTACTTTTAAATTCCGTTATTTCTTATGGGATAATCTTCGAGACTTGACGAGCTTTGTGTATTAAAAATTAACAATCTATAATATCTATTTATATATCTATTTATAACCGGAAGTAAAGGGGCAATAACGAGGGTGCGTTACCAGTATTCCATTCTAGTCGACAAAGAGTGAAGTAAAAAATCATAGAACGCTTTGGCCATTGACACAATAAAACTTTAGCGTATTTTTGGAGACTTTTTCTAATCGGTGTGTTCCACTCGGAGGGTTAACTGAACACGCTATGCTGAATTTCAGTTTTTTTTAATTTCCAAATAATCCCCTATATAATAATAGCCTAAGTTACCTGTCCACCAATTTATGAAGCGGTTGGACCTGGAATGGATTCAACGGCTAAGGGCAGGCGATTAAATTTATCAATTTATTCACATAATAAATAGGTAAAAATTACAATTTTTCTAGCATTATGACGTCCTTCCTTTAACCATCTCATATAATCATTTCTTATTTTAAATGATTTAAATATCGCGTGCATTATTTTCATACGTTTTATCCCTGAACTTACATATTAAGCAAATAATTTTCTTTTATATTTGTCTTAAATAATAGATTAAGTATATAAGTGATAATTTTAAATTGAATCCTCGATAATTTTTATTGCCATGAAAATTTTATCACCGGTATTAACAACAAATTCTTTTCCTAAAAGTCTAGGAGTCTATTTCACGGACTAATAAACATCTAGCGTTTAAGTTATATATCTTTGAAAATTAAGAAGTTTGTTTGTTTGTGTGTTTGTTTTTTATACATAACCATACGGTTTGACTAAATGAATTCAGCGTGATTCTAAACCGCACTCACAATGTAGGGAGACTTTAGAGGAGTATGAAGATAAACACATTATTGAGCGTGTACCAGATAATTCTCAGCCAAAACACAAACCATTTTATTACCTGCTTCATAGGGTACTTTACAATGCTGGAAAATTAAATATTTTACTGATCCCGTCATATGACGGGCTATAGGCTAGTTTATAATAATAGCCTAAGTTATCTGTCCGTCTGTCCTCGAAATTATGAAGCGGTTGGACCTGGAATGGATAGAGGCATCCATATCCGAGTTTTGATGAGGTAAGGTTAGCTAAATTCAAAGCGATCGAAGTTTACCTTTTCCTAAACTATCTATCCGATTCTAAAATAAACTGGTGTAAATATGCTTCAAATCGCAGCAAAAAAAAAAATGTCGTCTTTAAAACGTTCAAAATCCACCCCTTTCACCCCTTTTCGAGCAATTAATGCCATTATTTCGAGCTTTATTTTCCCCGGTTAGGAGCAGATGGTTCAATTTATCAATTTGTCACATAATAAATAGATAAAAATAGCATTTTTTTCTAGCATTATGACTTCATGCCTTTAACCATCTCATTGAATCATTTCTTATTTTAAATTAATTAAATATCGTCTGCATTATTTTCATACGTTTTATCGCTGAACTTAGATATTACGTAAATAATTTTCTCTTGTATTTCGCTTAAACATTAGAATAGGTACATATGTGAGAAATTTAAATTTAATCGTCGATTATTTCTTGTTTCGATGAAAATTTTATTGCTGGCATTAACAACGCGTTCTACCTACCTCTAGGATGTAGTGGAAATGATAGTTTCATTTTTTTACCTCCATTAATGACTGTAGCAAAAAAAGATTGGGAAAAACTTAACGATAATCTCGAGGTAGCTAATAAAACGTTGAAATATCTTTCTAAATGAATTCAACGCGATTCCAGTATCGGGAGACTTTATAGGAGTTTGAAGATAAACAAATTATTGCGGGTGTATCAGATAATTCTCAGCCCAAAAACAAACCATTTTTTTATCTAGGGTATTTTTCAATTCGGGAAAATTAAAAATTTTACTGATCCCGTCATATGACGGGCTATATGCTAGTTTTAACAATATTTTTATAATGAAAATATATAATGTTATTACCCCAAAAATATATAAGACACAAAAATCTATTAGAAAAGAATTTTTAAATAAATTACGAGCCTATGTTGAAACAATTGGGTCTCCAGCAATTAATATTCCATAAAAATGTTCCTAATGCACAGCAAACTAACCAATTGGTTTTATTTTTCCATTGCATCGTTAAAAGTTTTAAAGAAACAAAACTGGGTATCGATATTTACTTACCTAAAAAACTGGTTATATATGACAGTTATTTAAAATTATGCAATGTTTTTATATACCTTTGTGGGGTATTAAATTATTTGTAACTCGAGAAAATATTATTTTCTGATTTTCAAAATGTTTTCTCTATTCTAAGAAACTCTTTTCGTGATTATAAGCGAAATAATATATCTTTAAAATGGGCTTGTGCATGTCATATTGGATTCCTCCGCTTAATATCAGAGGTTTACACTGCAAAGTGTATGTTGACAAACTATAGTACGGAATTCACAGCTGATATATATGTACCCAGTTTTATATCAAACACATTAATAGAAAAACACCAAACTTTCAATAAGAAATACATAAATGTAATGCACCCGGAACATTTTAAAATTGTAGCGGGTACAATTACTCACCTCTCCTTTTTTACGATAGATGGCTTTCTAGCGCCACCTATCGTAAAAAAGGAGAGGTGAGTAATTGTACCCGCATTCCTTGAAAACGGAACTTTCACTGAAACGAGAGCACACACTAACTGAATACACACAATTCTTGGTGGAAGCGGCAAAAATCACTGTAAAACAAACACACAAAAATTTTTACATCGTGTTAGGGCAACACATGTCGAGATGAATCCCATACTTTAGCAGAATTTTTCTATTTCCCAGGACAGGAAGAAACATGGCATGTGTCTGGATGACACTTTTCCATTCTTTCAAAATTTCACGTTGGGTACCACTGTAGAAAGACGAGACTCTTATTTTAAAAGGCGTTTAGAATTAATTTAGTCTATGTTTTAGAAACCATTTTTATTTCCTTGCAAAGTTCCACATCACAGAACACAAAACAACAAAGAGAACAAAAAACACTCTCATAGACCACTGACACTATATTAGAACACACCCGATGGCTTTCTAGCGCCACCTATCGTAAAAAAGGAGAGGTGAGTAATTGTACCTGCTACAAAATTACTAATTCAGTGCAAAAAGGATCAAACTGGAAAATCGGCCATTCCATAGAAAGGGGTGGGACATACTGAAATACTTTTTATCACCTTTTCTATAAAGAATATAATATTTCAAATATATATTTTTTGAAGCAATTATAACACCTAAGGATGAATTTTGCAGAAAAATAAAAAATTTCAATTTCTTTCTTACACTCTTAAAAAAATTGTAAATTTGCTGTTACGGGTGGGACAGTTATAAAATTCAAAATTATTTTCCACAGATAATATATTTTTGCTTAGAAACATGCTTAAAATAGATTTGTAAGTCCCATATGGAATACCTCTCGTTCAATGCTATGCTCAATGTTAGAGTTTAACACTCCGAAGCTTATGTAAATATCGACAAAATACGGTGATGAAATCAGAAATGATTTGTGCATATAAAGAATAGTAAGTCAAAATTATTTTTCACAAATAATATATTTTCGCTTAGAATCATGCTTAAAATAGATTTGTACGTCCCATATTAGATTCCCCACGTTCAATATATGCTCAATGTTAGAGGTTAACGCTACAAAGCTTATGTAAATATTGACAAACTACAGAGCTGATTTGTGCATATAAAGAATAAAAAAATTCAAAATTATTTTCTTCAAATAATATATTTTTACTTATAATCATGCTTAAAATGGATTTGTACGAACCATTAGAGTAATTCAGGATTGGAACCATGCTGCAATGTTCTTTTTATGGCAAAATAGGGAATGGAATTAAGAACTTATTTTAATGGGAAGTAGTGTGTATAACTATGAACTCATCTCCCTATTTATAATCAGTTAACCATTCTCCTTTTCACCGTTGCAACTTACCATTTGGTAAGTTGCAACTTGACTTCAATTTTTAATTATTATAATTACTATGACAGCATGAAATTTAAAGGTTTTAATAAGACTTAATACATATACGATAAATAATTTTTAATATTCAATATTTGATCATGCATATATTAAAATATATCTCTGTTGTAGGTGATTCTGCTGGGAACTGACGTAGAGGAATTGCACCAGCATATTAATCCAGTGTTGTTGCCAAAGGGACTTGGAGGATTCCTGGAAGAA
This sequence comes from Pardosa pseudoannulata, assembly GCA_032207245.1. Taxonomy (NCBI): domain Eukaryota; kingdom Metazoa; phylum Arthropoda; class Arachnida; order Araneae; family Lycosidae; genus Pardosa; species Pardosa pseudoannulata. Next base: position 131,067,002 of record CM063506.1, on the reverse strand, counting down.
ACGCAGTGTTGTATAACTCAAGATATTATTGACAATATTCCCTATATAAAATATGATAATTCATTCATTTTAGACGAAAACAATTAGGAGAAGCATTGAAAAAAAGAGTTTTAAATAAGCTTCAGGGATAGTGGCTTTGTTCTTTACCTTGCCTTGACTGTTAGAAAAAGGAATGTGTAAAGGAAAAGGGATTATTATACGATTTGAACTCATAATAAAATTTATTTTATATTTAGACATTACCCTCCATTTTATTTGAATGACATATTAACCCTTTCGAGGGCCATTTATTTCTCTTTCGAATTTCTTCCGGATTTTGTATTTAATTCTCAGTAAAGCTATAGAATTTAAAGAAATGCACTTTATTTTTCCAAATTTTTTGTTTACATTTAAATTCTGGAGGTGGTAAGTAAACTTCATATGGAACCATTTATAATCATAGGGAAAATTCAGTTTAATGGTGACAATTTGACATGAAAAGATGAAGCCTGATGCATTCCATAATGGTACATCATTCTACGCCCTCTTCTTCTTAAAACGGACGGATATTTTGCTCTTTAGTTAGACGGCCTTATCCTCGATCTTAAAGGTAGTTAGAAATTAAGATGTTCCCTTTAATTAACACTAGATTGCCCGAGATTTCTTGTATACCTATATTGCCCAAAAACAGTCAAAATGACTGCATTGTGAAAAAATAACAAATATGTAAAGAAATTTGTTTAAAATTAATTTTTAATATTATATAATAAAGGAGGGCGGAAGTAACTACAATTATTCATAAACCCATTTATATGTTATAGAAAAAGTCACCAAATTCTAAGAAATTGTGTCATTATATTTCATAATTGTTTTTCTAATTGAAATTAATAAACAGTCAAAATGACTGCCTTGGGCAATCTAATGTTAAATAAAATTTAAAATTTTGTAAAAGAGTAATTTTGAAGATGATAGTGAGAGGTCGGTGAGGCATAAGTCGATGAGTACTGGTTAGTATCTTACAGTCTGTTACGATACAAGAAAAATCAATTAGTACCCTGAAAAGGAAGAAATAATTAGTAGGCACGGTGCGATACACTATTTCTCTCTCTATAAATTCATTACACTACATCAAACACAATTTTTTTTAGTATTGTTATCACAACACAACATATAACACACTAATCCAAAGTGAAGTAATAAGAACTAGTGGGGAGTTTAAAGGTAAAGCTAATATTGTCAGCAATGCAGTACCATCTGGAATTAAATGGGCTATGATAATCAAACTCAGATAGTTCAGCTATTATTCACTAGGTAGTTTATTTAGGCTATTATAAAATTGAGAAACTTTAATACTTGGTTCTTTAAATGTTAACATATCGAAATCACGTCTTAGTACTTCGTTGGATGCAGGTTGGATTCATTCTGCACACATCTAGCTGATCTTCTTTTCTTGAGCTTTCGTGCTACTGTCCTTCATGGTCTATAATTGGAAACTTAGGTGTCTCATACTGGCTAGAGAGCATATACTCCGAAATCCAAACACTTCTTTGCTTGGAATCTAACGGGACGGTCTTTCCATTTTCTTGAGAAATATCCATCTGTTACCTGACAAGCTAATTCTGCATAGAATGTTAGTAGATCTCGAGTTGGTTTAGTGCTTTTCGCATCTGTATTTCGTAAGATCACTAAGGATGAAGTAATCTTCCCAGTGAGTATAAAAGGGTTAAACTTCCAGTTGTTCGTTGGAATAAATATTATCCCAAGTGCTTACAAACTAATGCTGACATCTAGAGAACTTTTTCTACTATTCAATCATCTCAATTCCTTCTACATAACTGTAGTAAAGATCAATGATGTATTTCAAGCAGTTCTTGTTAGTTTGGGGGCATGTCTATATGTATATTTCTGTTCTGGGGTAAATATTGGCCTACACATCAATAATGTTACATCTGTCCCTCACACTGTAAGCTGTGATTAAATCTGGTTCCAAAGGATGAAGAGTTTCTTTGAGATAATTATTGTAAGAAAATCTAACTGGCTTGGGGGAATTCTCCCCAGTGGCATGACAAATACTCTACACCACTCAACGCAGGTCACCCACCATGATTGTCTGGTTTGGAGCTCTATGGTTAACTGTTTTGCTACAATAGAACAAATGAGACCGGCGCCGATTCAGAACTGCCTGTCGCAAGTGAGATTCGAACCTCCGAACGCCAGCAACGGAGAGAAGTGCCCTATCTATTCAGCCATCGTTGGGATCCGACATGAGTAATTTATCTAGTTCAAGTCAGTTGTTCAGAAAATTTAGGTTATCACTTTTTGTTGGGGGAGGGGGTTCAAATATACTGGCTTCTCAGAAAAGCAGCATGTTTGGTCCACGATATTTCAGTCGGCTAAGGCATAGAGCTCATATTCGGAAGGTTGAGGGTTCTAGCTTGAGGAAGCCAAAGATTGTGCGTCCATTAAGGTCGGTTGGGAGACGTAAAATAGGATGGTCACAATTCCCTCATTTCAAAAGAATCACCTTTAACTAACAGGGCATGCATGCATACTGTATATATATATATATATATATATATATATATATATATATATATATATATATATATATATATATATATATATATATATATATATATATATATATATATATATATATATATATACATATATAATATACATATATGTGTGTGTGCTAATATTACAGATGTATTATATGTCTTGATACGCTATCGAGATTTGGCGTTTTATTTGAAATTTAGTGATATTTTTATATGTTTATTTATTTCTATTTATTATAAAATTTATTATGTATTTAGAGGAGTTTTTTCCCCTATTTTTATCAGAATCACAAATAAATGTTTTTTATTCCAAGTTGTTTGTTTCCTATCAAAACATAATCATCCTAATACTAGAGAATTCAGTACAAATGCATTCCACATCAACTAGGTGGCTTGACTAAAGAACTGGGTTCCCCCGCCAACTTGGAGATGATGGTTTAAGTATGGTAGCCTAAAATTTTCTTCTGATCTGACAGTGTCCAAACAATCTGTATCTATATTTTAATTTATATGATATTTGCTTCCAACTCTCCATGTGTAACTCTTTTCTTATATATTAAAAGTGCGCAATGCTTAAAAAAATTAGATATACCAAACCATTAATGTTTCACTTTGGAACTGTTGTGTTTGTAAACTGTTAAGGTATTAATTGCCTGTAAATATAAATGTCCGGTTTTCAAGTCGTTTTCTTTAATTAAATAAGAGTATATAATTCTATTAAAATGGCGTACTGTGCATTAATTAAAGTCGCCAGAAAAAGCAAGAAACACAATGGTTGGAGGGATTAGCTTTTTGTTTTAGTAAATATCGCCAATATTTTCTCCAAATTTGCCAAGGGGAACCCAATTCTTAAGTAATTCCCAAAAAGATCTTTCCACGGGTATGACTCGCTATAAATTTATTTTTAAGTTCAAAATTTAACAATATTTCCAACTGCGGATACTTCTTATTCACAAATATTTTGGATTCACATAGCTATGTGATGTTGTAGGAAAAAGGTGATAGGTGATTGCATGGATCTCAATCGCGGAAAGCATCTATTTCCATTCTATGGTATTCCTAAGTCCAACATCCACGCAAGCAATTACGCGTAAATGTCAGGAAAAATTTTACCTTACGATGATGCTAAAAATTATGTTGTATTTGAAGTGGTATAAAAATGTTAAGTATATCGTCATTTTTCTTTAAAATCTGTATAAAAATGTTCAGAAGCCATAATTTGCTGTTGGTGACGAAAAAGTTACCAACGGGAAAACATTCGCTTGTGGGGGCGTGTAATGCATCTGTTCCATTTTAATGTTTTAGGAGAGATTTATTTTCCACACAAAGTAAAATAAAAGTTGAGAAAATTGACGACTTCAAAGAAATATGCCAAAACGATTTGGTCTGATAATGAATTATATACACTGGTTACACTGCTGATGTCTATTTAACATTATAGAATTTTATGTGATAATATACTTCTTTGACTTGAATTACAGAAATTTTCTACGATTTTCAAAAACAATTGTTCTGTTATTTTTTAGTCTAAATTTTCCCTTTATTTTCTTATAAGTAATAGTGGGTACAGATGCGATTTTACACTCTGGATTTTGTCGCCAAATTTGGCGGTTTTTCGAGCTTTTTTCAGGGCAATGACTGGTTATCTTTTTCTACCCTGACATTGAAGCTTTGTAGTGGCAACCCTGGTTCGTTCTTTCAGCTCCATTGGTGCACGTGATTTCTTACTTCACCATCCGTCTCTTTCGAATATATTCGCGTGGCTCCTGTTGTACCTTTGCCGAACGATGGCCGATTGGTTAGGGTGCTGGCCTTCGGTACCGGAGTTCGTGGGTTCGTATTCATGGATTTTCGTAGCCGTTCGGAATCGGCTTTAAGCAGTAGGTCCCGGTCTCATTAGCTCTCGTGTTGCAAAAAGTAGACCGTAGCGCTCTAAACCAAACCAAACCAAACCTGTTGTAGCTTTTTATGTTTTTACTTTTTAGTTTGTTTCTTTCTAGTTGTGCATTATGGATGTTGTTTTAAAGGTATTGGGTATAATTAACGAGGTTAAGAAGTATCAGAAGATTTTTGAGGAGATTATGCAGTTCGTGGGAAGGGCAATGCGTATGTAGGGAGTTCTGATAGTTCTTAAATAGTGATCATATAGTTCTTAAATAGTAAAAATCTGTAAAATATTGGTTGGGGGAAAAGAAATCCATTATTTTTGCTCGAAGTTAATGACCTTATTTAACATGTTTCGGATTGTCCGATTTGGGTCAAATATGCACCGTTTCGTTGTATAATTTGTTGCCATTTTAAAGGTAACTTCATAATGCCTCTCTCACAGAAGTCTTGGTCCTTATTTGCAAAACACTCTAGCAATCGATTTTCCCGAGCTTCTCTTGATTCCAATTTCTTATCACTCGGGAAGTTTTGCAATGGGAGAAAAAGGTAGTAATCGCTTGGTGCCAGGTCCGGACTATATGGTGGATGCATTAAAACTTCCCATCCAAGCTCCCTGAGTTTCTGGCGAGTCACTACAGACGTGTTTGGCCTGGCGTTGTCCTGATGGAACACAACACCTCTTCTGTTGGCCAATTCTGGCCGTTTCTGGTCAATTGCTGGCTTCAAATGGTCCAGTTGTTGACAGTAGAGATCTGATTTTAGTGTGTGGCCATACGGAAGCAACTCAAAATAAATTATTCCCTTCCAGTCCCACCAAATACACTGTGGAACCTTTCTGGCCGTTAGTCCTGGTTTGACCACCGTTTGAGCTTCTTCACCTCGTTTTGACCACTATCATGTTCACACAATATTGCCGTATTTGACCCATTTCTTATCCCCAGTCACCATCCGTTTAAGAAATAGGTCGATTTCATTCCGTTGTCCAAGGCCTCGCAGACGAAAATTTGATCTATTATGTTTTTTGGTGTTAATTGGTGTTGCACCCAAACATCGAGCTTCTGTTTTAATACAACTTTGCGCAAATGGTTTAAAACTATTTTATGGTCAATCTTTAGCTCCTGAGCGATGGTAAGACTACTAACATGCCGGTCAACTTCTATTATTTCGGTGGTTTTATCGACATTTTAGAAGACGGCCTTGCCTGTGCGGGGTACATCTTTAACATCAAAAATACCTGAACGGGATCGACGAAACCAAAATTGCACATAATTAGCTGTTACAGTAGTGGCACCATAAATACCATTCACAATTTCAGCCACCTGGCTTGAATTTTTGCCTTTATAAAAGAAAAACTGTAAAATGTACCGAATTTTCTCTTTGTTGACTTCCATTTTTAATACCCTATAACTCACAACTGAATGAACCAAACAAAAAATAGTAAAAAGATTTTTTAGTGTAAAATGTCATCTTGACAGCGACTATAAATTTGAAATTGTTGAATAGATACTTTACGAGATACCGACCACTACAACCATCTATCGAAAAAATAATGGATTTCTTCTTCCCCAACCTAATATATACTGTGTCACTTTTTGTAGAATTTTGTAATAGCTTTAGTTTCTTAAAAGCCATGTGGTGTCCATGTTTTTTTTTGTTGTTGTTTTGTTTTTGTGATCTTTCAGAAAACACCATTTTCTGCCTCCATTTTAGTTTGGCGACATTCAGAAAATGGGGTTTTTGCCAAGATTGCCAAGAAAAAAACTGACCGGAAGATGTGTAGATATCGCATCTGTTCCACATTCGCTAGTGGGGGCGTGTAGTACATCTGTTCCATATTAATGTTTTATGAGAGATTTATTTTCCACACAACGTAAAATAAAAGTTGAAAAAATTGACGACTTCAAAGAAATATGCCAAAAAGATTTGATCTGATAATGAATTATATAGGCACTGGTTGAGCAGTGCTGATGTCTATTTAACATTATAGAATTTTATGAGATAATATACTTCTTTGACTTGAGCTACAAAAGATTTCACCGATTTTTAAAAATAATTGTTCCATGATTTTTTACCCTAAATTTTCGCTTTATTTTCTTATAAGGAATAGTGAAAAAAAGTTTAGTTTGAAAAAAGTTATTTAAAATGATTTATTTATAACTTAAAGATAATAAAAACATTTACTACTACTTTATCACAATTTAGTACTATTTCCTAATGAGTAGATAGTAAATATCAAACTCAGTTTTATGGTAGAATCCTACTTTCACTTCCTCATCTACAGAATCATTTACGGGTTTCTATTTAAGACGAAAATCGCCGTCTTTCTAACACCAGCACTTCGTCTGCAAAGGTAGAAATCGTGGTCCAAGCGAATTTGATATCCTTCTCTGTCGCGAATCTTGAACAAACGCAAAATCTAATGGCATATTTTTTTTCAACTCTACAACCAGTTAGGTACAGCTTACAAGTCGCGTTGACTGCCATCAGTAGTTTTCTGTTCAGGCTATTGGATCCTTTCAGACGAAAACATACCAAAGCGAAAATGTTCGTCAGAATTTCAAACCTACTATCCGCTTGAACATAATCTGCAAACATATGTGCCAAGCTGACTTGATAACGGACGTGCTTCTGCAATCCTTCTACTCCATAGTTACGAATCACGAACCAAAGCTTTAGAACATGAAATTTTTTATTGCATGGATAGCCTCTACCTTTTTCAGAATAATCTAACTGCGTTGTTTCGTAAACTATGGTATCATTTACTTTGAAACGGTCTTTCGTCCACAAAATGGCACAGGGTAGATTCACTAACATCCATTTCGCTGCATTTACGTTAAACGACGAAGCGTATTCGATTCCTTTCAAAAGGTACCTAAATTCGGGACACACTAGTGCTGTGCCACCGTACGCAGCATCGACGTGAAGCCAAATTTCGTTTGCATCGCACAATGGTCCTATTTCATGGATTGGATCACAAGAGCAGCATGACGTGGTTCCCAAGTTAATACTAGCGAAAAATGGTACCAATCCCCGTTTTCTGTCTTCTTTAATAGCTTTAGCTAATATTTCTCCCCTTAGGCGGTAATCCTTGTCTACCTCAAGTGTTTTCATATTCACCATCGCTATCGCGCCAGCTTTTTCGATACTGGAGTGGGATTCTTTTGAACAATAAGCTATTAAAGATGACAGCAAAGCTTCCTTACAAAGAGACGGGTTCTTCTCTTTCAGTCTGTTTAGGGCCTCATCGCGAGCCTTCAGCAAACATAGCAAAACACACTCACTGCAGGAGTTTTGCACAATGCCACCTCCTCGACTTCCTTTTGCATAACGCCTGAGATGCTCGGGTAGACTTATCATTTCTGCTAACCAGTCCAAAACAATTGCCTCCAGTTCATTTACTGCAGGACTAATACTATAGCTGTACCGTGAACATCCTACTGAGCTTATCAGCATTTCGGCTAAAATGGTTGGATATGAAGAACAACTTGGAAAGTAGGCGTGGAACCTTGGATGCTGCCAATGAGTCATACCAGGTAGAATAAACTTTTCGAAATCTTCCATTATTTTATCGAAGGATTCGCCTCTCACTGGAGCCGCTGAGGGAAGCAGAACTTGCAAATAACCTGGCAAGACATCAGGTGTAACCCGCCTCTGTGAGAGGGATTCTAAATAGTCTACAATATAATCAACTACCTGAACACCTCTCTCTTTAAATTCTTCGATGTTCATTGTCAGAAATTATCATAACATAAACAAAATTAAGAGATGCATATCTCTTCGCTTTATTCATATTTAAATGTTGTCAATTTTGTTTTCATTTGCTATACTAAAGCTACAAAAACACGGGGTCAGTAAAACTGTCTCTAGATAAAAATCATTTTGACTAAGGTAGAGCAATAAACACCCCCCCCCCCCCCCCCCCCACCATTCCCCCCCCCCCCCCCCCCCCCCCCCCCCCCCCCCCCCCCCCCCCCCCCCCCCCCCCCCCCCCCCCCCCCCCCCCCCCCCCCCCCCCCCCCCCCCCCCCCCCCACAAAACCCCCCCCCCCCCCCCCCCCCCCCCCCCCCCCCCCCCCCCCCCCCCCCCCCCCCCCCCCATGGCATAATTTAGGGTTGCTCCAATTTCTAACTTAACCAGAAAATTGATTCAAACTCAGCTCATAGTATTTCCCGATTTTAACTCCTGCATAAAGCAAAATAATTTGTGATATATCGACTACAGTCCTTAGATTAAGTGTCAAACTAAGCGTTATACATTAAAATTTTCTCCTGAAGTTTAAATATGTAGTTCAGTATCAATAGAGCAATTTGTCGCAACGTCAAGAACTACTATAATGCCTTTTCCATTTATTTTTATGTGTACAACAGCCAAGAGATAAACAATAAACTTCCGTTCCGTTTGAAACTAAAGCAAGAATTGTCATAAATTGAGATTTGTCCCTGCTGCGTGAAATTGCCTTATTATACATCATTTTCTCTCTTCATCCATACAGAATGTACTGTAAAGACTCAAAATGTAAGGGAACATTTGTATATTTTTAATAACATCGATGTTCTGGTTCCAGTGGAACACTTTTTTAATGAATCACTACTCTTAACATTATATTCCTAACTCTTGTGAGTTTCAATGCATCAACAGGATACTGAAGGAAATTTCAGACACATAAATTGCATTTCCTTGTGATGTAAGAAACAACAATTTTAGGGAGATGATATCATGTCTTGAAACTTTACGAAACTGTTTTTATGTGTCCTGATACAAAACAAAAAACATTTCAACATTTAACTACTATCCAAAATTTCTTTAAATGTTAAAGGAAATGTCTCCGGGAAACAAAAATTTCTCATTCAAGTCATAAATACCATTTTATGAAATCTGTAAGTTTATTTTATTTTACGTTCTACCATATTTTCTATGAATCTTACGAATACATGTTACGGTAGTTCCACTTTTATGTACCTATTAAAGAATATTCAGGCTGAAGATATCTTTTATTTAGTATATTCTTTAAAAAATCAAATATGGCTCATTAGAATCTAATTAAATATTTTTATGGTTGTAAGGACTCATTCAGGTTTTAAACACTAAACGTATTATCCCGTGTCTGACACGGGTGAAATTCAAAATAAGCCTGTAATCAAATCTTTGCATTTTGTTTATACAAAAATTCTTTTATAATTTTTACCACCTTTCCCGATTTCTAATCACATCACTCAGCTGAAATTGCAAAAAATAACTTACATTATACCTATATATTCCTTTTCTGTCCAAAAAAAACTATCACTTGGTACCAGTTTTTCCGAAAAAAAACTTGTGATTTAGAGGGTTAAAATGCTGTTTTATCTCAGAGAAGTATTAAAGTAAAAAATCTATTGCTCTACATCAGATAAATACTTTTACAGTTCTAAGGACTCGTTCAGATTTTAACTCCTTAACGTATTTGCCCGTGTCAGACACGGACGAAATTCAAAATAAACATCTAATCAAATCGTTCACATTTTGTTTGTGTAACAATTTTGTATATCTTTTACCCTCTTTTCCCACTCTCTAGTCACCTCCCACACCTGAAATTGCAAAAAATAACTTACACTATACCTATATATTTCTTTTCTATCAAAAAAACTATCAGTTTTTTTTTTTTTTTTTTTTTTTACACTCTTACTTTAAAGGGTTAAAATGCTGTTTCATCTCAGAGAAGCAATAAAGTACTAAACTAGTCTTTAAAAAATCCCTAAGTAGGTGGTAGATACACTGTTTACTGTCCTTGTTGTTAGATAATCTCTCCACAGAGGTGCAACTTTTCTGAAGATGTCCTTGTTAAAAAAGTGTTGTCAAATAAAAATTATGCAAATAAATTAAAGGGCGTATAAAAAGTATTACATACACCCCATATGAGTACACATTTTTAATTTATTACTCAATATGCATCCATGGTAGATTTTTGAGGATTTTATGGATCACCTAACCAGACCCAAGTGTGCTATCATATTGCAGTCGAGATATGTCACAGGCGACTTCCGAGTCATAATGACATCAGAAGTCACCAGACATGGGAATTTGGTACCATAAATTCCTCTGTCTGCCACGTCATTATGACGACTTATGACGTCATTATGACGCAAATGTCGCATGTGACATATCTCGACTGCAATAGGGTAGCACCCCAAAGCTTTGTTGATTAAAGAGAAAGTTTTAGTCGTAATCGTCTGGAGAATATGCACTTGACGTCAAGTGCAGAAAAAAATTGCAGCTGAACTTCCTCCGTGGCAAAACATTTGAATTTCTTACGGATTATTCTTGTTATTGGGGTTCTAATTTTGTCAATTATTTGGAAATGGTAACAAGCTGTTTCGCGTATGGCTGTACTAAGCGTTTCAAAAAAGGCGAAAATATTGGATTTTAATGCTTTCCTAAAGATCTTACATTGCGAATCCTTTGGATAAAAGCTTTGAAAAGGCAACGACTGGACACCAAGTTCTCCAAGAATTTTGCGGCAAACATTTTCAAAATAGTAATAAAACTTTAACCTTACTGTAATGTAATAGCTTAAATAAAAATCATTATTCTCTAAGAATTTTTTTATTATTACTAAGTTTTTTTTCATATTTCTGACGTATTTTCTACTCTTTTGTGAGAAGTACTGTACCTATAAATGTAATTATTTTTTCCATTTAAAATGATAAGTTTTACACATTATTAGATTTATTAGAATTATAGCACATTTATTAGATTCTTATTTATGTAATAGTTTATTGTGCCTATTAATATAATCAAAGTAGTTATACTTTGATTATGATACTTAATAGTACTATGTAAAGTGTTTAATTTTAAAAAATATATATATATATATATACTTTTGTAAGTACTAAAAAAAACTTATTTTGAATTACTTAGCCAGTTTCTGATGTTTCCTTACCCTTCCCATAAATAAAATTTAGTTTTGTTTTATACGTGATCCATTTCGAAGCTCATAAGATACAATGAAAACAAGTAATGTTTTGCCAACGAAAAGTTGAGTTGTAGTTGTAGCAATCGGAAACAAAAAAGAGAATGAGACGTAACATGCATAACTCACCTCTCTTATTATCGCTATCTTTTCGCGCCGAAATGAAGTCATATCGAAGTTATGGATCGACAATAGTGTTAATCACTGCATTGAATGAGCCAATCTAGCAACCTAAATACATTTAATTATTCAAAATTATTTACAAGAATTATATAGAAATTTTAGTATTAACATGAGCGATGTTGCTGTCACACCACTCATCGTTCAAGTCTTTTCATAGAACAGTTTACTTTTCAAGTCTCTATTCTATAGAGTTGAGTAGTCTCAGTAGAAGTGGAAGCGCTTTTCGTGACAGTAGTCAACACTCATATTTGTTTACAAACATGCACTTTCTCTACATATGCATGACAATGCATCACAGTTATACGTACTACAAACATTTCTTAGTTAAAATCTTGAATAAATTCTGTTTAAATACTAAAAATATATATTACTGAGCTCTAATTCCAATTTTTTAGATAACGAGAAAAGAAAATTATCGATTTCCAACAAAACCTAATTCAAGTTATGAAGAAAAATCAAAATGGCAAGGCACCGCTCCATTAAAAATCATGATAACCATCCTTGTAGGGACCTCAGTGATTTTCCAGACTATGCTCAGAAGTATCCTTCATTGAAGAGATTTCACCTGTGTGATGTGAAACGAGGCATATGTTATCCGAATCCCCCGTCGCTCCGAAACATCGAGAGAGATGATGTTCTTCACAAGCTATCCGATGAACACTGTCGTCACACAACTTGGTGCAATGCAGGTAAATCATTTCCGCAAATTCATCATACGTATGAAGCTTAAAATATGCAATTGACTCTGTTGGATATAATTTTACCAGAATTAAGGATTTTAGATTAAAACGCTACTTTCGATTGACTGAAGAACAGGGTGCCTTCGCCAACTTGGCGATGAATCTCCGAGCATCGTAGCCTAACATTTTCTCCTGATTTAGCCGTGTCTAGTCTGTATTTATTTTTTAATTTATATTATATTTTTATCCAGCTCTTCTTGTGGAACCCATTTCTGATATATTAAATTTGTGTAATGCTTAAAAATATTAGATATAATCAACTATTAAAGGCTCAAACTCAACTATTATTCACTATGGCTAATTTTAATAATTTGGAGCTGTTGGCTTTATAAATTGTTAAAGAATTAATTACCCATAAATGTAAATGCCCGCTTTCTCAGTGGTTTTTAAGAAAATGTATATAATTATATTACATTAGCGCAATCTACATCAATTAAAGTCACCCAAATAGCAAGAGATACAATGTTGTTCGTATGAAATACCTTTGTGTTTTAGTAAACATCGCCAATAATTTCACCAAATTTGTCAAGGGGAACCCTATTCTTTAGTAGTACCGAATAAAAAAAATCGGAGAAAATGCAGATCAGGGTGCCGCTTTGGGGTTTTGGCAATAATTTTGGCATCAATAGTGCCAACAAGCAATTTAAGATCTCGGCGATAAGCATCCAGAAGAGAAATAAAAATACAATAAAAATCATAATTTATGAGTATTAAAATAATAAAAACACAGTATAGTTATTTTATACGTATAAAGGTAAAATCTCTGTTGAACCGATAGGCAATATTTTGGCAGCATTTTCAAAGCATAGCCAAACATGAAGCCAAATTATAAGATGTTCCATTTTAATACTTCTCAGCATGCTTTAATGGCATATTATTAAATCACTGTCGCGAAATCGTTTTAAACGTACAGAAGTACATAATTTAAAAGCACTATCTTCAAGACAGAGTTGCTAACATATGAGTATTCAATTATATTAGTTATTTTTGTTGGAACTAATCGTTGCATGTGACTATTTGGCCTTATTCCCTATGAAGTAAACCAGAGACACAATTCAAATTATCCTAGAACTGCCATGTAAACGTAGAATGTACAGAGAATCTGGGGATGCGAAGATTGAAGAAACTGAAAAGAATCATGAAATTGCTCTCTATTTCCATCTCGGAGTTTATCTACAGAAAAATTCAAATAAAACATGTGATATCCTCCTGAAAACGATTACTAAACATTTTCCACTCAGAACAACAAGCATCTTTCTTTTATAAAGACGCCCGAACGCCCAGTGATCTATTTCTAGATCAGCAGGATTTTGACACTAATTTTTACTATTTATATTTGTTTTAAGATAACATCGGTTTAAATTCTGATAGTTACATCTATGAAGATATTAAATCGCCAAAAAAAATTAAATTTCGCTTATTACTTAGCTGTTTTCAGTGTTTATGCTAAGAAACGTAGAAAAACGGCGGAACGAAAGGGCGATACATATTTTCTCTTATCGCTTTAGATCAATGATATAAACAAAACAAGAAAACCACTTGTTGGTATACAGGTGCATGCCCTGTCTTGCCCCCTGTGCAGTATAGAATGTGTGGGGTGGGTTTAAGGTCATCTAAAAGCGAGTTTACCAAGCCATGTTTAGCGATCTAAAAATAGATCACTGGGCGCTAATGGGTTAAGCCTTGTATTTGGTATTACTTCAGAATAGCCCTTTAGCCAATTCGGTGAAAGTACTGGAGATGTTTACAAAACATAAATACATAATCTAATTAACTTTTAGTTTTGACTTCCAAGCAAAGTACAGCAATTACAAGACAATTAATTCCTCAACAGCTTTCAAAAACAAAAGTTCCATATTATTAGAAAAATAGAAATTGTGAACAATCGAAGAATAGTAGTATCGGTATGACCTCAAACATAAATGATAGAATAAGAGATTGATCCATTTGGATTTTCCGTGAAATCACCATTTTTCACTCAAGTCGATCAAATTAATTTCACAAAATTAATAACAAATAAGAATTAAGCACATTTAATGTGTAAAAAAATTTTCCACAAGAAGGGCTAGGTGCCAAAATAATATTAAATTAAAATGTATGCATGGATTCTTTACAAGGCGAAATCAGCAGAAGAAAATTAGGTTGCTGTTCTTATGCTTTTATCGCCGAAATGGCGGGGTTACCCTTTTCTGATATCAAACCTCTGATGGCTTTAAAGACGTAATCTTCAGTTCATCTATAGTAGCGTAACGAAGGAGGAGGAGGTGTTATAACCTCCCAATAAGGTTTACTGTTTATGCAAGGATTCCTTTATTGATTTTGAAGCATGAATAGAAGTGGGAGAATCCCCCCGCAGATGGATAATTTCTCTCTACACCCCTGTTTATCTATTATGTAAATTGAAAATCAGAGGGATAATTGGCTATTTTATTTTGAGTAAAATTTAATGTTTCATAAATTCAGCTTGTTGAGCGTATTAACACACTGTATGCGGGACACGTACTAGTACGTTTTCTGACGATTGATACTTGAGCGCGGGTCACGTACTAGTACGGGTTAGTGTAAAAACATGGTTTGTTTGTGGTTACAAAAATAACGGTATATACAAGAAAACGTAGCCGAATGCTCTTGTCCATTACATAGATTCTGGAAAAATTTTAGACAAATAAAAACTAGTTTTTACATCAGTCGATGCAGAACCACAGAAAGGGAAGGTTGATTAAAAAAATCTCAAATGATTATTGTGATAGAATTTAAACACAATGCCCGCTGCCGGTAGAATTCCGCTGCGAAATGTACCCGCACACAATGTGTTAATTTGGCCAACCCTCACCCCTAGAATTGCTCACTCCTTTATTATATCAATCCCTTAAAAAATCTGACTTATGGCAAATGAACAAGCATTCCTGTAGTATTTTATCACACCTTACAGTAACAGTTATTGCAATTACTTTTAATTTACATTAATACTGATACAACTCTTGTTACTTAATTTAAAGTGTTATTAATTTTCACCTTTTTTAGGCTGCTTCGGAGACGGATTAAACACACAGGAGAATAAGAAGACCATTAAACGTGTAGGTTTCAAGCAAACATTTAATAGTTTAAAAATATTTGGTTGTCAAGGTCATATTAATTAGCTGAACGAAAAGACTAAACCTGGCGAAGTGAAAAAAATACGATATCCAAACTTTCGAAAAAATAAAAGATCTAAAATGTAATTGGGTGTATCTATAAAGGATCATTGAGAAAGAGATAATCTTACGCTGACATAATTCTCAAGTCCAAATTTGTCTTAAGAAAATTGTATCAGAGTAGATGTCACTAATCAAAGCTAAAATCTACGAACTTCATACAGCTCTACCGTGACACTGACAACAAAGTAAAACAGCTTCGAAATAAGACTAAACAGCAAGGGAGCAAAATAGTTTCTTGCCACGAATTTGCCACCATTCTGGTTAGCATTTGCGACAAAATTTACTTGAGTTATTGTGTACTCAGAAATACACACACGGGGACATATTATCGAAAAATGCTTTTTTCTTCAACTTTCGTGTTCGCATAAATAATTCCATTTGTTAGTTGCACTTCTGTGCTACAGTTCAACTACGGATGTTGAATTCTTAATTGACTAATTGCCAAGAACATTCCATTCCTACTGCAGGAGGCAAAGCTAGACGAAAATGGAGAGAGATATAAATCCTTTCTCCGCTTCATTCTGCAGAATCGTCTCTTGGTCGAACTTGCTGTACTTTCTTATTTTATACCAACTTTTGGTTTTGGTAATATTCCAGTACTAATGAAAGAAATGTTAAGCATAGTTCATATGTTTCATTCATTATTATATCTTTCAAAGAATCTCTCGATTCTGAATATTTTATAAACAAACTCAACGTGGGAAACAAACTTCCCTTTTATTAACACTTTGTTGGGTGCAAGGGACCGGACAGAACCTGTTGAAATGTTTACATTCTCCTCTTTCCAACTATGTTCGGGCCAAACGATGGTCTGATACTTAGTCTAATATGTAATTGCACTGATTTTTGTCTGTGGGATCGAATCTCATTGTGGTATGGATGTTCGTAGCCTTCCGAAATCGGCATTAAGCAGTAGGTCCCGGTCTCATTAGACCTCGTGTTGCAAAAAGGTAGACCATAGCTCTCCAAACCAAATCAGACCTCCTATAGCCGGTGTATTTTCCAGGTCACTAATTTGTGTAGCTACTAACTGCAGCTATAGTAACGATGGTTGAGATTTGACTTAATTTTTTTACCACTCTGTTAAGGAGTGTCGGTGCATGCTGAAAGTCAATGACTTTGAATACTTTACAAAATTAAATGAAAATTTATGAATTATTTTTAGACCAGTTTCAACTGTTATAAATTCAAAAAGTTATTCCTTTTAATAAAATTACAGAAGAATTTAAAATTGTATATTTTATCCCGATCTGATTTCTCTACTGAACAGAGAAATCTAATTTTTTTCTATGCATCCATAGATGCATTATTTATAGAAGGAATTAAGATCCTTCAGACAATTATATATTCAGCTAGTTTTAATGACTAAGTAGTTATAATTTCTTTCTATTTTTTTCCAATTTGTATGATTTTTTCATTTATATGCAACAAGATTATGTTTGTGTACTCTTTAAAATCTATCTCTTTTTAGACATTACATGTAAAAGATGATAAGAAATAAAATTAAATTATTTCCAACTCGAGTTAAATAGATGCAAATATCAAATCTACGAACAGAGCGGGAAATCTTACAGTTGCTAGTCAGCAGAAAAAGAAATATTAGGATTTTACTTTATGGTTGAATTATATACGAATCTGCAAAAAGTAAAAATTAAATTGGATTTTAAAAGTTTCTTTGACTTTGCATTTTAAGCTATGGTGTCTGTGAGCACACATATACAACATACATACAAAAGAAAAGAAATAAGGGCAAAATTCCAAGAATATTTTTCAGCATACAGGGTCTAAACACGTCACCAATCATTAAAATATTAATTTCGAAGTTTGTTGCAATTACAATATTTTTTTCTATGTGTAATTTGTGAATGAGGAAATAAAAATATAAATTTTTGCATTATTTTTCAGGATTTTTGCATTGATAAGTTGTTTGAAAAATATTCCTTGAACCCACTGTAAGTTTTCAATTTTGATATTTCTTTCCTTGTATAACCAAGCAGAATATGTAGAAATTTTAACCCTTTGCACTCCGTTGTCGCCGCAATTGCGATATTAAAATGCTAACATTAAATCCACTGTAGCGGCTACGGCGACACGGTGACCCTACTCAATTATGATCACTATACTCCATTTTTCTTTTACATCACAGGTATGTACTTGTAACTAATATAGTGCTGGAGTTATTATTATCCTCTATGAGTTACTAGGCTGGAGTTCAAAGGGTTAATTATTCCCGTTATTGTTCCGCTCGATCTCAGAAGCCATTTATTTCGAAACATATCTATGAAGCTATTTCGTTTATCTGTCTACAGAAACGAATCTCTGACATCTTGACTCGTGCCTATAGTACTGTCTAGTAGATCTGAAATCATTTAACTGTTACGGACGTAATTTAAAAGCAAATAAAAATTATGATTATAAAACTGTAATGTAAATAGTTTAAAATGGAAAGATAAATCTCGATAGTTTAGAATCATATAACACAGATTAGGATCAGTACAGAGCAGTGCTTCTCAAAATTTTTTGGATCAAGCCTTACTTACTCTCTTTTAAATACCTGAAGCCCCTACATGGTGAACATAGATTGGGTTTGCAAAACTTAAGCAACAGGTGAATTTTTTGCCATAACTCCACGAGAAATCATCTGAGAGACATGAAATTCAGAAATGAGAGAGAGTATTATGTACTTAAAGGATGACGAAAGCATCGTCGCTGAAAAAGGAATACAGTGCATACGGTATGGAATCAAACAAAAACAAGCTTTATTGAACGCATAGTATCGTGACTCATGATTGTCTGTCCAAAAGGAAGAACAACAAGCAGGTGTTCCTTAATATGTTATATGCCCTCCCCTAACTGCAAAGGTTTCTTCTCACCTTCTCCGCATACTCAGAACCAGAAGGGCCAACATTTCTTGCGGTAGGAGTGCCCATTCCGCAATCAGCATCTGATTAGTTACTAGCAATCCCCTTTGACTGCTTTAACCATTTGCTTCTGAATCCTCTACCATTACCCCGTTCGGAACAAATGCTTTAACGTAACATGTAGTAAATGAATCTGCCTAGAAAAATTTAAGACATCAAACCTTATTCCGGGTATTAGTAGACCACGGCTCTGTTTAGACCTTCAGACATCTGCTTCTACACATGATATCAATAGCACATATACATATAAATGGCTTTCTAATATATTCTATATCTTGTACATTCACAGTTTGGCTCTTCTCTCATAAAATTCTGTCGACATTTGTCGGTTCTATTCTTCTGTGGACTAGCCGTAACTAACTCTTATTATTACAAAAGAACTCACAGTTCGTCTGTAATGAACATCGATTTTGTGAAATCTACTGTTGCAAGAGTTTTTAAATGTCTAATTATGAGAATGGCTTAGGCAGATGTAATTTAGGTGATCAGTTACTACAAATCATTGAAAAGTATTTAAGGTCTAGTCACGGTGGTTAGTTTACGGAGTAGCTGGAGAAGTGAAAAGTACGACACCCAAACTTCTAAAGAAAAATCATCTAAAACATCATTTGTTGTATCAA
This sequence comes from Pardosa pseudoannulata, assembly GCA_032207245.1. Taxonomy (NCBI): domain Eukaryota; kingdom Metazoa; phylum Arthropoda; class Arachnida; order Araneae; family Lycosidae; genus Pardosa; species Pardosa pseudoannulata. Next base: position 131,047,968 of record CM063506.1, on the reverse strand, counting down.
TAAGGGATGATTGTCAAACAGAAAATTTTACGCTGACATAAATTATCAATTCCAAAAAGAGTCTATCCAAGAAAAGAGACGCCTGGAACTCGATTCTGCTGAAGGCCATGGCCCACCCTCGGCTGGCGCGCCATTCAAGAAGAAGAAAAAGAAAATTTGATTTAAGAAAACTTTATCAGGAGAGATGTTTCTCAGAAAACTAAAGTATTAGAGATGCATGTATTTTGACATGAGAACAGAGTAAAACAGCTTCTAGATTATGAGGGCTGGTTTCCAAATAAGTTTGAAATATTTATAGTGTTAGTATTGTAACTGAAATATAATAATTGATAACAGATTTCTTTCATTAAAGGTCATTACGAAACAGAAACTATGAAATATTAGATGTCTGCCCCTCTGAGAGAGCTCATTTTGATGAAATTTGTAATGAACATCAAGGTAATTGAAGATTATATTAGTATAGACAGGGGTAACCAAAACATCGACTACGAAGCTTATGTAAATGTTAACCAACTATAATGATTAATTCAGAGCTGGTTTATACGCATAACAAATACTAAAAACTTAAAATTCTTTTCTTCAAATAATATAATTTTGCTTAGAATCATGCTTAACATGGGCCTGAACATAGCCTATTGGATTCCTCTTGCTCAATGTGAATCTATGTGGAAAATAAAATTCACTCTGACCCGCTCACATTTTAAAAATTCTATAAAAAAATTATTCCAAGAGATTGAACAGCAAATTTTCTAGAATGTTATCTTTTCACTCTTTTTAAATTTATGCCTGATAAATGTTTTTTCCTTGCGTTTAAAAAAGAGTATACCAAAATTTTCCACAAATAATTTATATTAAATATATTTGTACTAAAAAAGAAAAGGTAGCAAAAAAATTTTTTTTTGTTCTATCACGGGATATAATTTTTTAAAAGAATTTTTTCAATGTGAGCCAGCCAGAGAAAGTTTTATTTTTCCCATAGGTTACCATCTATTTAAAGAAATCCAAAATGACAGGTACAGGTCTACCTTAAGGATTATTTTAAGTTCTTACAAACCAAATCTAGAAAAACTTGCAAAAACTATGCAATTCCAAATGTTTTTAATTTTTGTATGTGTATGTGTGTGTGTAATCTTGTAAAATTTGACATCTAATTTGTTTCAATATTAACAACAACTAAATTAACAACTTTTTTTTTTTGTTTCTTCAATTTTTTAGATTTCAAGCAAATCAAATTTAAGAGCAAACTGTAGAAAAAAAAAATATTTTTAGGTACTTTATTTTAGTCGTAGGTAATCATCAGTGTCTTAATCGATGTTTTATAGAAGAAAGTTATTCATATTTCGTAAAATACTTCTAAACACTTCACCAATACTTATCAAAGCCTAATAACTTCCTGTAAAAAAAAGGAAAAAGAAAAAGAAAAAAACATTTGTAAGTATGTTCTAAATACACATTGTCGCCCACAGGTATTCTTTTACCAGAAAACTGTCCCCCCAAAATGCGAAGTTTGGCTACCGTTCGCGTAGAATAGAGATTTATGTATTAATATTTTTGCTTGCCATTTCCATTTCACAACCGAAATAATACTCAGTGTGATACTTTTGATTTTTAAAGCTCTGGTCATATTAAACATTTCCCTAATTCTTAAAGGGTCATGTCTCATTTTACGTTTCGATTTTATCGTTTTGGAGTCTATTTAAAGGCTTTATTACGAGTCGTATTGAAAAAGCAACGTACGTGTTGAAAAAGCAACATATTCAGTTTAGGATTCCTTTTCCAGTAGAAGAATACTGGATTTCTCTTATGTAAGTCAAAATTTTCAACCGATTAAAGGTCTTGGCTGCTACTCACAAAGACTCTAATGATCGGAATAGTCGATTTTTTCGACTGGCTAAGTCATTATGTCAAAAATCCGCTCCAGAGTGACAAACTCTCCCATCTTCGACATTACCCAACGTGCCGAAATGCACTTCTAGCTACGTCATTAGATAATCTAGTGGTGTAGATTATCTCCGTGTGTAGAAGCCCTTATTAAACGTAATTTTTACTGTAATACAAGAAATCAGCACAAGATTGTATGGATTTATTGGCCGTGTTCGGTAAAGATGACTGGGGCACGTAAATTATGTTCGTGGTCACAATGTTCTCCAAGTTCTCAATCAATACGTCTGGGGGTGGCAAGCAAAGTCTATGGATCTTCTGCTTGGTCCCTGCTTCAAAATTACGAGGACCCACTTGAGCATAAGTCGTATTTCACCCTTGTGGTGCTCGTTATAAACTAAAGAAGCACCCCTTTGTCTTAAAAAACCAGTAGCCTCCGGCTCAATAGTGCTTGGTTTCACCAAGTGACATAAGTGAGCAACAACAACAATGGATTTATTGTGTTACAATTAAAAGTTTCCAACCGATTTATTTTGGTTCAGGTAAACTTGTGATAAGACCTTTAATCGGTTGAAAATTTTTCTCTCTCACACTAGAAATCCACGTATTATTCAAAGGAAAAATGAATCCTAAATTTAATCTGTTGCTTTTTCAATAAGCACATCATAACGTGCTATAAAGCCTTAACAGAGCATTTTCTCTAGACTGTCAAATTTGGTCAACGTTCCCATATTTATGATCCGGAACGGTATCAACAATTTATCAACAATCCTGGGTAATTTCTTCATATGATGTGATGTGTGATTGCGTTCTTTTTATTTTAATAACTTTTCGGATAACATGGTACAATACTCTCTTCATGGCGTTCCATGTCTAACGATCTGGTCCAGGATTTCTGGTCTCATACTTCATCGTTCTTCCAGCATCTATATACCATTCGGGAAAGTTCATTTTACATGCTTTTGGAAGAACAGACAATAACCAAGGTTACGCTCATGACAATACACATGATTAGTAGTCTCTATTAACATTTTAATTGTCTCAGATGGTAGAAGTGATTCTTCGTATAATCTGTTCTTGACATCTTGAAATGACTCTGCGTATCCAATCTTTACTATCTAGTAATTCATATTTTTAATGTAATTCATATTTTTCCTGCTTCCTTGAACTTATGAACTTTCTTTATATCAATAATCATTTTTTTATCATTATCAATAGCTTATTAACTATTGTATTTCTTTTTATTTCCCTGTACTTTTAATAAAGTGCGTAATGTTGTTCTTCCATTGAACAAGCATTTTCTTTTACCTTGGTCTTGAGGACAAAGACTCTATGCTCCCACGTGATTGCCGAAGATTTTTCTTGCTAAAGAGTCTACTCAAAACTGGAACCCTGATGACAAAACTCTCAAATTCTTTTTTAAAAACATAATTAAAAAACACTTTAGTATTAATTTGAGATGAGAACTTAATAGACGTTATATCGTTTATAATCTTTATACTGTCAAAAGAACTGAAACCGTCGTTTAAAATTTTTACTAACTCTTTAGAGATCACTAGTATATGGAATCTACAAAGATGTCATTTCTATTTTCTTTATTTCAACATTAAAATTAATAATAAATTTAATCTGAATCCTAATACCTAAATTTAAAAATTTCATTAAGTCTTTTCCTACACTTTTAAGTAAATATCTCTTGTTTCCTGTAGATCAATCCTTTTACGTGAGATGCGATCCAACAGTTTCTATAAAACAAGCAGAAGTAAGATGTTTTCTGTTTCCTTTTAACTCTCTGACTGCTCATCCCGCGATTTCCATGGGCAATTCATCAAATGTAGCAAAATTAGACGTTTAATTATGTAATAAATAGCATTATATGACACAAACTATAGTTCTATTAAATAATAGAATTATAGATATTATTTTATAAATAGAAACTAACTGTAATTCAATTAAAATTTATTAAAAAATAAATTTTCTTCGTGCTAACATCTGAAAATAGTTTTTCTGACAGAGTAGTTTCTCATGATAAAAATTAATATAAAAAATCTTTTCTAGAAAACAAAATGCGTATTTTAAATTTTTAATATATATATATATATATATATATATATATATATATCTATATATATATATTTATATATAGAAAGAAGAGAATAGATAGATATATATATATATATACATATATATTACATTATATATACAAATTATATAATATATATACATACATACATTTATATATACATATATATATTACTATATATACACACACATATATACATATATATATATATATATATATATACATACATATATATATATACATATATACATATATACATATATATACATATAAATATATATAATATATATTTATACATTCATATATATATATATATATATATTTTTACATATATATATAATATTTATATATGTGTATGATATATGTATATATATATATATATATATATATATATATATATATATATATATATAGACTTAAATTATGCAACAAAATTATACGCAATTTTTAAAGAGATTTTGGTTTACAAATTGAGCAGTCAGAGGGTTAATCTTGTATAGAAATCTTAATATGATATCTTTTGAATAAATAACTATTTATGAAGTAGTGATAGAAAATATTAGTTATTGAATGTGAAGTTCGGTTTTCACACAAGTTGTCACACGGCTATGCTAGTATTTCTTAATTTTTTAACTTTTCAATTTGAAATGTATGATACATCTGGCTTTACTTACATTATCCTAATTTAAAAATTAAGTTTATTTTACTTTTTACTTATGTATAGATTTTCCTGTTATTATTTTTGATATTTTGCTGGCGTTCAAAATTTTAATCAGATTTCCTTTCGTGGTTATAAACGTAACTCATCCTTTCCGTACCCTATTCGTGCCGTTATGTGTTACTATTCTAGAGGAAACTCGAGTTTTTTGTGATATAACATAAGTGTTGTAATGTACTTACACAAACACCAGAGTTCGTTCTCAAAGGGGTATCACAGTAAAAATATAATACCTTATATTTGAACTAAAACATTTATTATTCACACTAATTATTTACAGATATTATTTCTGAATTAATATATATATATAATATTCATTACTCGATATTCATCAATGTCCAACAATTCATTACAATTTTCTTTTTGTTTTTATACGTTATTCCTTCATCGAAAGATTACGAGACCCAAGATAATAATTATGAATATTATTAAGTTTACCTCCATTAATTATAGGGGAGCAGGTTGGGGCTATCAACCGGCTCGATGTCGGTGTGGGCGTGCGGGCATGCGGGCGTACAGGACGTCGGTGCGGGTGGGCGGAAACGGGATTTCGATGTCCAAAAACTCTTGAATCCCAACTTCGACTCCTTTCCCAACTTTCTTTTCCACCTTTTCACCTCCGTTCAACGCCCCTTTTTTTCTCTGGTACAGTCACTTGTTTGTGAAATTTTCCCACATCTGCATCCCCTTCGGGTGTGCAGGTGAGCTCATTAAAATGGCCCCTTTTGTGAAAGTTGACATTGCTTAGCCCCTGCCCCCATATCTCACGGCTACATCCCTGCCTGGGTTTGACCGTTACACTTGGTCCACTCCGTGATCTATAATTGCTCCTCAGGGATCCCCACCAAAACTCGAAATCAACAGCTGCACCTAAATTTTTCTTGGAAATTTAGTCCACAGCTGTGTATGCACGTGCTCACCATCGTGGGAAAGTACATGGGTACTATAAGAATTTAAATAGGAAATTAAAAATCATTTTATTTTGTAAATTTTGGACATTGAACTGGTAGAACTTCCTCCTTTACATCTTGCAATCAAAAATTAGAAAACTATAATATTATTCATGCATTTGCGTACTGCATAAATTCAACTTTTTCTTCCGATTGAAATAAGATTTTTCTTAACTGGAATTTCGTGATAACCAGTGTAAAATACAAACACTAAATACAAACATCTTCTCGTACACAGTCCCATGACTTTGACAATGAATTACATGTGTGCTTACAAACAACAAAGAGTTATTTCTAGAAACAGAAAATTCTCCTTGGAGAATACCACTTACGGATGATCCTGGATTAACCCTCGACTGAAATTAAAGCTCGATCTGCGTGTCACTTTCTGTATAGTGAGGACGGCTTTAGAGTCAAAAACAACAGATGCAATCTATTTTGGTTTCAGATTCTAAAAATATATTGTTACGAATTTGTTAGTAAACCTTGTACTTAATATGGGACTCTATGGGTATCACGTCAAATTGGCGAGATATCGGCTCGTTGGCGACAGTTTTGGCAACTTATTTTCGTCGACAAGTTCGTCGCCAAATGTGGCGATATTTTTACCTCCAGTTCCGGTTTCTGGTCTAATCTGGAATGTTCGAGCAGTTTCTGTGGCCTATATAAGGCAGGCTGAGAAAAACAAATAAAAAATTCTTGCTATTCTTAAACTTTCTTCTTTTTATTTTAAATGTTTTTCATCTTGACTTATTTAACTTGTTAAAGGCCTAGCAATTTATCTCATCCCATCATTAAGACCTGCATTTTTATACTTATTGTTTTTCATCTTAAAAGACTGGACACTTGATTATGAATTCATAATTTGCAACAGGGGATAAGGCCTTCGGCCAAGGTACCCCGGACAACTCTTCAATAGCTCCGGAGTCGTTAAGTAGATTTCTCAGTGTACAGAGTACGCACGGTGTTCTGTGTTTTACCGTTTTGTTTTATGCAAAAAGATATACGTGAGCCCACAGCATTCTGCTCCAATTGTTTAGCGATGATTTTGTAAGCTTGGTTACGAGTGTGCAGTACCGTAACCTTGATGCCCTTCTGACATTGTATTTTCCATCTGACTGTTAATAAATAATTGTTTTGTGCTGTCTTACTTAATTCAATCCCCGAACCAAGTGTGAAGTTCGTAACAATATTAATACATTACAGAACGATGCAACGACACATGCTATTTGAGTTTTTGCAATTCTAACTCAGTAAATTGAAATGTTTGTTAGGTGTAATAGTAAAACAATAACAACAAAGTACTAATCTTCCCTAAATTCTATTTCAGGAAGATGTGCCTTGTATGAGCTGTTTCCTGAGTGCTCCCTGGAACTGAGAAAAAAACATTATGTTTAAAATACAATGTTTTCTCTTATTAACTAACATTGCGTTAATAAACAAGTAGTTTTCTACCATGATGCTTTTCAAAAAATGAGTGCATTTATGGATAAATTATTCGAAATTTTACGTAAATAATACTAATTTGATTGGAATGTATAATTTCGCTTACTTTTTAAAAATACTGAAAAGACATGCTATGTTCAATTAATGATGATTTGAATGTCTTTAGTGGTTGTTGATTGATAAAGTTAATAAGAAAAGTAACAATCTTCCTTTGACCCCTACAATCAAGTAACGACAAATTTTTTCATGTTCTGGTCTGTAAATGGTCAGTTTTTAATAACCTTTTACTGTCACGTAAAAAGACTTGAGTAAAACACATTGAGTTTACTAAGAAATTTCCAAACTAGAAATTGAAATCTACGCAGTAAACTAATATGAAATAGCATATTCTTATAAATAACTCCATAATATTTTATTTACCGCATTTTTTCTCATTGAATTGGACCAGAGAGCTCAATCGATACTCTTCGATAACGGAATCTGTAATTTCGTGGTTTGCTTTTGGTCCAAGAAGATCTATAATACGTAATGAGTTTCTGGAGCTTTACAATCTGCTTGGAGGCCTGAAACGCCGTAAACTCGTAGATCTTACATATAATCGTCTTCTTCCTCAGCCATTTAAAGTGTTGATCTTCGACATCATTGACTACAATATATTTTTGTTCGCTACATTCCATAGTTACTGAGTAACTGTTTTGCTGACGCAGTTCAAAAGTATTATCAGCGAATGTAAATAATATTCTAATACCAAGCAAGATATCACACACCACATTATCACCAAAGACCTCCCATTTCTGCCAGGTTTTGCGGGCTATTGATAGAAAAATTAAAAATCGCCAGAAAAAAAAATTGACTACATACTAGACAGAAGAATTTGCCAATCTTTGCAGGTTATAGACATAGGAATTAAAAACCGCCAAACAAAAATTTTAGATTACATGCTAAACAGAGGAATCTGCCATCATCGAGTAATTGTTGGTCGAATTCCTCACCCATGGTCAAAAAGAAAGATGAGAGCTGGAGACAATGGGATTTCAGACGGCTGAAACAAAATTATACAAGTGTATAATTATTTTGTTCCCTTTCAGGATTTTATTCAATTGCTCGGCTTTTGTAAAGTATTTTCTGCCCTAGATCTTTAGAGGGCATACCATCAAACTCCTGTCCACCCTTTTAACGTAGAAAAAGCAGACATATGTACTCTATTTGAACTTTTTAAACTTCCTCGAATGACATTTGTAGTATTATATATGCAAACACAATCTTTTAACTATTTCTATTTTTCTACTGCTTTAAAAATTTTATTTCTTACATTGATAAATGTAAAATCCTAGTAGATTTAGATCATTTCAAACATTCACTGAAGTTTTTGATTTTGAAAATGGATTATTAGAATTTATCAATTTGTCAAATCTAAGTAACTGTTAAACAATTTTAGATTAATGTCAAAATGATAAATATTTTAAGATTGCTTTTTATTCAAAATTAAAATACAAGAGTTTTCTTAGCGTAAATGTAATACTTAAAAGTATTTTTTAAAAATAATTAAGTTATGTATCACAATAGTGATACATAACTTAATTTTATAAAATGTCTTTTATTTCCCATTAAATGCAATATATGAAAATATGTAAAAATGTCATCAATAAATATTTTTTAATTGCTGTAAAATAAAAATTATTTGTTGTTAGAGTCTTCAATTATCACAATAGTGATACATAACTTAATTTTCTTTAAAATTTCCATTACTTTAAAAGTCTATTTCTTCCCATTAAATGTAATATATGAAAATATGTAAAAATGTCATCAATAAATATTTTTTAATTGCTGTAAAATAAAAATTATTTGTTAAGAGTATATACATAAATATGTGAATCAAATAATTATCATTTAAAATTTTCTTATATTTTCTTTTTCTTAAAAAATACAAAAGTTCGTTTTCTTCATTTAATGTAAATATTTTATAATATTTTTTTAAAAAATAATTAAGTTTGTTATTAACTCACAATAGTAGTATGTTTTCTTCTTTAAAATTTCCATTACTTTAAAAGTCCATTTCTTCCCATTAAATGTAATATATGAAAATATGTAAAAATGTCATCAATAAATATTTTTTAATTGCTGTAAAATAAAAATTATTTGTTATTAGAATCTTCAATTGTATACATTTTTATGATGGAGCTAATTACATAAATGTTTTACTGTGATATATATTTCTCTTCAACTGCTGAAAGAATCATGTATATCTTTTGATTAATCGCTAAAGGGCATTGCTAATAATTGAATAATAACATGGTTATCAGTAAACTTGAGAAAAGGATTTTTAAAGTAATAGTTTATGCTTAATAGAAAAATTAAGATATAGAAAATTAAAAAAATAAAGATGAAACAATCATCGAGAAATTAATGTCTTGCTAAAATTGATATATGTGTTATCAATACTATAAATTTAGTGTTAATACATGACTTATACGAAGCATATACGCACTTCCGTTCAAAAGTTCAGCCATTCGGAGATTCATTTTCCGATGTTGGACTCGAAACCAAACTCCCTGGTTTTAGAAAATAACATATTAACAGAATGGCAACTGTTAATAGTATATACATTTTTCTCGATCTAGAACTGAATTGAAATCAGGCGTGGTATGAAATTTTGAAGTGAAATTATTTGTTTACTAGTACTTAAGTTTCTTTTTTGTCATTTCTACCTGGCGTATGTTCGTTTCAATGATTTCAATTTAATTTTACTCGAAGAATCGTCATTAATAGCTGTAATATTTTGTTACGTCATTGACTCATAGTGTCTTTGAGATTATATTCACTATCTAACTGAACACATTAGGTACATTATGTCTTCTCCAGAATTGGTTCAGGTATGTATGAAGGAAAAACGCTGCCGTGCGCGTGAAAAAAATATTGTTTGTGAGTTTTGTGACAAGAGTTTTGCTACAGAAGACAAGTTCCAAGAACATTATTTAATACATTCTGGTATAAAGCCATTTGTTTGTGAAATCTGTCTGAAAGGATTCTCAAATAAAAGTAATCTTCAGAGGCACAGACTCATTCATAGTGTTGAAAAACCATACGTCTGTGAAGTGTGTAGTAAAGGTTTTGCTGACAAGTACACGTTTCAAATGCACCAGTTGATACATAACGGTGAGAAACATGTTTGTGATATTTGTTTCCGACAATTTACCCAGAAATCTAATTTAAAGAGGCATTTGATGAATCATACTGATTGTAGGCCTCATGGTTGTGGTATTTGTGGAAAACGGTTTACTGATAAATACACTCTAGAGACTCATCTTGCAATCCATACTGGAGAGAAGTTCATTTGTGATATATGTTTTCAAGGTTTTACACAAAAGTCAAATCTTAAAAGGCATTACATATTACACTCTGCAGAAAAGCCTTTTAATTGTGAAGATTGTGGTAAAAGCTTTGCTGACAATTATACTTACCAAGTCCATAAATTAATTCATACTGGTGAAAAGCATATTTGCCAGATATGCTCTCGAGGCTTTACCCAAAAAAGTAATCTTAACCGCCATACTTTAACACATTTGAAAGAAAAGAAATATTTTTACTGTATGAAATGCCCCAAAAAGTTTTTAAGAGAAGAAAAGCTCCAGAAACATGTATTAACTCACACCGATATGTCTCTAGAATATCAAAATTCTTAATTTAATTGAACTATAAACATAAATTATTGAACTGTGTTTTCCACAGAGTTTTTTCTGTGCATCAAAATATTTTATTTGTATAGCATGAATAATACTTGAAATTTAATTATACATACAAGCTTTCAGTGGCATATAAAAAATTTAATTTATCTTATGAGAAATTTCACAATGAAAGAAATTTTGCATTAATTTGTTATTAGACTTATTTATTTCAGCTACATAAGGAGCACAAGTCATCTGTATCCATGTATTACATTGCTATGAATAACTTTATATACTAATATGATCCCTGTGTTTGGATTTGTATTTTGTTTGATAATTGTTTTATTTATTATGCATTAGTCTACATTTTCACCTATATTTTTTCTATTGTTAATTGTGAAAATTGCTTGTTGCATGAAATTCTTCAAATACAATAAATTAAATTTGATAAATCTAGTGTCAAGCATTATTCCTTTCTGTGTTAGTATTTTTATTAACTATTATTGAAAGACGATATAACTTTGGAAAGTATGCAATTTTTTATGATAATTGTTTCATCTTTAAACACTTATTCTTATTTCATTAAGTTGTTGCAGTCTTTTTAAATTCCCTGTATAACAATTCATTGTTTATTATCTGGTATACACTTCTCTATGAATATTTTTATATCTATGAAACTGTCAAGAACCACTAATGCTAATAAAATGGATTTAAAAAGGTATTTTAAATTACAATAAATTCCAAGTTCCGGAGGCCCTGCCGCCATGTTTTTGGCTCTATTTTTGTACAAGTGATCTCCAAATTGTTGCCAAGTGATGCTTGCAATTACGTATTTTTACAATTGTGTATTAAGTTTATACTCCATTTCAAAGCATATTTTGGACAAAAAAAGGTTTGAAATTTTGTTAAGATGAATACAAATTTAAATTTGAGTTTTTAATGTATTTAAAGACGTTTTTGTACTGTTTATTGAACTAAACAGTGCAGAATTTTTGCAATAAGTGCAAATTAAGCAAAATATAAGCATTAGTTGGTAATATTTAGGCAATTATGCTTATAAAATATTTAGTTATATTTATAAAATATGGTTGCTATTTAATGAAATTATTTTAAACTATCAAAAGATTAAAAAGTAATAAAGTACGGTACAAATTACTTATAGGAATTATTAGCTTAAAATGAAAATATAAGAACGAAGTAAATGTTTTAAATAATTAATTTTTAGCTTAAAATTCTGAAGAAAGTAAGGGAGTGAGATGATTTTTCTAAGTGATCTAAAGTGAGGTAAAGCTCCCCTTGATCTTCCGTAACAATAACAATAGACGGTCGTAATGAAATTACTTTTATTACTTAGTGTATCACTTTTAACAGTGTAATACACTATAAAATAATATAGTTTACAAATATTTCTCTGTCATTTTGTATTAAATTAAGACACAATTTTGAATAAAGTTCAAAAAGCAGTAAATAAAATTATATAAATGTGAAATATAACATCACTTGTTACTCTTCAAAAATTAAGCATAAAATATAAAATAAATAAAGCGCTAACCTAATTTAAGTATCCTGAGTTGGTGGTGGATATACATGTTTGATCTGATTTAAAAAATCCTGAAAAGCATCTTGCAGATATTCTTTCATTTTCCTCCACATAAATTCACAGAGGTATGAATCAAATTGATTTTCACATTTGCAAACTCTGTGGAGGGATCTCTTAATTAAGCTCCACAAGCCCTCAATTGTATTGGTGTGAGCGCAAGTATTAAATTCAAAAAACGAAAAAAAATACCACAAGAGCTCAGGCAAAATTGACAAACCTTCTGAGCACAGCCAAAATGGACACTAGAAAATCCAAATTCAGCGGTCTTTGAGTATTGTTAGTTACAGGAACCAATAAGGGTCAGATATGCAAATCACGTGTATTTCCCCCAATACCCTAAAATAAAGGCGCCAATTGACACCCTTACCTTCTTTAGAGGTGATGGAAGAGTCCGGAAAGAAGAACAAGGTTTGCCAGAAAATAGAGTCCTAGAATTTGCCGATATCTCCCACTGAACTGGGTTCCAGAGGCCCTGTAAACTTGGAAATGGCCTAAATTATAATGTATAATTTACTGTTTAGTATGATATATAATTAAAAGTTATTGGGCAGCAATTAAATCTTCCTATACATAAGATAATACTTCATTCTTACAGTAAATTTTCAGAATCTTTTATGAAAATTTTAGTACAGTTGTGTTCTGACGAAATGTGTAAATAAATTCATAATTACTAGGCATATAGTGAATATTTGATACTTGCTGAATATTGCTAGATATTTAGCCAAATAAATTCATGATAATATTCTTTTTACTTTTCTTATGTATTTATGTTATATACACATGTATTTAATGAAGAATATCAAAGACTTACATTTTACTTCATAAATTATTAGAAAATCTAACATTGATTTTGTTACTATTTGTTTCTAACTATACAAATGGTCTAAATTCTAATTGTTAGAGTTCTCTCATTCTCTTTCTCTTTTTTTTTTATCCAAGTGTAACAAAGGAGAAGGAAGTTAATATTTTTCAGACTTCAAACTTACATTTAAAGGCTACTCTTTGGAACTTTAAAAAATTCATTACATTTTTAGATAATTTAATTTTGCACCAAACAGATAAGTGCTAATGTAAATAAAATGTATTTTCACATAACAGTGACAGAAGCAGCATTGGCAGTACATGAATTAAGAGTAATGCTAATAACCTTGTCAGCATCATACAATAATAAGGAAAATATAGAGCTTGCAAGTCCAATTTGATAAAGATGTCTCTAAAGGTAAGTTTTGTAAAGGACCTAAACACATATGATGTTCACTTTACTTAGCAGATCCTGTGGAAAGAGTCCCAACAGAAAATTTTGATCTCTCTTACTCTACATTTTATTGTGGAAATCACTTTTTAAAAATTAAATTCAAACTTACGTCTGCTTCATGACTAAAATTAAGACTCCCTCTATTTTTTTGTGCACACCTGAAGCTAAGCATTGCTCTTTCCAGCCACTCTTCTTTTGTCTTGCATTGTTTAACTTCTTAATGCACAGCTTTTTTTGAAAAGGCCGGGCAAAATAAAATCAATTTTTTAATGTAAAAAACACAATTTAGAACGTTGAATTTAGAAAAAATATATATTTTCTGTACTTGAATAAGTAAGTATTATAGCTTACAATCCCATGTAAATGATAAATATCAATAAAACGATTGGTTTTTTTTTTCTTTCACATTGTTATTTTCAATTCTCGATTGCATTCGAGTGTGAAAAATTATAGCAACATAAAGTACAATGCCACTTGAATTATCTCAAGTGTGCATAGTTTGGCCAGTTTAATGTGCTCAAGTTAACTTAAGCATGCAATTTAAGGGGTTAACATTTCCTTTCTCTTCTTTTTGAGTGGATGCAGGTTTGTTCTTGATATGTGCATAATTAATGCCCTAAAGACAATACCAGAGTGAACCTCATTAACTTCTTATCCCTTCTAAATTTTTTGAAAATGAAACATTTTGCACAGTTAAAGAATTATTTCCATATTTTTGTATACTACTTAAATTTAACAGTTCTCCTTAAATAAATAACTGATCTTCAAATTCTAGAAATAAAGCTTTATTTTTAAAGTTTTCATAACAGAGTTTACGGAAGTTAGGTACTACAGAAATTAATCCATGAAAGTCACTTTTATTAAAATAAAACTTTAAAAAAAAATTATCTGTTATAGTTCAAATGCAAAATGTTTACTGTTATATATGAAAATCTACTATAAGGCCTTGATCTTAATTCTATTCATAACAAAAAGTTGTATTTTAAAAGTATTTAGCAGAGAATTTTTTTATGATATAACATGCAACTTTAGATATTTTAATTAAAAAAGGTATGAAAAATCATTATTTCCACAGGTAAATAGAAAAAAAATTAAATTTTCACCTTTGGAGTGTATTGCTATACTAGTAACATTTTTTTTAAATAATGCTTTTTTCGGTTGAGTAGTGGTTCATAGTTGGCAACAATTCTATTGGTCCTTTCTTGGCCATTTGGATTATCCCAAAATGACAAAACTATTCATTCCATCTCTTGGCATTGCAGTGTACGGCTATCCCTGGCTGCAAAAATATCTGTTTTTTCTATTCCTAAGCTTTCTCCTCTCTAGTTTTGTGTTATGAACTCACGAATACATCTCCCTATACCCTTCTTTCATCTTTTAGCCATTTTATTTTCTGTTTACTGTTAGAAATCTCTGGATTAGAGGGTTCGGTCCAGGTAATCCAGTGATCTACTGCCTTGAAGTTAATAGTTGGAACTGTCTTCTATAAGATAAGAAAGAATCCTCACAAAGTCTCCTAGATAACTGAGTGTTCCACAGAAAATGTTCTATATAGAAAAATTTTGGGATTAAATAATTTTTTTTTACTTATTTAATAAAAACCTAATACATTCAATAAACATATGATATACAATGAATTATTCTTATCATAGTGATCATATAAAGTTATTTCTAAGGCAAAGTATGTCAAACAAATATGTATTGAATAATATTTGCCCTTGATTCCAGAGGAGATTGCTCCTTTTATTTCCCTCCCACACTTATTTACATCTACATTCTTCCCAACCAGCCTACATTTTGTGTCTGTAAATTTACGAACAGGCAATGCCTTATGGTGTATTTGTTTACAAGATTGACATCAAAAGTATCTCTCCCAAAGAGATAACTTTTTTTTTTCTTTTTGGATAAAAAAAGATTGAAGTGTTTTAGACTGGATATAAGGTCAGGGTGGAGAAAAATTGGGTTGATATACTAGTTGATAGATTAAAGTTCCTCTGAATGTGATTCTTGTCACCTTACTTAACTGATCTTAATTCATATGTTTAGTGTTATCCAGTTTCTTGTTTCATCAGAAAAAACATTCATAATTTTCAAAAAAGAAAGAAGGGTGGGATATCAGACATTTAGTTTTTTAAAATTGATATTTTATAGCTGTTTACTAATACAGTGGGCAGTACTAGAAAAAAAAGGGTAAGTGAATTTACTTTTCTGCAAGTTGCAATATAAAGTTCTGGTATTGTTTCTAAAGCGATATTTGCTTGACTATCCGTATTTTTTTGCTATCCACCACCCAAAACGGTAGGGAAATAATTTTGTGGATATAAATATTTAAGATTAGGGAATTATATGAAACTTTGTGTTTGATAAACTGCTCCAGGAAACAAACAAAAGAATTTACCGAATTATTATTCATTTCAGGGTGTGGGAATGTGGTAAAAAATAACGGTAGCATCCTTGGCAGAATAATGAATTTATTTCCCTAAGAACCCAGGAGGTTCGTTGATATAAAGAATAACAGTTAACATTTTGTAACACAAAAGTTAATTGATGCGGGACCTACTGCTTAATCTTTTCTTGCTCCTGACAATATTATGGGATAAGCTTTTGTGTTCTATTTGTCATGCCCATCATATTTCCGGGCTGGACTGTTCATTTTTTTTTCTTTTAGTCATTTCCAACCGAGACTTTCGGTCATACGGTGAATTTAAGTACTGAAGACGTAAGCGTTACTACAGCGTTCCATAGCAGCGACCAAAACTCTGAAGACTCACTAAGGTCCATCTGGTCCGATTTTGATTTTGTCCAACCCACTAAGAAGCAATCTCTAAGGGGGAAAGCTCAGTACTACCAGGAAGAACGGCGAGAGAAAGGTTCAGAAAAGCACGTCGATTTTTATGAAACCCTTAAGGCATGCTGCTACACATACCTAAAGGAGATATGCTTCTGAGGTTGTCAGTCATTTCACTCACACCACTCTAGGAACAAGTATGATTAAGGATGATTGCCTGGGACGCGACTGACATTGTCCCCCTAAATTGGAGTCTTCAAAAGTAATGCTCCAAAAAGATTAAAAACACTTCATTACTCACACTCGAAATTTTTCTCCTTTTTTATTTTACATAAAATGGCAGTACCATAATTTTAATAATGTACTTTGAAATATTTGGTAACTAAATCAAATCCAACAGTTATTTTGCCAAAATCATATGTATCTCAGCTAGACTAGAGGGCTAGGCCCAGGAAGTTCTGTGCAAACTGTACTCTTCGACACGATGTCAGTCTTTATACAAGTTTCTTGAATAAAAAATTGGACCTTTTATTACTGGTTTCTTGAAAATCATGCAATTGTTAAGAGGTTAAAACAAGGGAACTCTAACCCACAAGCTTCGATAAAGAAGTGCATCGACCATGCAAGATCCTTCGGCAAGACTAGCAAGAAAAAGGAGCAGAAATAGAGTTATGTTATCTTCGTTATTACAAAAGCATTCCCGTTAAAATTATTAAATGTGCAGCAATTGAAAGGACAACTCCAAAGTAGTATATTAGAGAGAAAATCGATAAAGACTTTAAATAGATTTCAGTCAAAAAGAGAAAAAAATTAACAATAAGTTTTTAAAAACTCATTTATTTGGGTCACTTGATAGATCCTTTTCTTTATTTAAAATACACCCCTCCGTTGTTCCGCTTTAAAATAATTCATATTATGAAAATTAAAATTCTTTTTAAGGACCTGCGAAGATCTCTTGAGCATTATATGTTAAAGTTCGAAGTTGCTAAGAATACAGATATCTACAGTAGATTATTCTTTTATGTATTGAAGTAGTACCAAGGGAAAAAAATATTAGAATTTCTTAAGCAGTATCTCAGTCATTACTGACTAAGAAACAATAAACAGATATAAATGTATATCAATTGGAATTTACAGATATATATATATTATATATATATATATATATATATATATATATATATATATATATATATATATATATATATATATATATATATATATATATATATATATATATATATATATATATATATATATATATATATGGAATTTAAAAAGCATCCTGTGAAAAATGTCGGGTAGATTTTACGGATATATTTTAGGACAGAATGCTGTAGAATATTGTTTTGAGAGGAGTAATTAATGTAAATTATTAAGTAATGATCACTGTTTATATCTTTATATAATTATTCTGTCAAGCATTTTATCTTATGTACAATTTGACTTGTCCCGAGAGATGCCATCCGTTGATTAATAACGGTTTTTTTCCGTTGGTTTAAAATTTATTTTTTCTGTAGTGGCTACAGTAACATGTTGTGGATATGTGGATTGTGCATCTGGGGAAACTGCTGTTTCTCTGAAAACGTAAAAATTATAACACAGTCTACTTTTCTTCTTGTTGCAAAGATTATCTTATAAAATTTGCTAGATGAAATCAATTTAACATTTTTTTTAAAAAATGGGACGGCTGATTACATATGATTCTATTGTTGAAGAAAAGATAAATTCAACTTGTAAAGACAAGAATGTTCACTGTGGGTTGATTATTGGCCAGGTAAATACATCAAAATTTAGAACATTTTTAGCAGTTTTTCAACTGTTTTAATAAAAATAGACGAAATTCCTTTTTCACTGCAGAAATTAAATGCGTGGATTTCATTAATAATGTTTGAAATTTGAAACATCTGTTTCATTGTAACCGGATTCTCTATTTTTATTTTTTATCATTATAGTGTACTGAACAGAAAGATATAGCTATCCGTTTGTGTCCTACTCCGTCAAAGGACGAAGATCCGCAAGATAACGCCGAAGAAGGCGATAAACAAAAGAAAAATAAATCATCGAAGTCAATTGATATTGATGAACAGTGGATTTGTCAACATGCCAAACAAGTACGTCTGATTAGGTTCTTATTAAAGCACCGTAAAAGAGTTACAATCAAAATCTGTTTTTCCCGAGTGCATTTTATTTTCCTTGTTTGTTTTGAAAGTTATTAGATATTTAGATAGTAGAGAGCATGGATTTATATGTTAATTGCATGCATTTTTTGGATTGTTTTATGCAGAATAAGATAAACATGCACTATAAAACACTGGTTACATTATTACATTCATATCAAAAGTTAATACTGATGTATAATAGAGGGGTCTACTTTAAAAGGGTCCATTTAAAAAGGGGTCTACTTAAAAGATAAACCAGAAATAAAAAATCTGCAGAGCTTTTTTTTAATTTTCAAAGAACATAAAAAGGTTATACTTTCTAATTTTTTAAATAAATTTTTGAGTTGTGAAAAACTTTTTTAACCAAGGGGGGCTCTGCTCCCCTTGACCCTCCGTAAATGTTATTACAAATAGTATAAAAATTTATTAAAAGTATATTTTTATATACATATGAAAAATAAAATAAATACACACTAACTGCATCTAAAAAAAATGCTTAAATCTGCAACCGTTCAAAAAAGAAACACATCAAAACCTTCCTTCATTCCACACGAAAGAGTTTACAATTAAAATAACATGAAATATCACTTGAAATTAAAAAACATAAGCACTTACTTTAGCCGTTGGATGCACTTCCATCGGGTCGATCTTTATGTTCGACCAGATATATATCATTCTTACACACCAAACATTCATATTTATAACTGACAAGCCCCTCATTCACTCACACAGAAGCAAAACAGAAGTGCATCAAACAATATCCTCATGCGAAAATGGCAGAAAACGAGTCTAACCAGTTTGAATGTTGCGTTAAAAGTACCGTTAACCATATAACCAATAAAATTTAGGCTCATTTAAACACAGAACCAATAGAAATCAGGTGCACTAAAACGTAACGTAAGAATTACATCTGAAGAGCAGGCTCAGAAATGAACATAAGCTAAAAAATAACATGGCGAGGAGAAGAGAAAGCAGTCTGGGTTACCATACTTAGCGCTTTATCGCCACTTGGCAGGGGGAACCCAATTCTTAAGTCGACCCTAACAGAAGGGTCAACAGAGTTCTCAAGCATTAAA
Organism: Pardosa pseudoannulata; assembly: GCA_032207245.1. NCBI lineage: Eukaryota > Metazoa > Arthropoda > Arachnida > Araneae > Lycosidae > Pardosa > Pardosa pseudoannulata. The sequence goes on along the minus strand of CM063506.1, from coordinate 131,028,344 downwards.
AAAATAGTAGTGTATAAAAATTCTATTTACAGTGTAAGTCAAGATAAAACTTTCATAATACTAAAAATACTAGTTTCTTATTAAATTCTAACATTTTTGTACTGTTGTGTGGGGAAAGATCTGTAAGCATTAAGGAATATATTGTTATTCAAACTATTAAAACCTAATAAAATTGGCTGTATCCCAGTTCAAGGGGCCTGCCTAATCCAGTTTAGTGGGCATGCCAAGCTTGTGCTATGTCGCCAAATTCTAGAACACAGTTTTCTGGCAAACATTGCTCTTGATGACAAAGCTAATAATTTCTAGAAGTAATTTGTACCGTACTTTATTACTTTTTAATCTTTTGATAGTTTTAAAATAATTTCATTAAATAGCAATCGTATTTTATAAATATAACTAAATATTTTATAAGCATAATTGCCTAAATATTACCACCTAATGCTTGTATTTTGGTTAATTTGCACCTATTGCAAAAATTCAGCAATGTTTAGTTCAATAAACAGTACAAAAATGCCTTTAAATACATTAAAAACTCAAATTTAAATTTATATTCATCTTAACAAAATTTCAAACCTTTTTTTTTGTTTAAAATATACTTTGAAATTAGGTATAAACTTAATACAAAATGAAGAACTAATTATAAACATCACTTGGCGACAATTTGGCGATCACTTGTACAAAAATAGAGCTAAAAACATGGCGTTAAGTCCCCAGAACTGGGATTCTACCATATAATTTATTGAAAAAAATATGATGTTTTATATTTCTTTTTAATTTTTATATAATATAGGTATATATAGGTAGAGATGATGTTGAGCAACCTGAAAATCACGGATTTAAGCATTGCATAAAACTGTCATTTGAAATGAAATTAATAAAATGCAGCAATTTCCTCCCTACACTTTTAAAATAGAAAATAAATTCAGCTCTCTTTATCTCCCTATTCTCTGTGTATATATAAACACACACATATATAGATATGTATATTAATTTTTTTTATGAAATGGCAAAACATTTGGACTTTAAAACATATGAATATTTAAATATATCTTTTGCATCATAAGATTAGACTGGATTTGGTTATAAAAACTAGTAATATATTCAGTGGCTTTTATTATTACATTCTCTAAATTTATCAAAAATTTTTAATATATTAATTTTTTAAATGCAGTATTTTCTGTGATAAAATTTTTGATAACATGAAATTATGTAATTTAGTAATATCTAAAACTTTATGGTTTTTAAGATAAAGTTTTTTTAGTTAAATTGTGTTCAATGTAAGAAAGTACAAATTTGAAAAGAAATTTTAAAATAAAAAAAATATGGATATTTTTTTACATTGTTACATGTGTTTAGACATAGTTCTGACTAGAATTTTTTTAAAATTCTTTTTGCAGTAAACTTGTAACGCCTCAAATAATCTTTATTTTCCTTTTCTTCTGAAATCCCCAGTGTGTTTTTTCTCTCTTAGTTTGTTTCTAACTTGACATTCTTAATATTAATAATTTGTATATTTTTAGTTTCAGAATAAGTTATTATTTGGTCTATTATCTCTTTTAGCTCATGAGAGCTTTGCCTGGTGGATTAGATGTTTTGGGTTTTTATGCTGCAGCTCCATCAGATTTTACAACAAAGAATCAGACTACATTGAGACAGGTTTGTATTTGGTTTTTAAGTTATATGAAGCCCAATCTATGATTTCTAAATCTTTCAATAAAGAAAAATATGAATGGCAAAAGGGGAAATGAAATTGCATTTCTTTGTTACATTTGTTGTAGTTTATGGTTATTTCTAAGAAAGAAATTCTGATGTGGAAACCACATGTTATTTTAATATGCCTATTAAATTTTACACAAAGTATTATTTTATGTGATGTACTATTAGAATTATCATTTTATAATCTCCCTAAAATTCAAAGTTAGCTTTGATTCTTCATGTTATGGTACTTTCTGAATAGAACTCAAGTACTGCCATCTGGTGGAGACCCATTGCATTAATATTCATTATATTGAGATTTTTTGTTACATATATACTTATATATATATATATATATATATATATATATATATATATATATATATATATATATATATATATTACTTCCTAAATCAAAATTTTTTTGTGATTACAATAATTGCTTTATTCTGTACTAAGACAAGGTCCATAGCAATCTAGAAATTCATTTAGAATATTTATAAAAAGTCATTGAAATTTACAAATATTTTCTGAATCATTAGAATTATCATTTCATATTCTCCCCAAAGTTCAAAGTTAGCTTTGATTCTTCATGTTATGATGTCGTTTGAATAGAACTCAAGTACTGCCATCTGGTGGAGACCCATGGCATTAATATTCATTATATTGAGATTTTATGTTATATATATATATATATATTCTTCCTAAATCAAAGTTTTTTTGTGGTTACAATTTTTTCTTAATTCTACACTAGGACAAGGTCCATAGCAATCTAGAACTTCATTTGGTATATTTATAAAAAGTCATTGAAATTTCCAAATATTTTCTGAACGTGAAGGAAAAAGATCTGAATTTATTTTTTCTGAGCAGCTTGCTATCAGTTTATTTTATATCAGTTTTATAAAATTCAACCTAATTTATCATAGTAATATACAATTTTTAATTTAATAATGCTTTATTTTAAATTCTATTACATGGGAACTAATATTGTGGGTTATTTGTTCAGGTATTTTTGTGAATTTGGCCAGAAAAATCGGGGAATTTATCAGATAAATTTTGCTGTCAACACTATAAGAAATTATCAACATTAAAATTCAAAATTATTATTTGCAAATAGTAGGTTTTATACTTCTTTCTCTAAAAATAGAGTTTAAAATTGTTTCTTCTGTTTAAAAAGCATTGCAAAAACTTCATATGAATGTATTGTTATCTTTGAGTTATATTGTGGTAGATTGGTAGCATTAATGTTTGTTATATTGAGAATTTTTGTTACATAGAATGAGGATTGCAATGAGAAATGGAGATGCATGATTAAATGTTATAATATTCCTAAATACAAAATTGCAATTTTTTTACAACTATCGGTTTTGAGTTATATGAAATATGTACATTTTTACATATATTAAAGATGAAACTAGTTTAAATATGCTCAGAGATGTTCAAATAAAATATTTAAAGTTTCATTGAATACTCATACAGCTGTAGCACTGAAAAATGTCAAAGTCTATTCAGATATGGTTTAATTAATCCGAAATATTTCCATTAAAATCTGAACATTGAAATTTTTTGAAATTTTTGAAATTGAAATTTTTATTACAATGCTTGCTTTACTTGTATAAAGAAGTAAAAAACATAACCAAATATAACTAGTTCATGATTTTAAAAAATGAATTTATTCTTATTAAAATGTATTTTATATTTTAATCATACTTGTTTTTCTTAAATATTTTATATTAAATATATTGATTTTTTAAAACTTCATTGGTTTTCTTACTAAGTATGTAATATATGTAGAATTGTATTTGTTGATGCTAATACTTGTTCAAATTAAACAGAAATATGAATTGAATGCTTTCAGTTTCATTTTATTAATTTTTTAGAGATCCAGAGTATATAAATTTTTAATAATTCAGTAGAATATTTTAAATGATTTATTTTTTAACTTGCAGGTGTCAATATATTTTAAAGATTTTACAAGTCATTTTAGACTATGAATGTTTAGCTTTTGTTCAAACTAAGGGATAAGTGTTATCAATTTGTGCTTTTTAAAGTTTTGATAGATACACTTCTAACATCATCAGTACAAAACATATATTAAAGGGAATTGCAGAATTTTATTTATAATTTTTGATACTACCCTTGTAATGTTCTCAATAGTCCAAAATTTTTATATAATTTTTTATAGGTTTATTTCTGTATAGTTTATTTTTTAATTTTTAATACACTGTTGTCATTAGTTTAATATATAAGTAATTTCATTAGTGTATGACTATTTCAGTAGTTCATGTACGAAATTGTCAGTGAAATAATTTGTGGTATTTTTTATGCATAATGTAACAGTATAAATTTTGCATTTCAGACCTTGTTTGCTATCTTCAAAACACTTGGAAAAAATAGAAGTCTCAGTTTAAGTTCAACAGAGCGAATTTTACTTACAATTTGTCCAGTTACATCTAAGTATCCTTTACAAATGTTATTGTTATTTTTTAATGTGAATTGCATTATGGTACTACATGTTCCCTGTTATTAATTTTCTTATATAATTCTACACATGTAAGTTGAAAAATATTTATATCAAATTATATTTATAAAAATAGAAACCGAATTGCAGTCATACATGAGTGTAAAATTTTATTCTGTTTTTTATTAATAGGTATAAAATGTTTTTAAAATATGTAATAAGTTTTTTTTTCTTTCTTGAAGTTTATAAAAAATTGGAAGTTGTTTTAGAAGTACAATGGTTTATGCTAAAATTTTGTATTTGACAATTTATTTGCTTGATTTTATTTAAAAATCTGTATTCTTTCCTTGACATTACTTAAAGAGTACTTTGTAGGACTTATGATATTGCAGATTACAAGGTAATATATTATTTTGTTTATGTTTTTGGTTAAAATAATTTAGAAATTATTCAAAGCCTTGACTTTGATTCAGACAGTTTAATTAAAAGCTACATATTTAAAAATACATGAGTTGTGCACTTTTAGGTTAAAATAAAGTTTTCTGTACAGGCAATTTAATATCAGTATGAAGCAAAATATTATATTCTATAGTTGATAAAACATTAATTCCCTCTCAAAATCAGTCAGAAATAATTGATTTGCTTTCCTTATTTTATTTATATATGTTAAATGTTCACCCCTTTTACCTACTATACTACATTATTATGTAGTATGTAAAATTTTACTGAGCAATATTTGCTATATTTTGTGAAGCTCAGTTTTTTTTTTGTATAAATTATTTTATTATATTGTATAAATTATGTAACAGTTCATTTCCTTCCCTTTTTGGCTTGAAAAATTTAATGTTGGTATTGTTCAGTCCAAAAATTTTGGGTTTTGAAAACTGCCAGAGATTATATAGTCCCGCCCCAGTGTTTTACCATATTTTAAACTAAAGAGAAAAATAAGTAAAAGTTTAGCTACAAATTATATAAAATTTAACATTATATATCACACAATCTTCAGCAATATGTTTTATTAATATATAAAACAGTTTGATGTAAAAATACTGAAATTAAAAAAATAGTTAAAAATTATGTAATAAAGTAAACTTTCTTTTTTTATAGAAGAGTCTATTTAGGCCCCTAACTCCAAATGGTAGTATTGTTGAAAACAATCATCGGAATAATACACAATGTAATTATTACTAATTACTTAAATAAACAATTTGTCATGTTACTATAAATTAAAAATTTTGAAATATGGTACTTACAATTTTTTTCATATCCTATTCCTATAGTATATTTTGTTTATATATGGGATTCAATACCCCAGTTTTAGCAAAAAAAATAAAAAAAATGTTGAATTTCAGATTTCTATTCTAAATTATTCTTTAACCACTCAACAAACCTATTAATTAACCAAAATGTTGCTCATAAAACTCATTTCTTAATTACATAATTTTATTGATTTCACTAATTAGAAGAGGGAAATAAATGTTATTTTATAATTTTACATATTTTAGGTTATAACAAACTTATAGTTTTACCTTTGAAAATTTAAATGCAATAGTACAAGCCATCATAAAATTGACAGAAATAATTTTTTTTTATCCTCGTTTAAACTTATTTCCAGAAGGAATCAGTTTTTGTATGGTACTTCCTATAACAAGAGGTACATATATACCAACATCATATTCCTTACACTGGTATCTTGATTTACAGCAAATATTTTTCCTTTTGTTGTTTTTATTCAAACATACTACAATACTTTTGTTTGTTTCTAGTACATATTAAAAAGTGTAAATTGGCATAAAATCACTTTTATATAGCTCTAAACTATTAAAAATATATCCTCCACATCATAATTGGACTATCTCAGAAAGAAACAATTTCAAGGGTTTGTCATTGTTTTTATACAACCAATGAAAGGAAATAGGCATAGCCAAATATGTGGAGCACCAATTCAAATGAAGTAAATGAAATATTAATGCCAAAACTTCACACCAAATGTTTTCACTGTTGTCTATATTACATTATAATCTAAAATAGTGCATTATGCTGAAAAACATATTACATTTGTTGAAAATGCAAACAATTTTTTGTATGCCAGATTTGCCATCTGGCATACAAAAAATTGTTTGCATTTTGTGCTCATCAAAATAAATGTTTGTTTTGAAATGCTGTCAGATACATATTTATTTACTTCTAAATTGTTCTAAATTTATTATAACATTCAAATTTGTTGTTTAAAATGTTATATTCAAATTTCTTGATATCCTGATAAATATTCATCTATTTCTAGTTAATTTTTTGTACCAAATTTTTTTGTTTCTCTTTAAAGTTCTCCTAAAACCTTGTATACTTTACAATATTAGTTAGGTATGTGTCTTTAAAATTTCCTTTGAAAGGGGGAAAAAATCTGTGGAAGGGAAATTTCAGCTTATTATAAGTAGACTTTCATATATATATATAAATATTATCTAGATGGAAGTTCAGTAGGGACCAGTTAAATAGTTTACTAGATTCCAGATTCATTTTTAGCAAGGAGTGACTGTAATAGATAAATGTAGCTATAGCACTTAGTTTAGAAATGCTTTAGTTTAGAAATATATCTTATTTATAAGATTTATTTATTTTCTTTGCTTTAAATCATAGTGATTATAAATATCCATTCCCCTCCTCTTAGAGCTCTGCAAACCCTGCTGATTGGAAACTAACTCCTGGGCCTATGAGATGGCAGCGGGTACGCTGTCGCCTCGCAGTTGATATTAAATTTCCTATAAAAAGTGAAGATGCAGGTTTAAGTTTACAAAAACAGATAGAAATTGGACTTCATCCTTTCCTGGAGAATGTAAAAGAAGCTCATGCTTTAGTTAATGGTTCACAAAGAGATTTAGATGAACTTTTAGACTCAAGTTTAGATGTAAAAAAATCTAAGAAAAAAGGAGGTAGTGAGAAAGAAGTAAAAACATCACCTTTAGAATGGAATGACATTGAACTGTTCATACCTTTGGTGAGAATAAACTTTTTGTGCACTTTTTTAATAATTACTTATAAAAAAAAATGCAATGTATGAAATAATTCCATCTGAACCATTTTTCATACAGAAATTTTGTGTGCTTTTTATTATGCATATAAATGGCCTTCGGAAGCCTTGCTAATTTCTTTTGTATTATTTATGTTGAGGATGGTATTTAAATGCTGATATTTTTTAATTCAACTTTATCTCTGCTAATATTATGGCTATTATTATTTTTGTGTTAAAGGTTGCTTGCTCTTATATCCAGAAGTTTATATCCCCATAAAAAAAGAATTTAGTGGGCTTAAATCTATCAATAATAAAGTTACAGTTAAATGAAATATTTGACAGATTGTAATTCCTCACTAGAAAGGAATGTATTATAATTTGAAATAGAATCCACAAATATTACTGATATTAATTGTTAAAATGAAATGTAAACTCAAATCTGATTGTTCATTAGGAAATTTTAAGTTTATCTTTTAAAATAATTTGTATATATATACATATGTGTGTGTGTGTGTGAGTGTCTGTATGTGTGTGTAACAGGTGTTTTTTTACCCAATACAAATTTTGAAGGATATCCATGCTAGATAAAGTGCAGTCATTTGGCTATAAAAGAAAACAGCAAAATTTGGAAATGAAAACTTTTGAGTTTATTCTGACAATCCATCTTAGGCACTCTCCAACTAAAATGTTTTATATGCACTTATATAGTGCTGTGAGGATGCAAGGAAGCAAGTCATAGTCTTAAGGATATTCACATGGGGACACTTTGAGTCATAACTAAGTTATGTAAAGGAGTTATATAAGATTAGTTGAGCTCTGCAAAAAAATAATTTAGTGTTCTTGTGGTCACCAAGGTTACCACAGTTAGAGAAGAAACAAAAACATTTTCCCAAAAGTTGTAACTTTAGGCATAAAATTGCCAGATATTTATTTAAGAATATAATTATATTTATTTAAATTGGTTAGTTTGGGTTAAAATAGTACACACACATATATAACCACTTTTTGGCTCATCTCTATTAAGAAAATTGTGTAATAAATTTTTACTTTAATCTTTTTTACTATTTCTTTTGTTTAAAATGATATAGTCTATTTAATACTTGTTTTCTATACAGAGTAGAGAAAAAATAGTTCTGGGAAATGCAGAGTGACTTGTCTCCCACAGTACCTATATTCCATATACAGTAGAGTTTCGTAATTTGGGGTTGATGGGACAGGACTGGACTGGACCTAGCTTGAATTATTGAAAATGATTAATTTAATAAAATATAAATAAGAGTATAAACACAATTTTTAAATTTCAAAGTATATTTTTATAAAAAAATGTACATATGTATTATTTTTACATTAATTGTTGAAGATAAGTTAATTACTTCTTAGAGTAATTGGGAATTGTTTTTATTTAAATACATTGTTCCTTTTGTATATGACAATATTACTTCATCTTCTGAGCATCATATTGTGAAATATTTTATGTACCAATGATAAGTCTATACTAAGATATACTAGAAATAACTTTTAATTTGCTTCTGTTTCTACGCTAATCACCAACTGTAACGTCACCTATGCCATACTTGATTAATTTTTTTAAGGGTTTTCTCCTTATCCAGTCTTTTTAATGCTTCTAATTTCATCTGTAATGTGATGAATTTCTGTTTCTTTTTTGTAGAATCCATCATGGTACAACAATAACAATTCTATAAACAGAATTAAATAATTTTTCAAAGGTTATTTAAATTTTGTGTGCTAGTACAAACTTATCAAATGGCGAAGTGCACAACTAAACTATTTTTAGACTGTGAAAAGATATATTTTGGAGTGGGGAAAAAAAAGAAATGGGGAAAATTGGGTTGAACAACTTTCTTTCCAAGTTGAAACAGCACAATCCCACTTCCCCCATAGATATAAGCCCTGAGAAGAATACAAAACCTGTTTTGTTGAAGAGGGAGAATTTCTGCTGATAGCTTTGGCATGTGCAGTGAACAGCAATAAAAACAAAAACAATAGAAAAAACAAGAACATTCAGACAACAATAGAAAACAGATGTAGTAATTTTTTTATGTGTTGGTCATTTTTTTTCAAACATATTTATTATTTCTTTCTTTCTTTATTTTTTTGATAAGTAGAATTTAACTCAGTTTTATGACAACCTTGAACTATCAAGACTTGAATTATAGAGACTCTATTTTGTGTGTATATATATATATATATATATATATATATATATATATATATATATATATATATATATATATATGGAAATGGTGAATCAAGAACCTTCAAATGGGAAAATGAATAAAATTCTAGGACTTGAATATGGTTATTTTAGAATTTTGAATTCAGAAATAAAATGACCAGTTCAGTTTACAGTATTTATCATAATGAAATGCTTAAGCATTTAATTACTAAAGACTCGATACAAAATTTTTGCTCCAACCATAAACCATAAATTAAGTTTTTTTAAAAGCACATTTCTGAATATTCAAAATTCAAGAGTGACTGGCCAAAATCATCCCCCCTCCCCTATATTGAAGGACAGAAGAATCTATGCTTATTTCATCACTAGTTTATATAGAAAATGAATTTAATAAAATAATTGCTTATTATCTTCTTTATTACATATACATAATATTTCTAATGTTTTGTCACCTTTGAGAAAATTATATAAAAGCAACAAATTGGCCTTTAAGATTAAAATTAATTTATACTGAAAAATTTGTCATAAATTGACTTCTTTTCGTACAAGAATAAATTTTAACCAAAATTTAAAAAAATAGTTGTTTCGACTTGTGTTATGCTGTTGCATAAAAGGATACTAGATTGAATTTTTGGGATAATAAAGCAATAGCTGTTCTTTATGTGTATCACACATTCATTTTGCAAAATAGTCATCTAATGGTGATAGGACTTGAAATTTTGGTTTTAAATGTCATTTTGTTCATATTCTTAATATTTGAATTAATTCAAGATTATGCATAATATTTTAATTTATAATTAATAACTGGTACTCGGTTTTTAAAATTTTTTTTACCTATTTTGAATAAATAGAAATAAGATTTGAAATTTATTATAACTAACATTATAAAGCATTTGTAACTACAAAGCAAAATAATTTTTTAAAAGTATTTCTTAAATTAATGTTACCTTAGATTTTTTTAAAAAGTTTTATAAATGTTTATAATGATTTAATTGACAAGCCATGCAATTTGTTTCTGTTTTTAAGGAATTGTTTCATATGTTTAATCATAGATGTCTATAAATTAGCTCTGATCAAGAGACATTCATGTAATGAGTTTTCATTACTGGCATGGATAGGAATTCCATCAAATTCATTTGATTTATAATTTTAAGTGTGTTTCTCACTAGGAAGTGATATAATTAGTATGCCATTACTGAATTATTTATGCATCAAATAGAATTTATTTCCTTGACATAAAACTAATTTTTATCCTGAAAATTTCAGGTTGTATTTTCTGTATAGTATACGATTAATTTGAGTGCTAAAATATATTTGTAAAAAAGAGTTTTGTTTGTTTGTTTGCAAATTATTTTTTAATGTAGTCTTTTTTTTAAATTTAGTACAAAAATACAAATAACTAATTATAAAGTATGTTTTCATGGAGAGGTAATTTTTGTTGGTAGAATGTTCACTTTAATGTTTTGCTTTATTATATAATAGCTACTCTGCATTCAACCTTTATTCTGGATAATTAAGGTTTCCTGATAAATATATTTGTTTTAAAATGTATATTGTTTTTAAATTACATATCAGTAATATAAAAATTTTATGAATAAAGCAACTCATTTTCATGAAACAAATATTGCATTGAAATTTAAATTTAAATTTCTTCTTAAGTATAAAGTGCATAAGCTTATGAAATGATCTAGTGAATCAAATTAATTTATAATAAATGTAAAAAACATTTTGTTTTGCTAATGAAATGTAAATGAAATTGAAAATATATGTGCATGCATGCATGTATATTTAGTATTCAGGGTATGTTATGAACTATTTAAAATTAGCCAGTTTTGGCTCTACAGTAGTTGTCATTATTTTTGATGAGAAGGAGCAATTATCCATGTAATTGTTTAATGTAAGTAGATGTCTTAATGTTTTTAATGTTTCAATAAAGTTTCTTTTTTATTTTAGGAGAATAACAACAATATTTCAAATCCTGAAATCTGTGATTGTATTTGTATGATGACATTTAAAGGAGCTGTTCAATGCCGAGCTTATATACATTCAAAGGCAACTGTTCGAGAAGCAATTAATGTAATTAAAAAGTTATGCTATTTTTATAGTTTATTCAATTTTATGGAAAATTTACTTGTTTTTCTCATAGAATCTTTTGATACCCTTTATGTATATAATAGAATATGTTTTTGCTGAGCTATGACATTTCAAATGCACTATACATATTGTACTAAGAAAATAAATAACAAAGTAATTAAAAAAATACTTTTTTTAATTACTTTGTTATTTATTTTCTTCAATTAATGTAAATATTTTCATACTTCATTGAAAATTTTTATTCCAAGAATGATTAACAACTTTTATATTTTGATAATTAACTTGTTTCATGTTTTATAAATTTCACTAAGCAATTATATTTTATAAAATTCTCAGCTTTTGTTGAAAATGTAAATAAATAAGTTCAAGCAGTAATAATGTTCAAATGTTGAACATTATTACAAGTCAAAATTATTGTTTATTATAAGTCAAAATTATTGTTACTTCATATTGTATTCATGTTGTGAGATTTTTTTTATAATTTTTTACTTTCCATGTATTTTTTCAGTGTTAGTGCAGAAGAAGCAAAGTACAATTTTAAAATGACTGTGGGTTACTCTTACTGTTTTTTATTTTTATGAATATTTTTTATTTTTATGAAATTTATTTATATTTTTACTATACTTAATTTATTTAAAATTATTTTGTATCTTTAAGGTGTTTGGATTTTCATTACTATCCTTAATGCTCTTAAGCCCTAAGCAATTCAAGAAACTTAAATAAATAACCTGCTAAAATTTCAGTTTTTTTTGTTGCTGACATTAGGTGAAATTGCATTTATGGGCAAAATATTTGTAAAAAATTATATGTTCTCCCTAAAATTAAGTTTATATACTCTACTGATCAACAATACCATTCATTAGTAAATAATAAATTAGACTTCACAATTAGAAAGATGAACTATGAAAATGTGATGTGTGTACCCTACTTACGAGCAAATCACACAAAAAGTATTACCTGTATAAGGTGCAAACAAAACTAAATGTTATTAAGTTTTAACATTCCTGCTTTTCTAAGTTCATAGGAAACCAAAATTATATGGTATTAAATATTGTTACTTATTAAAATCTTTGATTAATTAAAATATTGTATAAAAAACAATATACAGCTTTTACTTTAAAAAATTCTTCTAATTAAGGTTGCATTTAGGGAGTTTTTTAGCCTAAAACCTTTTTGGGTGAATTATTAAAAAAATCTGTCTTGAAGTGTTTGTCTTTTGTAGTATTATATTTCCAGCATAAAATGGTATCCTTTTTTTTTATTACATTTTAACAGTTTGCAAAAAATAAAAATATAAAGCACATACTAATTAGTTCTTATCATTAAGTCATTAAGTTGTATTAACTGTTTACCCATTAAGTTGTATAAACTTAATGGGTAAACAAAACATATGAAATGTTTGAATTTAATTGTTTAATAGTGTTTCAAAATTGTCATATTGGAAAGTTTCTTTTCACTTCTAGAAATTACTGCAAAAAATATATGTTGCTCTGAGTAGTATTTTTAAATTCCTATAAATAAGCAAAAAACAAGTTATGCAAGATGTAAAACCAAATTAGTTAGGTTTAGTTAAGAATTTGTTACTAGAAAGTCTATAATTTTTTTAAAAATTGAATGGGCATGGATTTAAGTATTTTTTTTTAAGCATTGATATTTATTACGTTTAAAGATTCTCAAATATTTTTCTAGATCTATATTATCAGTGCTGTTCTAAAATTATAAATTACTTTTAAATACCAGTAAAGTTTTTTAAAATTTATTTCGGGTGTAATTTTTCTTTCAAATTTATTTTGTCATATATTTCTGTTTTGTATATAAAAAAAATTATGTGTAATGGGGAACTGTTTTTTACTGTCACACATATTTTTTATAAAATTGTATTAAAATAGTAGAAATGTTAGACATTAAAAGATATGATGGATAATGTATAATTGTAAAAATGGAATTTCTATTATTCCTATGTTTGTGCTCTATCAGTCTTGGCCATTTTCTAGCTTTCAATTTTATTTTAGCCAAATAACCCACCTGAAGAAATTTTAATATTTTCATTCAGGCAGATGCACTTAAAAAAAATACAATTTTTGACAAAGTGTTTTATTATTATACTATAAATAAAGAATTTATTGTATGATGTTGATGAGTTTTACCTCAAAGATAGAATGCTTATTTTAATAATTATAACTAAAATTTAAAAATAATCTATATCTTTAAGAAATAATCTATAATTACAAAATTGTACCAAACAGATGTCATCCAAAATTCAGACCCTGGTAGCTATTAACACTTCGCGTGTGGGCAACGTATTTTTACATTTTGTGCAGTCTGTCACTGGAGCGCAGGTCGCGTAAAAATACGTATTTAGTAGATTTGTGATAGATACCCGCTAACCACCACAAATCTACTAAATACGTATAATTATATGTATGCATGACCTTATATGCGTGTTGTTTGCGTTGCTATGTAATACTTTGCGTTTTTTTCCATAAGTTATGATTGTCCAGTTACTTGGTCTTTTGTTGCATTAGTCTTCAATCGAATTCCTAGCTCCAGAACGTAAAGTCATGTTTTGCCAATTTGAAGCTTGGTTTTTTATTGTTGAATACAAAATTGATAAAATGAGCCGTTATGACAGATAGTGATGAAGAAATATGCACTGACAGATTATCAGACTTTAATTTTAAAAATAATTTATTTTTGTGATTTTGTAAAAATATTGTTTTTTATGTTAAATGATCATATAGTATATATTAAAGTGTAATATAAAAAAAGTTTCGTTCATTAAAACAAAGCAGTTTTCGATTTACTGCGATTTTTCTGAATAACTAAACTTTTGCGCAATTCACGAAAAAACACCCACTGCACGTGTAAGTTGGTGGTAAGTATACCTGCATGTCAAGTGTTAGTCTAAATTTTGATATTTTTTAACAATTTGTACTTTTAAATAATTTAAGTATATGCCTAGAACAAACTTTAAATTAATTTATTTTTTTTTTAATTAAAGGCTTTTAAACACATATTTATATGTCTATCATTATCGAGCATATATGGCTATAGAGCAACAGAACTGAAGCAAAATAAAAGTTTACCATAATTTACAATTCTCCCAGAACTTCAGATTGACTAAATTTTTCATGGCCTCTTATATTCTTTTTGTTTAACTATTCCATTATTTTAAATGGAATACTTAAACAAATAAGAAAATTTGTTTTTATTTGGTAATATTTTTTTTTTTTTTTTGTAATAAAATACATGTATCATACTTAAGAAATTTTTAAATTTCAAACAAGAAAGATCTGTACCTGTAATGTACTTAATAATATCTATAATAAGAATTTGTTTAACAGTTTTCTTAATAACAATGAAACATTTTGCAGTTGCATAATCTAGTAGTTGTAACAATATTAGTGATAGATAACTGTTGCACATTTAACTTGGTGATTTCATTGAAATTGATCAATTCTACAATATATATATAGAAATCAGTAGTTAAGTGTTTGAAAAGCCTGAAATCCTCATATTGTATGTTTAAATGTAACACAAAATCTGATTGTATGAATGTCAGGGTCTGAAAAAAACCCAGGATGAAAAACCCAATAAAACCTGAGTTCTGGGTGGAAAACACAGGGAGGTTTATCTTTTTAAAAAATCCGTGGCTTATTTCAAAGTCTGATGTATAAAAGCTACATGTACGCTTTATGTACTAAAATTAAAATTGTTTATATTATATACATTTTTTAGGGGTATATCATTGTTAAAATTTGGCACCTAAAACTTTATGTTCTATTTTATTAAAGGCACTAAAACAAGATATTGTTAGAAGTGTCACTGCTAGATGTGAGATCCATTGTGAAGATTTGTTGTTAATTGAGGAAGAACAAAAAGGTATGCTAATAATATTTTTTTAAGAAGTAGTGTTTATTAATTGAAAAAACTAGCATATGAAATACACAAATAAAATATAAAAAACAGGAACAGAAATCTTTCTTCACGCATAACAAAAATCTTTCTAAGTCTGAGAAAACAAAATAAAAAATTCTCAATGAAAGGAATTACAATATTGACTACTCAGTACTTTCTTACATTGATAAAGTATAGTAAATTTAAAAAGGTGGTTTGCTCTGTTTTCTTAATTTAGTATGTTGTCCTAAAGATATATAACATTGCCTAACACATTTTAAGGTAATATATAGAATAATGGATGCAGCTCTGTGTGTTTTTATGCTTTTGTAAATCCATTTATTTGAAATATTTATAATTAAATTCATTTATTTGCAATATATTATATACGGATCACTAGTTTGTAAAATGATACTTTTTAGAAAAAAAAAAACAGCAGGGGAATTAAAATTATTAGAAAGGAAAGAAGCATTGCAAATGCAGCACAGATCTACTTAAATAATTGAGTTTGGGAAACTCTTATCAAAATCAAAATATCTACACAATTTGTGTACAATTGATTAATTATCCTCTTACTTCTGCAGTCAGCTTTAACAAATTTCCAACTGAACTTCAGATGTTTGACCAAAGGTCTTAGTTAAAATTTTTATATTTTATCAATCTATTTATTTTATTATATTTTAACTATGTCAATAACATTTTATAACAATTATGTTGTCATATTCTTACTTTTAATTATTACATATTTTTCTGTGTATTTATAATATTGCTAAGACTTGTGTATCATGTTAATTAAATTAAAAACTACTTTATGTATTTAATAGTATGTAAATGTTGCATGGCTCTTTGTAAGGTGTATAAAACTGAAATGCACATCACTTTTGCTCATGCACCTAAGAATTGCATGCAACTTTCTGTTGAGTTTCAGTGCAGTTCATACTGAAAGATTAGGTACATTAAACTTTTATTTGAAATTTTTCATTTGAATCTTGTTAAATTCATGACTTAATATTTTCTTATACAGAATTTAAATACAATGTAGACCATCATCACAAATATCATTTTCATGCTGTATATCTATTGTCTGAGTCATCTTTATACAGGAAATTAGAATGTGACTTGTTGACTGCATGTGCAGTGTATGCACACTTCAAGAATAACAAGGAAATCAGGGAATTGTCGGAATATTTTACATAATTCCATAAAAATCAGGGAAATTTTCAAAATTTCATCAACAGAAAGAAAAACTTTTTTCAATTACCAGAAAGGTGATCATGCCAAGATTAAAATTACTAGTTAAAAAATAGTTTAACATTTTATTAAATAGATTTTAAGAATGTTATTATTTTTTTAAAGGTAAGATTGTTTTCTATATTCACTTTAATATAATGTAAACATTTTTTAATGCAAATTATTTAGGCATTTTAGTACCCCAATTCCAGTTTATGGTAAAATGCTATCACTTTCAGTTACATCATACATGTATTTATATGTAGGAGGAAATACTGTTTGAAATGGTATATCTTAGGGATTGATATTGCAATGCCATTAACTTGGTTCTAAAGAAATATCGCTAGAGTGCAATATATCACCCAACCCTAATATATACTTATTGGAGAGAACCTACAACTGTAAAGTACCCACTTAACATGAAATAGAGATACCTTTGACTTATGGGGATTTGACTGCTCTAATTGGAAGAGGGATGAAATCATAGTTTCATTCTGGTGAGAAAATTGTACCAACATAAATACTGAAAATGATGAATTCAACCCCCATGTATTTATACATAGGAGGAAATACTGTTTGAAATAGTTTATCGGAAGGATTGGTATTGCAATATCCTTAATGCAGTTCTAAAGAAATATCGATATAGTGCAGTATTACACCCAACCTTAATATAGACTAATTGGGAGAGAACCTGCAACCGTAAAAATACCCACTTCACATGAAATAGAGATAGCTATGACTTATGGGGATTTGACTGCTTTAATTGAAAAAGTGATGAAATCATTAGGTTCATTCTGGTGAGAAAATTGTACCAACATAAATGCTGAAAATGATGAATTCAACACCTATCAAGACGCAGCCTCTGCTCTATCACAGTTCACCATATTTGCAATAAATGTTGCATGACTGTAATATGTCACAGAATTTAGGGAAAATTGCAGGGTACTTATTCTTCTTGGATTTTGTGGCTACTATGTTGTAATTCCGTTCCTGTTACTGAGTTTAATCTCTTGAAAGATACTTAAATTTTTTTTCTGCTTGCAAATTGCTCTAATTTTGATAACACAAATACTGTTAACTTACGTTTTGGTTTTTGCTGTTTTCTACATTTCTTTTTTCTTGACAGATCCTGTTGTTGTTCATGAACTTCCAAGGCGTGTATTTGCTCCTTTACCTCAAGCAGATGTATGTGTGTGTGATTACCAGTTTCATAGTGAAACTGCTGTTGATTCTCTCGATGCTTTCAAAGAGCTGCTAAATTTAGATCTTACAGAACAAGATATTGATACATCTTGTGAAGTTTCACCTAGTAAGTTATTGAATGAGTTACTGATACCATTTACTATTTTATTTTGTATTCTGGTAAAGAATGTAGTATATTTATAATTTTTATAAAATTTCAAGGTAGCTAGTCATTATTTTCTTTTTAAAATTTTGTGATCTTAAGTTTTATTAAATGTAACTAACTCTTATGTTACTGAAATGTTTTTGCTATCAGTAAAAATTAATTAAAATCCATACTTCATTCAGACTTTTATTTTCTCATGTTTTATTTAGATTATTAAGTTTGGAAAGCTTTTTTTCTTATAGTAATGAATTTTAATAGAATCTATTTTTAATCTTATGTATAGTAGACTTTTGCAAATTTTGGTGAAAATTTTAGAAAAAATGACAGAAAATGTAAAATTATTATATATTAATCTAATTAATACAAAAGAAAGAGAATGGACATGAATTTTAATGTTATTTCGATTTAATATTAATGCAATTCAAAAAATAAAAAAAATGATAAGTACTGTACCTTACTGTTTTTTAAAGAAGGAAATGGTAGACATTGTTTTTGTTTTATGCTTTCTGCAAATTTTGCTATGAAATTTTTTGACATTATTACCAAATGATGACTGACTGGATACATTGCTAATTTTTAGTATCAGAGTTTGTGGGTTTGAATCCCATTATTGGCATGGATATCCATTTAGAATCAGCTCTAAGCAGTAGGTCCTGATTTCATAAGTCCTTGTTTTGCAAGAAAGTAGACTCTAGCACTTCAATCCAATCAATCTTAACACTTCGCATGCAGGCAACATATTTTTACGTTTTTTTGCAGTCTGCCACTGGAGCGTGGGTCATGTAAAAATACATATTTAGTAGATTTGTGGTGGATACCCACTAACCACCACAAATCTACTAAATACATATAATTATATGTATGTGTGACATTGTTTGTGTTGTTTTGCAACGCTTTGCATTTTTTCCACAAATTATGATTGTCGAGTTACTTGGTCTTTTGTAGCATTATTTTGTCATCAATCAAATTCTTAGCTCCAGAACATACAAGTTGGGTTTTGTCAATTTGAAGCTTGGTTTTTTATTGTTGAATACAAAATTGATAAAATGAGCCATTGTGACAAAGATAGTGATGAAGAAATATGCACTGACAGATTATCAGATTTTAATTGTAAAAATCATTTATTTTTTGTGATTTTGTAAAAATATTGTTTTTTTTTCCCTTAAATAATCATACAGTATATATTAAAGTAAAAAAAGTAAAATAAAAAAAAGTTTTGTTCATAAAACAAAGTAGTTTTCTATTTACTGCAATTTTTCTGAATAACTAAACTTTCGTGCGATTCATGAAAAAACACCTGCTGCATGCATAAGTTGGCAGTGAAGTATACCTGCATGCCAAGTGTTAACATCCTATTTTCAGCAGGTGTGCTTTTATCTTCTTGCTCTTAGTAACTAACATCTAAGTGTATACTGATGCATCGCCATAACATAATTCTTGATGAGTTATTAATTTTTCTAGTCAAATCAAAATAAGAATACATCACATACAATTTTTTTTTCAAATTCATTTTTCTAGTGATATGCAGAAATTTCCATTGTTTTATCCATTTGTATTTTAAAGTAAACAGTGCATTAGCAGTTTTTTTCACTTTAAAAAATATTTTAAGATTTTAACAATTTATTAGACATCTCAGTAATATAGCTTATAGAAATTTAAGATGCTTACAGCATGAAATACTAAAAAAAAATTCTATTTAATACCATGCATAGATTTTCTTTTAATGCATTATGTATTTTCCTTCTATTTAGCTACAAGTACTCTAATATTACCAGAAGTTGTTGAAGATAGATTGTCTGAATTTGGAGATATTGCCACAAATCCCTCTCGAAATAAATGCAGTAAGTTTATTTTAAGAGTCATAAGAAAAGGACAAAATAAATAGTAACATGGTACTTGAAGTATTGGAATTTATTATGTAGTAAACTAACTTATTAACTAGAAGTTAGTTTACTGCATGATAAATTCCTAATTAAATGAAATTCATTAAGTGACTTTTTGAGATTTTTAATAACTTTAGAGTCATATAATTTTTTTCTGTTAAATTCATTGAATATTATTGGCTCATTATTGAATCCACTAAAGTTATCTAATATCCATAAAAAAAATCTGTTCTATAAGTTAAAACTAAATATATTAATAGGCAATGTTTGTATAGGGTAAAATAAATTAGCTGGGGTAGTGCACTAAATAAATAAAGAAATGAATAATAGTAATGTGTTGAAATTTCTTTTTATGTAAACTATTGAATAGCAGGGTTAAATGTTTTCATATTTGAAGTACATGTTTGATGTTTTTAATTTATTTTTATGTTATTTTATACTAAAAAGTTTCTGTTGTGCATATCAGGGATGGCTTTTCTTTGGAAAGGGACTGAAATTTTATCATTTATTTAATACTAGTCAGATGGTCACACGAAGTCATTGGTGTGATTTAAAAAGGGAAAGGAGCAGAGGGTAAAATAAAATAGGTACAATAGATAAATAAATAAATAAATAAAATTGAAAACACAGAACATGTCTTAATTTTAAAACTTGACAGATACATTTGACATGCACAGTTGTATTATTCTTTTCAATCACAACCTATTTAACGACCAATTCTAAGCTGAACAATGGCCGAATGGTAGAGCGCCACTCTTCAGAACTGGAGTTTGAGGGTTTGAATCCCTCTGCAGGCATGGATGTTCGTAGCCGTTCGGAATCGGCTTTAAGCTGTAGGTCCCAGTCTCAGCTCCCGTGTGTAAAACAGTAAACCATAGCGCTCCAAGCCAAAACAACCAACAACCAATTCTATTTGATATCATCTAAAATTTATAATTTGTTATTTATTTATTTAATTTTTTACTGTTGACAATGTAACAGAGTTATAACTAAAAAAATGTATAATTTAAATATTATGATTTTATGAGGAGTCGCAGTAGCTAAGCAAGTTCATAATTGGAGGATTGTAAATTTGAGGCTCAAATGGGCCAAAGATTCATCATATTCATTAGTGGTAGCTGGAGCACTTAAAATAGGCTTGTGGTTGCAATGTCCTCTAAGTTTAAGTGGTGCCTCTATAGGTGGCAAGCCTTGGGGTCTTCTGCCTGGTTCCTATTTCTTAATTACGAGGACCCACTTTGTGCAGAGTCATTTTTTCGCCTTAGCAGTGCTCTTCAAATGGAAGGCACACCCCTTCACTTTAACTTGTATAACGTTTGGTTCATGTACTTGGCTTGTCCAAATGACGTTAGAAACAACAGATATAATTTGATGAGAAATTTCTTATTAACATAATTGATATACTTTCTTCAAGGCTAACAATTAGTTTAATTGTACAAGGCAGTATATCCAGGATATATGATGCAACAAATATACGTGCCAAGTTTAAGAGTGACTGTAATCTGCGTCTTACACAAGTTCAGTGATGAAATAGAAAATCATTTAACATTGACTTATTTTTATTTTAGAAATTTGACATTAGATATTTATTTTAAAATTTTTATTTTTTTTTTAAATTCATCTGCACTTTTTTTTATAATCAGTGGTCCACTCATCAGGGAAAAGTAGAGACCAAATGAACCTATTGTTTTCTATATATTTCAAATTTAGTATTTAGAATTAATTTGATATACATTTTTCAAGCTAAAGACTCACCTCACTTAATGCTTTGACTATTAGTTAAAAAAAGTCCCCCCTCTTTTTGTTCTTTTTAATCTGACTGAACAAACAGGGTCCTATAAATGGGAAATTTTGTATTTGCCATTTTTATTTTTGGGACTGATTTGAAATACATTTCGAAAGCCACAGACTGACTTGATTCTACTGTAACTGGGGTAATAAATTTCTAAGCTTTTAATCTTTGTGGTAATTTGTATGTTATATTAGGATTTATTTTACAGTTTATTTCAATTTTTTTTTCTTTTGAAATTAAAAATTTATGATGATGATAAGGTATCATTGTGATTACATATTTGCTTTAAAAAACTGTCAGTTGAAAACATTTAGTTCTTCCAAAATAAAAAAAAATGACAGTTTTTTTATGTTTTTGTTAAAAATGCTTTATTTTGATATTTTTAAAGCATGAGACAAAATAAATTTTAATTTCATGTACAAAAATTTAAGTTTAAGCTGTTGATTAACAATAAAAAAATAGTTATATGTAGCCTATAACATTTAGGTTTTCCAAGTCAGCAGTAAAATTATCAAATCTGAGTAACTGAAATTGACCCAAAGGATAGTTCGAAAATTGAAATATGTGGGTTTGGTAAAGATATCAAGAATTTTCATATATTTTGAGGGCCCAACGATGGCCGAATGGTTAGGGTGCTAGCCTTCGGAACCGGAGTTTGTGGGTTCAAATCCCACTGTGGCATGGATGTTCGTAGCCATTCGGAATCGGCTTTAAGCAGTAGGTCCCAGTCTCATTAGCCCTCGTGTTGCAAAAAGTAGACTGTAGCACTCCAAACACAACCATTTATTTTGAGAGACCTAAATGTTATATCTCACATACAGTTATTTTTTTACTGTTCTTTAATATAAATTATTGCTAGTTTACATTTTTGCACATGAAAGTATTATAATAACTTTTTATTATATTGCTTTATATACTTAAAATAATAAAAAAAGATTTTATTTTTCACAAAAGAAAAAAATTTCAAAGAGAATGCTTTAAGCCTATCTCAGGAGACGTACATTTTTTTATATCACTAACCCTCCGCCCTCTCTCCTCTTTCTTTTTTTTTATTGACATACTGTTTAATGTAATATCAAGTCAGTAGATAAGGGTTTAAATGAAACATGCAAAGCAAAGCCCCAGAACAAATATTTATATAGGCTTTCATTGTCTAGCAAAGAGTTTAGAATAACTATTTTAAGTACTGTTTTACCTTTCTAATATGATAATAATACCTTTTAAGGACTTTTAATTCTTGATAAAATTTAAGAAATAAAAAGTGTTTAATATATCAGTGAAAATTTGAAGTGATTTAATGTATTTTTTTTTTTAAGTCTAAACTGCTAAAAGCATATTTTTGTAAATGATAAATTTTTAATATGTAAAAATTATTTACTGTGATCCCCAATGGGTTTAATATCTTTTCTAGTTCCCATTGCTGGTGCTATTATCACAGTTGTGATAGCTGCATTTTCATACTTCATGATTCCTTTGGGAGATTAATCATTTCTTTATGAACATGAAGAAGAAACAAAGGATGATGAACTTAATAATGTATTCCATGTTTTGTTTTTATAAAATAATGTGTTTGTTGAGTTCCGGTCAAGAAATTCAAGAAATGTAATGTTCATGAACATTTGTAATGTCAATCTTCATGCCTATTTAAATTATTAAAGCATGAAAGTTTTCTTTTAGTGTATAAATAAATAAAAAAAAAAAGAAAATCTGTTGTCATTTATCTTGTTTTAGTACTTAATTTTAAGTATAAATCACTTTACTTTATATATAATGCTTGGTTTTGATTTACAGTTTTATTACTTTTTATGGCATACAATAGAATTTCAATTATTCATATTAATTGGGATGACATCTCATCTGATTAATCAGCTCTTTAGATCAGTGGTTGTCAAAATTTTTTAATCCTAATTATGAGGTACCAAATGAATGGACAGATATAAGAACTTATTTTTTTCAAATCTTCATTTGTTCCTTAGAGTTACCATAGTTGAGTCAGCAAAATGTCAATCTCTTGAAATGAAATAGCTTTTGTAATATTTGTAGCTCCTGGGCAGTTCCCTAACAGGTGACTGTGACCAGATATCTTTTGTACCCTAAACTCAAGAAAGAGAAGAAAAATAAGGAAAGGAAATGGTGAAACAGATTGCTGGGGGTACCTCAGGATTGCAATCCCTTTGTAGGTAAATCCCCTGATGGGTGTCTCCTGATATAATTCCCAGGGGCTGAGTATTTGATTTGTCTATACCAGGGATGGGCAAACTCCGGCCCGCAGATAGAATTTTAAGTTGCCAGTCCAAGGCAAATTAAAAGAAATATATATTTATACATTATATATCCATCTCCTTTTCTACTTTGCTTAAATATTATATTCCAAATTTAATATCTCACGCCCAGAAGATCAGCAGTATATTTGCTTCTTATATGTGAACAAGTGTTTTTAACTTTGAACCTTAGAAAGAATAATTTCAGAAGTATGACAGATGAGCATTTAGCATTATTCCTTAAAATCAGTTACATTTCACTTCGAACCTCAGTATCGGGAACTTTTATAAATAAAATCAAAATTTCATTCATCTTTTTTTTTTTTTTTTTTTTTTTTTTTTTTTTTAAATGCGCAACAGCCCCTAGGTGGCCAAGGCTTACGGTGCCAATCTCCTTTTGCGTGACCAAAAGCCCTGGGGTGCGAAGTTCTGGTTAGATGGTCAACCTTACACGGAACCCCCAGTGTTTAGTTCCCAAGCATGCTTGGTCCTCAATTTATCTACCCACTGAAGGGATGAAAGGCTGAGTCAACCTTGCCCAGCCTGGGGATCGAACCTCGGACCTGTGTCGTGGGAGCGGGAAGCGCTACCCCAACGCCACTGGGCTCATTCATCTCATTAACGTATTTAAATTGTTAGGTTCTTTTATATTGTTTTTAAAATTTAAGAAAAATTTATCTTGGCCCGCCAAACTTATTTTCTTTCGATTTTTGGCTCGCGCCCGAAAAGGTTTGTCCATCCCTGGTCTATATCATTAGATGCTATTTTATTCACCTCATATGACATCCTTAAGCTACATTAAAACTATTCTTTCATACTGGATCACTGCATGAGTGACGTGTTGATCTCATGACCAGAGGGTTATGATTTTGAGGTTTGAACCAGCTAAAGATCTGCTATGTTCCATTAATGGCAGCTGGGGCATGTAAAATACTTTATAGTCTCAATGTTCTCGAAGTTCAAACAATACCTCAACTGGAGGAAGGCAAAGCTGGGTGTTCTGCTTGGTCCTTGTTTCTAAATTACAAGGACCCAGAAGGGGCAATGTTATGTGTGTGTGTGTGTAGCATTTCTTAAGCTGTATGAGCACTCTAGTTGGTACTAAATGAGTAACAGCTTTGCCACCATATTTGGCATAAAGATATCTGTCTGTATTAGCAGCTACATAAGAAAAAAGTCCACTTGTTTATGGCCTATAAGCAAGGCATTTCATTGAATATGCAATCAATTTCAATAAAACTGCATGCAAAAAAAAATTAAAATTGGATGATGCCTAAGAAAAAAAAAATTAAAATAATAGTGGTAATAAATTGGAAATGTAAGTTGATTGATTAAATTTAATGAAGAAAATGATACTCTTTTTAGTTGTCATCAAGTTTTTTTAATGTTAGAAGAGTTGATAGTGCCTGTCATTCGAATTTGGGTTTTCATTTGTCTATTAGGCAATCTTTTACTGTACTTGTTTATTATAAAAGAACCCTCACTCTGGTATATTGAGCTGAACGTGCTGAATGATTGGTTAGGGTGCTGACCTTTGGTACCAGAGTTTATGGGTTCAAATCCCACTGTGGCTTGGATGTTCATAGCCGTTCGGAATCGGCTTTAGGCTGTAAGTCTCAGTCTCATTAGCCCTCGTATTGCGAAAAGTAGACCATAGCACTCCAAACCAAACCAATAGAACTGAACGTTGCCTTCACTTTAAGTGTAATGTCATTAGTATGCATGTCTTCCACACGGTATCCAATCCAATTCAATCTGGTTACCAATCAAATTCAATGGGGAATTTGATTCTGAATTTAAGATTTGGATGTAATTTATGTTATCTTTTCTTAGAGAGAATGGTTTCTTACTTAGGGCTTTCTTAGAAAGACAGTCGACAGTATTGTGTATGATACAAGTGAACGTTGACAAGGAAAAGTGCCTCTGTGTTTGTTTAAAAAAGTTTTTTCATACCAGTCTGAACTAAAATTTAGGTATTTTTTTCTTTTGGAACTAGATACAAAATATTTTCAGAATTTAAAGAAAGTGACTTTTTAAATAAATAATCACCTAAAAATATCTCCATGAGCTACTAGTAACTTGCAGTCAACATTTTGGCAATCTCTGATTTGAATAAATGGGTAAGTGACAAAATAAAAAGCTTCTTTGGAAGGAATTAAAATTTGCTCATAAGGTATTAATTTAATGACTACAAAAATATTTTTTTTTCCTTTTTACAAAATTACATACATAATTTAATTATCACTGGTAAACATAGGGTATCTTAATAACTGAAGTTTTAATGGTTGGTATTTTGCTGTACGTATCATTATAAATCTTGATGATTATTTTAAGTTTTATCTCAATAGTCAGCTATTTCTATAAGATTTAATGTTGTTACATAATTACATTGGTCTTAATTTTTCCAGCCCTCAGCTAGGTGTCTGTGGAGTATTTGGAACTAAATGGAGATCTATGACCACACAAGCAATCGTTGAATCTAGAAATATTTTGGAAAATTCTGCAGTAATTGAACAATTTATTCGAAAAGGACAAGTTTTATTTTTGCATGATTACGTTGATTTGTTTCTTATGTTGACTTACAACTGTTGTGCAAAGCAGTAGTAGATATATAGTAAACAATATGATGATGTATAACTATCGAAACTACCACAAAAATAAAGTTAATTGACTAACTTCCTAAACACTTCCTTATTCATTGTCATATTATTATAAAGCTGGTATATCTTTGTTATTTTATAAACATAAACATATTGATAAAAATTACATATAAAAATTCACTGCGATAAATATTCAGATCATTTTATGTATTGAAGTTTTTTAAAAGTATAGGAAATTGATAATCGACTGTCTGATTTTCAGATTAAAGAATTTGAGTTGTCCCCAAAAGATAATGTTGAATGATAAACAAAATGATGATGTATGTACTATTGAAACTTTCACAAAAAATAAAGTTAATTGACTTCATTTCCTAAACATTTCATTATACACTGTCATACTACTATAAAGCCAGCATATCTCTAATATTTTATATACATAAGCATGTTAATAAAAATTATAAAAAATCTCACTGCAATAAATATTCAAATTATTTTCTACATTGAAGTTTTAAAAATACAAGAAATTGAGAATCTATTGTATTATCTTCAGAAAATAGAGTTCAAGCTGTCCCAGAAGAATTCAAAGCTATTACAATTTACTTATTACTACATTACTACCGTTTACTTATTTACCGCTACTTTGTGAACGAACAATATATGTAAAAAATTTCCAATGCAGTTATGGGGTTTTTTATTACAAGGTACTCTCAGATATCAAATTAGTAGCGTTCATTTCTGATTAAGTTTGCCCGAAAAGTTCTGCACTTAAGCAAATACACTTATTTTTAACTTTTTTTTTTTTTTTTTTTTTTTAAATGTTATTTCGGGGAAGGGCATTAGCCTTTGCAGAAAAGTTATCAGTTGATAAGAAGTCGAGTTTAATGCTGGCCAAGGAAGCACAAATTGTCAAGGGGTTAAAATTCGTAACCTCTCCTTTGAGACACAGAGGGCAGTCAGGAGTGTTTTTCACACCTATTCGTGCTAGTGTTAATGGAGACAGTCCTGTCCCTTCAGAATTCTAAAATTTGCAGAGAAGGTTTATCTGGGAAGATTGTGGGTTATAGAGCAGGGTCTCCCAGACCTTTCCTTTGGCACCATTCCCGTGATTTCTGAGAATGGATTTTCTTGCAGACCTGGAGATACCTGAAAATGACTGGCTGAGCGACGAGTCGATAGATGGCTGAGGAAGAGTGAAGTCATGCTTAGCAACAAGTCCGCTCTTCCATTAGCAGGGATGCCGCAATGGCTAGGAATCCATTAAAAGACGATAGTCCAATGGGCTAGCAGCATATCATAACTTATAAACGCCGTATCCCCAAAAAACAAAAAATTATTTTCTTAAAGTGCAAAACGTTTCTTTCATAAAAACAGACAAACAAACATAATCATTTAAACAAGGAAAAACACCATGGACTTGGCAAATGACTTCGACGATGGACTTGATGGATTGCATTGCTTTCCTTTCGAGAAGGGATTCAAGTTCAAGGGAAAGACAGACTTTATTCCATGACAAAAACCAAACCTTACACAGAATTTGAACCCACGTTTTCTAGCGTGGCAATCAACTGCAATTAGCTCCTCTATCTATCGTAGATAGAACTATACTAACTCGAAATAAACTGTAGGCTCCATTTAGTTTCTAACCAAACGATGGCTGAATAGATGAGGCGCAGCTCTTCTGAATTGGAGTTTGTGAGCTCGAATCCCGCTGATCGTCTTTATGTACATAGCCGTTCGAAATCAGCTTTAAGCAATAGACCTTGTTCTTGTAAGCCGTTCTGTACCAGATCAGTGGAACGTAGCACTCCCAACTAAACTTTAAGTTTCTACAGTTAGAGTAGCACATTCTAGGATGTACTGGTTCTACAGTCTTCTTGAAGATGCTTTGTAATATAATTGTTTGTCATTAATCCCTTAACATGCACGCTCGAGTTAACTCGAGCTCGCTAAACTGGTCAAACTGTGCACACTCGAGATAATTCGAGCGGCGTTGTACTTTATGTTGCTATAGTTTTTTATACTCGAATGCAATCGGGAATTGAAAAGAACAATGTGAAAGCAAAACAAAAAAGAATCGTTTTATTGATATTTATCATTTACATGGGACTGCAAGCTATAACACTTACTTATTCAAGTGTAAAATATATTTTTTCTACTTATCACTTATGACTTATCTCTTCCTTGTGAGCCGCTTTCCGACAGCGTATTCATATTCAGATTCTGATTCCCTCATTTTTCAATATATATTTTACTAAAATATAATATAAAATAAAATATAATTGTTAACTATTTCATTACTATGCTCTGGCTGTAAAGAAAACCTTGACTCGAGGCGTCACTTTATATACTTTATTCTTCAGATATGAAACATAAGGGTTTCATATTTGATACCTACTCTTCAAGGGATGACACATACTGTCAATTGGCAGATTGTATATTTGAACAATATACTCTTTCGACAATAATAATAATATTCTAAAAATTAGAAATCATACCAATTGTATAAATATCCCATATACTCAAATTTTGATTATTTTTGCGTTTTTGTAATTTTCTTGGCAAGACAACATTCTAAATTGTGTTTTTTACATTAAAACAAACTAATTTTTTTGGCCGGCCATTTAAAAAAAATTGTGCATTAAGGGGTTAAAGGAGGATAATTTGTCAATGATAGTATCTATGCTCCGTGTAAGCTTTTAGGGTTGCCAGAGAAATCCTGATATCTGTATGTTGGTATTTGTCGAGCCATTGTGTTTGAACGCCAGAAACGATAAAAGAGAACTTTCTCGAGAAGTTTTACTTTTATAAACACAATGTGTAAGAATATGTAAGAGATTATTAAATTCAAATTTATTTTATTCCCTATCCATTTGTATGATTCGAACTTACAAGTTCTCTTCCGATGTAATGATTGAAGCAATGTACTGTGACGCCTTCAGTGTTCTTGAGTCAAGAGGTAGTGTGAAGAAGGATCACAGACATAAAATAATTGGAAATCACTTTTATTTCTGGAGTAAATACTGGCTATATACAAAGGGATTCTAATATCCCAAAACATTTCGAAATGTAAAGGATTGTTGCTTGGATAACATATCCACGATGATCACAGTCGTAAAAAAGAATTAAATATTCTCACACGATGGGGAGGCTTTTCCAGGTTGCAACGCGAACCCAAACTATCCCCCTTCTGTGTCCGAGACCCTGCCGTTCCTTACATGAGCGGACCTTACGAGTCTCCCGAACGTAAATGCTAAAAACCTGGCTCCGGTCAAATGTCGCGGAAGCCTCTACGAGGTCAAAACACCTACGTAAAAAATGTCGAAAAGCCCCGAGTCTCACAGGATCTCACAGGAAGATTTTACAACAGAACTTCCTGGTCCAAGTCCTCTAGCTCTGAAGTAACTAATTATGGTATTGCTTCAGACTATGAACATTCAGTTGGCTTGACTGAATGTTCGGAGTCTCCCGAAAGTAATTGCTAAAAAGTTGTCTCAGGTCAAAAGTCGCGGAAGCCTCCACGAGGTGAAAGTACCTACGTAAAAAATGTCGAAAAGCCCCGAGTCTCACAGTATCTCACAGGAAGATTTTACAACCGAACTTCCTGGTCCAAGTCCTCTAGTTCTGGAGTAACTAATAATGGTATTGCTTCAGACTATGAACATTCAGTTGGCTTGACTGAATGTTCGGAGTCTCCCGAAAGTAATTGCTAAAAAGTTGTCTCAGGTCAAAAGTCGCGGAAGCCTCCACGAGGTGAAAGTACCTACGTAAAAAATGTCGAAAAGCCCCGACTCTCACAGAATCTCACAGGAAGATTTTACAACCGAACTTCCTGGTCCAAGCCCTCTAGTTCTGGAGTAACTAATAATGGTATTGCTTCAGACTATGAACATTCAGTTGACTTGACTGAATGTTCGGAGTCTCCCGAAAGTAATTGCTAAAAAGCTGTCTCAGGTCAAAAGTCGCGGAAGCCTCCACGAGGTGAAAGTACCTACGTAAAAAATGTCGAAAAGTCCCGACTCTCACAGAATCTCACAGGAAGATTTTACAACCGAACTTCCTGGTCCAAGCCCTCTAGTTCTGGAGTAACAAATAATGGTATTGCTTCAGACTATGAACATTCAGTTGGCTTGACTGAATGTTCGGAGTCTCCCGAAAGTAATTGCTAAAAAGCTGGCTCCGGTCAAAAGTCGCGGAAGCTTCCAGGAGGTCAAAACACCTATGTAAAAAATGTCGAAAAGCCCCGAATCTCACATGATCTCACAGGAAGATTTTACAACAGAACTTCCTGGGCCAAGCCCTCTAGTTCTGGAGTAACTAATAATGGTATTGCTTCAGACTATGAATATTCAGCTGGCTGAATGTTCGGAGTTACTAAAAAGCCCCGATCGCAAAATTCTAGGTTTTTATATGGGTCAGTTACGGTCAGTTACCTGAGAACTCCAGTTAAGGTTACAGACTCAGTTCAGCTGATTTCGGTCGTTAGTGTTCCGAACAAAGGGGGTCTTCACAGTACTGATAAATAAAGTAACGAGTAATATTAATTATAAAAAGTTACTTTATTGTTTAGTAAAATATTTTTGTTTGCTAGTATATGTATAGCAATTATATTTCTCGGAACACCAAAAATTTTTGTGGACCACTTGTTGAGAAAGAGTGATTTAAAAAACGATCCCTATTATACTGTTGCCAATCCTTTATTAAAAACTTCGAGGACTATATTTTTTTCACAAAAGAGCAGGATCCATTTTAATGAAGTCCTAGAACTTTCTAGCACGGGAAAAACAAGCAAATTTACTTAACTGTTTCGTTGGAAAAAAAAAATTAACAATTTCTTTATTCTCATTTTATTTATTTATTTTTTTTGTTTCTTAGAAGTTTACTTTTAAAAAGGCTTCAAAAAATATTTTTCCGCTTTTCATATGCTTTAAAAAATGTACAATGTATTTCTTTTAGTTCTTTTTTTGTTGGACGTTTTGCAAAATTCATTATTAAACAAAATTAGCGATTTTATGCTGAATTAAAAAAAAAAAAGGAAAAAGAATGAATTTCGAAACTAACTGAAAACTACCTGTAGCCTGATGAATTTAATAATAAAAAAAAGTTTGAAACGAAATACAAGCAAATATTTCATCAGTGCAATGAAAGGAGACAGGTTTCAAAATAAGTTAAATAGAATTGAAAATTTTGAAAAAAAAAATGTTGTAAAAGAGTTTTATTAAAAAAAAATTAAAAAATGTATCTTAAAAGAAAATATAAAATTCTGTTGTTTAATGATAAAAAAAGGGTCAAAGAAATTACCTTCTACTTTTTTTTTAATACATTTTATTTGTCTTAAAATATTTTCACACACCCATAAGTAAATTGTCCATAAATAAAAGTAAATTAGAAAAAAATCGATATCATTAGTCTTTAAATATTTGCTAACTCTGAAGTAACTTACCAGTGTGTTTTCTATTTATAGAAGTATTGCTCAAACTATTTTCTGTTGCTTTTCTGATTTTGTGCGAAATTTTGTAACAATCTATGAGCAGAGAAAATATGATTTTTATTTCTTCGTATGCTTAGTATAGGTACGGTGACTTTATTTTTAAAGTAAAGGATAATAATGTAAAGAAAATAAGAGAAAATAAAGAATATGTCGAAGAAAATAAAAAAAGTACCTTATAAAATTCATAAGTTTATTTAAACCTGTATTACGAAGTAGCATATAGCCCGTCATATGACGGGATTAGTACAATTTTTTATTTTCCAGAACTGCAAAGTACCCTATGAGGCAGGTAAAAAATAGTTTGTTTTTTGGCTGATAATTATCTGGTACACGCTCAATAAATTGTTTATCTTCATACTGTTATCAGCATTTATTACGAACTAGCATATAGCCCGTCATATGAGGGGATTAGTACAATTTTTTATTTTCCAGAATTGCAAAGTACCCTATGAGGCAGGTAAAAAATTGTTTGTTTATTGGCTGATAATTATCTGGTACAGGTTCAATAATTTGTTTATCTTCATACTGTTATCAGCATTTATTACGAACTAGCATATAGCCCGTCATATGAGGGGATTAGTACATTTTTTTATTTTCCAGAATTGTAAAGTACCCTATGAGGCAGGTAAAAAATTGTTTGCTTTTTGGCTGATAATTATCTGGTACAGGTTCAATAATTTGTTTATCTTCATACTGTTATCAGCATTTATTACGAACTAGCATATAGCCCGTCATATGACGGGATTAGTACAATTTTTTATTTTCCAGAATTGCAAAGTACCCTATGAGGCAGGTAAAAAAAATTGTTTGTTTTTTGGCTGAGAATTATCTGGTACATGCTCAATAGTTTGTTTATCTTCATACTGTTATCAGCATTTATTACGAACTAGCATATAGCCCGTCATATGACGGGATTAGTAAAATTTTTTATTTTCCAGAATTGTAAAGTACCCTATGAGGCAGGTAAAAAAATGGTTTGTTTTTTGGCTGAGAATTATCTGGTACACGCTCAATAATTTGTTTATCTTCATACTGTTATCAGCATTTATTACGAACTAGCATATAGCCCGTCATATGAGGGGATTAGTACAATTTTTTATTTTCCAGAATTGCAAAGTACCCTATGAGGCAGGTAAAAAATTGTTTGCTTTTTGGCTGATAATTATCTGGTACAGGTTCAATAATTTGTTTATCTTCATACTGTTATCAGCATTTATTACGAACTAGCATATAGCCCGTCATATGACGGGATTAGTACAATTTTTAATTTTCCAGAATTGCAAAGTACCCTATGAGGCAGGTAAAAAATAGTTTGTTTTTTGGCTGATAATTATCTGGTACACGCTCAATAAATTGTTTATCTTCATACTGTTATCAGCATTTATTACGAACTAGCATATAGCCCGTCATATGACGGGATCAGTATTTAATTATCGAGAATTGCAAAGTACCAGATGAGGCAAGTAAAAAATGGTTTGTTTTTTGGCTGATAATTATCTGGTACAAGCTCAATAATTTGTTTATCTTCATACTGTTATCAGCATTTATTACGAACTAGCATATAGCCCGTCATATGACGGGATTAGTACATTTTTTTATTTTCCAGAATTGTAAAGTACCGTATGAGGCAGGTAAAAAATGGTTTGTTTTTTGGTTTGGTTTAAATGCTACGGTATGTACTTCACGATACGACTACATAGCCGATTGACGGCTAGTACAATTTATGCCAATGTGGGATGCGAACCCATGAACTCCGGTACCGAAGGCCAGCACCCTAACCAATCTGCCATTGTTTGGTGGGCTTTTTTTTTTTTTGACTGATAAATATCTGGTAACGTTCAATAATTTGTTTATCTTTCTGCTCCTCTAAAGTCTCCCGATACTGTGAAGGCAGATAGAATCACATTGAGTTCATTTAGTCAAACCGTATAGCTATGTATAAAAAGTAGACACACAAACGAACGAACTTCTTAATTTTGAAAGATATATAACTTAAACGCTAAATATTTATTATCACGTTAAATAGACTCCTAGACTTTTATGAAAATAATTTGTTGTTTGTTCCGGTGATAAAATTTTCATTGCAACAAAAAATAATCGATGGTTAAATTTAAAATTATCACATATATACATGATCTATTATTTATACCAAATATAAAAGAAAATTATTTACGTAATATCTAAGTTCAGTGATAAAACGTATGAAAATAATGCAGACGATATTCAAATAATTTAAAATAAAAAATGATTAAATGAGATGGTTAAAGGAATGACGTCATAATGCTAAAAAAATTATTTTTACCTACTTGTTATGTGATAAATTGATTAAATGCTATTAACCGGGGGAAAAAGGGGGCCTGAAACAATGGCATTAAACGTTCGAAAAGGGGGGAAGGGGGGATTTTGAACATTTTAAAGGCTTGTTTCGAATTTTTTGCTAACTCTAACCCATCAAGAACCCAATATGGGTATCCCTATACATTCCAGGTCCAACCGCTTTATAAATTCAAGGACAGACGGACAGATAACTTAGGCTATTATTATACAGGGGATTCAAAAATAGTAGCTTACAACAATGTATAGATTAAAATTTTAAACAATGTTAATTATTTCACATACACAAAACATTTATATTTCATTAACAACTTTATGCCACTGAAAAAAGACTCCTTTAAATGCAGATATAATTTAACAGAACTAGGTACAAAAAAAAGAGAAGATGTCTTAAAAAATATACTTAAAATAACTTATAATATTAAAATAATTAACAATTAACCTTTGCTATAGTAAAATCTTAACAATGTTTTCAATTATCAAGTAACTACATTAAAAGCAAAATAAATTAGTTTTAAAAAATCTACTGGGGTTTTTCTTGTTATTTTAGCCAAAATTACTTGAAAAATAAGTATTTTTTTTCATTTACTGCTTTATACAACTAAAAAGGACTTCATTTTTAATGCAGATAAAAATTAACAGAAATGGGTAAAAAAAATGAATTCAAAAGTTCGGATTACAGCTAAATATAATTTAAAGAGGAAAAAAAAATCCATTTTTTAATTAATTTTTCTATTACTCTCTATATACAGAAAAATAGATATTTTGAATTATTTTTTATTTCTAATAATTTCCACGAATATATATGATAATAACTAAGATTTCTTCTAAAATCTAAAGGTTAACGTGTGTATGTTTGTATGAATACAAGTATGTATGTATGTATGTATGTAGCATGTGTGCATGCATGCATGCATGCATGTAAAATGGCCATACTATAGATTAGAAAGATGTGCATAGAGCCTTTCCATCTGCTTTATTTTTTTAAATAGTTAATGATTAATAATTATCAAATTAATTAACAAGTAATCTTTATCCATACTTGCATAAGTATAATGCTAACAATATTTTCAATTATCAAGGAAATACATTAAAAACATAAATTAGAAAGTAAGAAATTAATAATTTTGAAAGTTTACTGTTTTTTTACTTATTACTTTAGTGAAGTGAGCTTAAAAAATAAGTAAAATAACTAATGGTAAATATTAAAATAATTAATCTTTAGCCACAATTGCTTAAGTAAAATGTTTTTAATATCAATCAATTACATTAAAACAAAATAATTAATGATTAATAACTATCAAAGTAATTAACAAGTAATCTTTATCCATACTTGCATAAGTATAATGCTAACAATATTTTCAATTATCAAGGAAATACATTAAAAGCATTATAAATTAGAAAGTAAGAAATTAATAATTTTGAAAGTTTACTGTCTCTTTTACTTATTAAATTAGTGAAGTGCTCTTAAAAATATGTAAAATAACTAATGGTAACTATTAAAATAATTAACCTTTAGCCACAATTGCTTAAGTATAATTCTAACAATGTTTTCAATATCAAGCAATTACATTAAAACAAAATAATTAATGATTAATAACTATCAAAGTAATTAACAAGTAATCTTTATCCATACTTGCATAAGTATAATGCTAACAATATTTTCAATTATCAAGGAAATACATTAAAAACATTATAAATTAGAAAGTAAGAAATTAATAATTTTGAAAGTTTACTGTCTCTTTTACTTATTACTATAGTGAAGTGCGCTTAAAAAATATGTAAAATAACTAATGGCAACTATTAAAATAATTAAAATAACTTTAGACACAATTAAGTATAGTTCTAACAATGTTTTCAAGACCAAGCAATTACATTGAAACAAAATAATGAATGATTAATAACTAAAGTAATTAACAGGTAAACTTTATCCATACTTGCATAAGTATAATGTTAACAATATTTTCAGTTTTCAAGGAAATATATTAAAAGCATTATAAATTAGAAAATAACAAATTAATAAGTTTGAAAGTTTACTGTCTCTTTGACTTATTACTTCAGTGAAGTGCGTTTAAAAATATGTAAAATAACTAATGGTAACTATTAAAATAATTAACCTTTAGTCAAAATTGCTTAAGTATAATTCTAACAATCAAGCAATTACATTGAATTGAATTAATTGAGTATCAAGCAATTACATTGAAGCTAAATAATTAATGATTAATAACTACCAAAGTAATTAACAAGTAATCTTTATCCATACTTGAATAAGTATGATACTAACAATATTTTCAATTATGAAGGGAACATATTAAAATTATTATAAATTAGAAAATAACAATAATAATTTTGAAAGTTTACTGTCTCTTTTACTTATTACTTTATTAAAATGCGTTTAAAAAATATGTAAAATAACTAATGGTAATGATTAACCTTTAGCCACAATTGCTTAAGTATAATTCTAACAATGTTTTCAATATCAAGCAATTACATTAAAGCCAAATAATTAATAATTAATAACTATCAAAGTAATTAACAAGTAATCTTTATCCATACTTGCATAAGTATAATGCTAACAATATTTTCAATTATCAAGGAGATACATTAAAAGCATTTTAAATTAGAAAATAACAAATTAATAATTTTGAAAGTTTACTGTCTCTTTTACCTATTACTTTAGTAAGTGGGCTTAAAAAATAAGTAAAATAACTAATGGTAACTATTAAAATAATTAACCTTTAGCCACAATTACTTAAGTATGTTTTCAATATCAAGCAATTACATTAAAACAAAATAATGAATGATTAATAACTATCAAAGTAATTAACAAGTAATCTTTATCCATACTTGCATAAGTATTATGCTAACAATATTTTCAATAATCATGGAAATATATGAAACATATTATAAATTAGAAAGTAAGAAATTAATAATTTTGAAAGTTTACTGTCTCTTTTACTTATTACTTTAGTGAAGTGCACTTAAAAAATGTGTAAAATAACTAATGATAACGGTAACTATTAAAATAACTAACTTTTAGCCACAATTGCTTAAGTATAATGTTTTCTATATCAATCAATTACATTAAAACAAAATAATTAATGATTAATAAATATCAAGGTAATTAACAAGTAATCTTTAATCTTCAATTATCAAGGAGATACATTAAAAGCATTTTAAATTAGAAAATAACAAATTAATAATTTTGAAAGTTTACTGTCTCTTTTACCCATTACTTTAGTAAGTGGGCTTAAAAAATAAGTAAAATAACTAATGGTAACTATTAAAATAATTAACTATTAGTCAAAACTGCTTAAGTATAATTCTAACAATGTTTAGAGTATCAAGCAATTACATTGAAACTAAATAATTAATGATTAATAACTACGAAAGTAATTAACAAGTAATCTTTATCGATTCTTAAATAAGTATGTTGCTAACAATATTTTCAATTATGAAGGGAACATATTAAAAGCATTATAAATTAGAAAATAACATTAATAATTTTGAAAGTTTACTTTCTACTTTAAGTTTTACTGTCTGTTTTTCTTATTACTTTAGTGAAGTGCGCATAAAAAATATGTAACATAACTAATGGTAATTATTAAAAGAATTAACCTTTAGCCACAATTGCTTAAGTATAATTTTAACAAAGTTTTCAATATCAAGCAAATACATTTAAGCAAAATAAATTAGTTTTAAAGTTAACTAGCGCCTTTGCTTGTTACTTTAGCCAAGAGCACTCGAAAAACAAGTACATATTTTTTTCATTTATTACTTTATACCACTGAAAGAGACTTTATTTTCGTTTTTAATGCAGATATAATTTAACAGAAATGGATGAAAAAAATGAGTTTAAAAGTTCGGATTACATCCAAATATAATTTAAAAAGGAAAAAAATCTCCCGAAAAAAATATTTTTAATTCATTTTTTTTTTAAATTTCTCTATTGCCCCCACACAGTCCTGACTGCAGCCTAGTCCAACTAACGGAAAGCCGACTATTAATTAAACCGTTCATTAGCCTCGAAAATATGTTCAAAAAGTGGAACTAATCTTTTCCCTAGTTTGCTCCAACATCCGATCCCCTTTACGGGAAATCCGGAACCGAAATCATTTGGGTTTCCGAATTCGATAAAACTATGGAATAACCAATAATGGAGTATAGATCTGGTCTCCAGGAGGACTAACAGTCTAAAGAGGAAAAAATAATAATAATAAAAAAAGAACTTCTTTACGTATAACCCGGCAAAATATCTGACTGTTATTTCCATGGACACAGTAATTGATAACTTTAGCATTAAAAAAATCCTTTAAACTATACAGTATCATGAAGTTTTACCTTCTAAGGTGGAATTTTTCTCTAAATGTTAAAAAAAAGGGATAAAATGGGTTAGGAGATAAGATAAAGTTAAAACTATATGGTATGCTCGTGCATTTAGCAATTTTATTTTAATTTTTAAACAAGACTGAAGTGCCTGTAAAATAAAAACGAGTAAATTTTCATTTTTTTCTCTTCCTTAAATAATTAACAAAGTTTCGTTCATTATCTCAAAAATGACATCTCGATTAGTTTCATGCTCTCTTGTTTAACATCATTTTGTTTTTTTATTTATATATACATATATATATAAATCTGTAACATTTTTTTTTAGAATTGTAAAAAGTATCGAAAAAGATGGTTTTGTATTCTTCTGTTTTCTTTACAAAAATTACAAAAAAAAAAACAAAAGATAACTTTATTTAAGAATAAAAAGAAATTATTGACGTAATATCTAAGTTTATGATAAAAGTATAAAATAATGAAAATTATTTAAATAATTTAAAATAAAAGTTAATAGATTTTAAAAAGAATCATAATGCTATAGAAAAAAATGTTATTTTTATATTTTATGTATAAATTATAAATTTATTTTTTAAATATATATAAACATTAAATAAAAAATATATTTCAATAAAGAACATATTTTTCCTGTATACAATATATAAATTATTATAATAATTATATAATATATATAAATATTTATTTTAATTTTAAATAACTCTCAAAATCCAATATATGTCACATCATATTAAAAGTATTATTCAGAACAAATATAATTATATATTATTAATAAAAACTTAAATATACAATATTTTATGTGGCCAGAAGAAAGAATACGTGAATTTAATAAAATAATAAAATTTTTAAAAAGTTAAATAAAAGTAAAAAATATTTAAAAAATAATAAAACTTTCATATTTAAAAGAAAAAGCTGATAATTTTTTTAGACATAAAAGAAACTTTAAATAACACCGAGAAGTACGACGATCGAGTTGGAGGTTCTACCAAACTCAAGTGATTTCTCTAAATGTTTAATATAAAGGTTAATAGAAGCATAAAATTAAATATTATGCTGTGTATTCATTTCAAAATAATTTAAAAAAAGAGGAAATGTTTTAAATAATGTTAAATTCTCGATGTATTTCGATTCTTTCTTTGCTTAAATATAACATATATTGTATCATTATAACATTAGAAATTATACAGAACAATATATTTTATATTATACATTTTTTTTGTTACTACCACTGATTAATCACTGTACTTCGAAAAAGATGTAGTCTAGTAAGGTAACATTTCACAGAGTGATTCGTTTTATACGCCAGGCAACAAAAAAGAATATTAAAATATTTCGAATTTCAGTCTCTAAAGGGTTTAAATGGGGTTTGATAAAGAGAGAAATCAACTTGAAAATTTCCGTCCCTTGAACAAAGAAAGTTTCCAAAGAACTCATTTCAGACTCTTTATGAGCTGGCCAATTTTTATAGAATTTTCCCTCTCTCTCTATGTATATGTATGTATATATGTATGTATATATATATATATATATAATTATAAAAAAATATTTAAATGTCATATATATATGTTTAAAGAAATATTTTAATTATATGAGCTAAAATTATATTCTCTCTATTTATTGTTTGTATATCTATATAATCTATGTAATATATTTAGTATATATATATATATAATTATACACATATACACAACATATATATATACAAATTTATATATATATGTATATATATATAAATATATATATATATATATATATATATATATATATATATATATATATATATTATTATATATATATATATAATATATATATATAAATAAAATATATATATAATATATATATATAAAAAATAAAGAGAGATGGGATTTGAAGAGAAAAATCAACTTGAAATGTTCCACTTTTGTTTAAAGAAAGTTACCAAGAGACTCTTTTTTAAGACTTATTGAGCTCAAAAATGTTTAACAAATTCCTCTTTTCTCTATTTTTGTCTATCTGTCAATCTATGTATATATTTATGTATATATATATGTATATATAAGTATACACACGCAACACACACACACACATATAATATATATAAAATATAAATATATATAAAGAGAGATGGGTTTTGAGGAAAAAAAACTAAAATTTTTCACTCTTTGTTTAGAGAAAGTTACCAAAAAAGCTCATTTTAAGACTTAATGAGCTGGAAAATGTTTATCGAATTCTCTCTTCATTTTCTCCATTTGTTTTCTGTCTATTATCATCATTTTCCGTTTGTTTGTATGTCTATCTATCTATATACATTTATGTATATATATTTTATAATTTTATATTATATATTATATATATATATATATACATGTAAAGAGGGAGTGATAGTAAGATGGCATTTGAACAGAAAAATCATCTTGAAAATTTCCACCCTTTGTACAAAGAAAGTTATCCCTTCCACTCTATTTTTCCCATAGGTTATCATGGAAGAGAGGAAACGAATAAAACAGGAACAGAACTACCTTAAGTTATCTACAAACTTTTTTCTTTATACAGTAATGAACTTGGATTAACTAATAAGCTTCAAGAAGTCTATTAAGACCTCAAAACAGTCAAAAATAAATGTAAAAAAATGTATGCAATTCTAAAAATTGTTACTCATGTAGAGTTATTCCCAAGTCGCGAGCAAATCATCGCTGTCAGCCTATATTAATATTTCTTATAGCCAACTAATTTCCTTAGAAAGGGCCAAACTGTTTACTAATTAAGGTTTAAGCTTAATGTTCCTTCCTGGATGTTCAGTTCATTTATTCTGCAAATAAGTAAGCAGTTAGCGAATTATCAGTAGTTTTCATCTATTTAGTATTCCAATCCATTCATTTTGTACACAAAATGAAGTCATTAATAGCTTGGGCGGGGGATTTTAAACAGCACGAAATACCGGTATTGTCTCAAACATCGAAACATGTTCCACAGTTGAACTGCGTCACCTGGCTGCCGAATCAGACAATTCGCGGTAATTTGGCAATCGAAATAGCACTTTCTACTTAATTCTCGCTAAGAGCAAGTAATACGTTTGCTTGCTTTTCTCTGCCAGAATTGTTCAGGAAAACGAACATGGAAATATTCCGATTACGGTGAAATTAATCAGATAAGAGGTAATGTAAATATTTTAAGGGAACACCTTTAAGCAATTTTTAATGGAAGATTTTTTCATATTTTTCACCTTTTCACATCCTTTTAAATTATTATTGTAAATACATGGAATTTTCAGCATTTGTGTTCTAATTTTATTTTATTAGTTTTGCTCAATTTACTTTGTTTCTAAAAATTGAGAAGACACCTTGTTAAATTATTAAACATCTTTGAAAATTATTATTGTAAATATATAAAATCTTCAGCTTTTGTTTTCTAATTTTATTTCATTAGTTTTGCTCAATTTACTTTGTTTTTAAAAATTGAGAACACATCCTTTTAAATTATTACACATCTCTTTAAATTATTAATGTAAATATATGAAATTTCCAGCATTTGTTTTCTATTTTTATTTCATTAGTTTGCTCAATTTACTTTGTTTCTAAAAATTGAGAACACATCTTTAAAATTATTATTCTAAACACATGGAATTTCCAGCATTTGTTCTATATTTTTATTTCATTAGTTTTGCCAATTCACTTTGTTTTCTAAAAATTGAGAACACATCTTTTTAAATTATTAAATTATTATTGTAAATATATGGAATCTTCAGCATTTGTTCTCTAATTTTGTTTCATTCCTTTCGCTCAATTTACTTTGTTTCTAGAAATTGAGAACACATCTTTTTAAATTTCTTACACATTGTTTTAAATTATTATTCTAAATTCATGGAATTTTCAGCATTTTTTCTCTATTTTATTTCATTAGTTTTGCTAATTTACTTTGTTTTTAAAAATTGAGAACACATATTTTTGAATTATTACATATCTTTTTAAATATTATTGTAAATATATAGAATCTTCAGCATTTGTTCTCTAATTTTATTCCATTAGTTTTGTCAATTTACTTTGTTTCTAAAAATTGAGAACTCATCTTTTTAAATGATTACACATCATTTTAAATTATTTATTTAAAATGATGTGTAATCTTTCTAAAAATTGAAAACACATCTTTTTAAATTCTTACACATCATTTTAAATTATTATTGTAAATACATGGAATTTTCAGCATTTGTTCTCTAATTTTATTTCATTCATTTTGCTCAGTTTATTTTGTTTCTAAAAATCAAAAACACATCTTTTTAAATTATTACACATCGTTTTAAATTATTATTGTAAATACATGGAATTTTCAGCATTTGTTCTCTATTTTTATTTCATTACTTTTGCCAATTTACTTTGTTTCTAAAATTTGAGAACACATCTTTTTAAATTATTACACATTTTTTAAAATTATTGTTGTAAATACATGGAATGTTCAGCATTTTTTTTCTCTATTTTTATTTCATTAGTTTTGCCAATTTACTTTGTTTCTAAAAATTGAGAACACATCTTTTTAAATTATTACACATCTTTTTAAATTATGATTGTAAATACATAGGAATTTCAGCATTTGTTCTCTTTTTATTTAATTAAGCTCTGTTCAATTTATTTTGTTTCTAAAAAAAAAATAAGAGCTTTTTCTATAAAGTTAAAAATGAGAGGATGTTTTCAAAATTTGAAAAGAATTACTGTCACACTGTGTGCAGACTTACAACCCAAACTGAGTTTCATTAATATAATTTATTTACTGTGGAAATTTGAAATGGCTATGTGCAATAGTTTTTTATATTTACAATGTGCGCATATTGAAGAAATACCCTTTTCAGTAAAATTCATTTAAAATTTTTATGGTTACTTTAAAATCTATGATATTCAAAGCAAAGATTCTATAGTTGCTGCATCATGATCAAACTCCATTAATCAAACTCCAAATTTCTCTGTTCGGGAGTGGCAACAGAAAGAGAAAGGGAGAAAAACAAAAATTGTTGTTATTTTTTTAATAAGGTCAAAAGCGTTTAATACTTCTACTGTGCTGTTTTGACTTAGATATATGTTGTTGACTTTTCTTTAAATGTTATCATCTATAAACGAAGCTGTTCACACTAATTTTTACTAAGAAGGACAATAGTTTTACATATTCTATTTCAAATATTTCAATGATTTTTGTTTTAAACAATTCAAAAATGTCCACAAGTTTTAAAAATGTAAGAAAAAAAAATCGAATTTTTAGGTTGACTGAAGAATAGGGTACTCCCGCCAACTTGGCGATAAAGCTTTGCTTATGGTCGCATAACATTTTCTCCTGATCTCGCCTTGTCCAAACAATCAATCTATATTTTATTTTATATTATATTTGTATCCAGCTCTCCTTGTGGAACCTATTTCTAATATATTAAATGCTAGTGTTGATTAA
Organism: Pardosa pseudoannulata; assembly: GCA_032207245.1. NCBI lineage: Eukaryota > Metazoa > Arthropoda > Arachnida > Araneae > Lycosidae > Pardosa > Pardosa pseudoannulata. Next base: position 130,984,307 of record CM063506.1, on the reverse strand, counting down.
AAAATTATCTATAATGAACCACTAATTGTTCACTACTGCTAATTTTTAATAAATTGGAGCTGATGGCTTTGTAAATTGTTGAGGGATTAATTGTCCGTAAATGCCTGGTTTCTAAGTGATTTTGGTTAATTAAGTAAAAGTATATAATTCTATTAAAGTGGCACACACTACATCAATTAAAGTCTCCCAAAAACCAAGGTATATAGTTTTCGGATGAAATACTTTTGTGTTTTAGTACCATCGCCATTAATTTCGCCAAATTTGTCAAGGAGCACCTTGTTTTTCAGTATTACTGAATTTTTGAAAGTTTAAAGTTGATATGCTTCCTTTAATTAGCATTATTCTAGATAGCGACTCTGACTTTGTACCTAGTTCAAAAGAACTTAACAGACTTCATTTCGTAACATATACTTATCCGCAGTGAGCTTATATAGATCTTTTACTCGTAGCAGAAGAAAAAGATAAGTCAGTTAAGCGGCTGGATCACGTCTCTTTATGGAACGTATTTTCAGGATTTGATGCAAATAATCTGGATTTGTGAAAGGAATGTTCCAGCACGTTGCACTCCGCAGATTTGACGCTTTCTTTTTAGCGTTTCTTTCACAATAAACGTTTATGTGTTCACAAATGCGCTGTGGTTCGCCTTTAACAACAAGACATGCTCGGAATAAGAACGCAGTTCAGGAACCGTTCTTGCTCCAGCTCTCTTTCCCCCTTTTTTGTGTTTCTTTCTTAATCGGAGGTACATACACGTACGTATGAAAGACACCTATTTTTTCCTCATTTTAGAAAATAATTAAAAAAATATTTTTCAACATAATCGTAACTTAAACCGAGCATGTTCGATGTTGAATTTTTTTTAAAGAAGATTTATTGAAATTTTATTGTTAAAATGTTATTGTAATAAAAATATTGAAAATTAAAAGTTATGGAGCTAAAAGAAAAATTTACTTTGATAATTTTTTTTAATCAATTACAATAAAATTTCTAATAAAACAAAATAAAACAAAATAATAAAATAAAATAAAAACCATCACAGATGTCAGTGTTTGGTTTTCTTTTGTTTGGATTGCTATGATTTGCTGTTTTGCTACTCAGGGTCTACAGCTTAAAGCCGATATCGAACGGTTGCGGACATCTATGCCAGCAACGGGATTCGAACCCATGAACTCCGGTACAAAAGAGCAGATAATTTACCAGATGTGGCTTTAAAATATAAAAAGTTATAAAGTAAATTTAAAACTAATTAAAGCTGAAACTGTCTGAACAAACATGATTCTTTATAGCAAATAGAATTTTGATTTGTAAATCGGTTAAGGTTCTAATTAAGGTTCTAATGTAATCTAATTAAGGTTTAAACTTAGTGGTACTACATGGACATCGAATGATGGCTAAGTGGCTAGAGCACTGCTATTGCATTAGAATTTGTGGGTTTCAATCCCACTGGGGCATAGATGCTCATAGCCGTCGGCATTGGTTTTAGGCAGCAGGTACCGTTCATTAGCCCTCGTGTAGCTCAAAAGTAGACTGTAGTGCTCCTGACCAAACCGAACCTTTATTAATTTTACCATAAACCAGTCTCCAAACTTAGCCATGATGGTTCCGTTAAGGGTCTAATGACTACTAAAGTATAATAATTGCTTTCGAATTATGAAATATATGTATATATACGTACATAGATACATGTACGTAACTACAGGCGTAATGATAAAAGTTGTAAAAATTTATTGAGAGGCAGTAAAAATGGATATTCCAAGTCTCAAAGTTCTTTTGTACAAGTGTACAGACTTAACGCTTAAACTAGTGAAAATGTCTTCAAGCATGGTCAAAATGGGTATTTTCGTTCATATCTGAAGACCGAAAGTTTCCGCGATTTCTATATTTTCTATGTTTTGTGTAAGAAAGTAAAAGATTAAAAATCAAAGAGTTTGAAGTCTTAATAGTACTGACAGCCCTTTGCTGGGGGGGGGCGATATTAAAATATATACATGTACTCTTTGCTTCTGTTGTTGATAAAATTTGGGAGAATGTAAACTTCCCATACCTGGCGACTTCTGACGTTATTACGACCCCAAAGTCGACTGTGACATATCACTACAGCAATATGGTAGCAATCCTTATTTAATTAGTTGCTATTTTGCGAGTTGTAATCTAAATAGCCTATTAAGCTCCCATTTATCAAAAAATCAACCGTAGAGTTTCAAAACAAATCTGGTCCAATTCCCTTTCGCATTGGAAAAAAAATTAAAATTATTGCTTCAAAACCAAGTTCTAGTACCCTGGGATTAGAATAAAAAGTTTCTTATTATTACAAAGGAAAATAAAAAACTTAGAAGTTTTTTTTTAATCTTAATAAAGTTTGGGAAAATGTGAATTCATACCTGGTGACTTCTGACGTCATTATGATGTGAAAGTCGACTGTGACATATCACAACTGCAGTATGATAGCACCTATTATTTAATTAGTTGCTATTTGGTGAGTTATAATCTAAATAGCCTATTAAGCTCCCATTTAGCAAAAAACCATCCGTAAAATTTCAGAAAAAAAAATCTGGTCTAATTTGCTGTCGTATTGGAAAAAATTAAAATTATCGCTTCAAAATAAATTCTAGCTCCCTGAAATTAGAATAAAAAGTTTCTTATTATTAAAAAGGCAAATAGAAAACTTAGAAGGTCCTTTTTAATCTTCATAAAATTTGGAAGAAGGTGAAATTTCTATACTTGGCGACTTCTGACGCGAAACTCGACTGTGACATATCACAACAATAGTATGGTAGCACCCATTGTTTAATTAGTTGCTACTTTGCGAGTTATAATCTAAATAGTCTATTAAGCTCCTACTTGGCGAAAAATCGACCGTTGAGTTTCAAAATATATCTGGTCTAATTCGCTTTCATATTGAAAAAAATAAAATTATCTCTTCTAAACCTAGCTCTTGTGATCTGGAATTAGAATAAAAAGTTTATTATTATTAAAAGGGTAAATAAAAAACTTAAAAGTTCCTTTTTAATTCTAATAAAATTGTGGAGAATGTGAAATTTCCATTACCTGGCGACTTCTGATATTATTATGACGAGAAAATCGACTGTGACTTATAACAACCGTAGTATGGTGTTATTCATCGTTTAATTAGTTACTACTTTGCGATTTATAATCTAAATAGCCTATTAATCTCCCATTTAGAAAAAAATCAACCGTAGAGTTTCAAAACAAATCTAGTCTAATTCGTTTTCGTATTGAAAAAAAATTTAAATTATCGTTTCAAAACCAAGTTCTAGTGATCTGGAATTAGAATAAAAAGTTTCTTATAATTTAAAACTTAAATAAAAAACTTAGAAGGTCTTTTTTAATCTTAATAAAATTTGGGAGAATGTGAAATTCCCATACCTGGCGACTTCTGACGTCATTATGGCTGCTACCATATTACAGTCGACATATGTCACTGGTGACTTCCGCGTCATAAAGACGTCAGAAATCCCCAGAGATGGCAATTCGGTACCATAAATTTACCTCTATGACATCATTATGACGCAGAAGTCACTAGTGACATATGTCGAGTGTAATATGGTAGCAGCCTA
>CM063506.1:130970729-130975729 GCA_032207245.1 Pardosa pseudoannulata | reverse complement strand
TATACTCTAATCTTATCAGAAAAACTTATTATTCTTTCTTTTCAAAAGTTGCCACACTACAAAAGAAAAATTAAAATAAAACTAATGACAAAAGATAATATTTTTAAAACAAATGTTAAAACCATTGATGTACACAGCAGAAGTAAGTAAAAGGATATCGTAAATTAGATGACTGATTAATTCTTTAATTTCATTTGAAATGCATAATTTTCACTGTATATTTACTAGTGCATGAATGTTTTGCTTCTTTTATCTATGTTATAGAATGAAATTCATATTTGTAAGCATTTCAATAAAATCTCTCCATTTTTCTTGTCCCGGTATAGTGCGAGTGCCCTTAAAAATCATCTTCATGAATTTATAAAAAAAATGTCCTTATTATTGTTTATGATTGCATTATTAATCATATCATATATCTCTGCCAATAGTCATATATAGCATTTCCACTTCAAGCTCCAAAAGCCCCGTGATTTATTTTCAGTTTGTTCTTGAAAAACCTTCTCAAATGAAAGCAGAGAAATCAAATCACTTCAAAGGAGTTCGTAAGAAAGAAGTAAACAAGGTTATGTCAACATTATTTACGATGATATGGAGTCGAATTGCCTCGTGAGTGGGGATATGATTTTCGTTGATTGCTATTCTGAAATACGAATCGGGTTTAGAATCTTAAAAAGTTATTTTTGCTAAGTCTGTAAAAAGAAAGAAACGAGGATTTGTCAATATTGTTTATAATGACATCGGGTCGAATTGTCTTGGTAGTAGTTTAGGGTTTTTATTGTTGATTGTCCTTCAGAAATCGAGACTAGATAAAAGAAATTCTTTACTAAATTCATAAAATGAAAAACTATGCTGCACATCGGGGAAGGTTAAGTTAGCTGTCTTACTGAATTTCTTGTCAGGGTTTTTAACAGCAAGACTTTAAGGTTTGTTATTATCAGTTTCACCATTAGCTTTTACACCAACATAGGTTCCTACTTAATTGCCGCAGCGTATAAATAAGCGTTGCGCAGTCAATGTTTTAACTTTTTTGGGTGTATATATAAAATTTCCTGCAGTACCTTTCTTAGTAACTTCCTGCCTAAGTGCTCTTACTTATTGTTGTTGTTGTTGTTGACTTATGCCACTTGGTGAAACCAAGCACGATAGAGCCGGACACTATTCGTTTTAAGGCAGAGTTGTGGGCCTTTCGTTTAAAACGAGCAATACAAGGGTGAAAGTACAACTTATGCTCAAGTGGGTGCTCGTAATTTTGAATCAGGGACCAAGCAGTAGACCCATAGACTTGGCCTGACACCCCCAGAGGTATTGATTGAGAACTTGGAGGACATCTTTGCCACGAACATATTTTATGTACCCCAGTCACCTTTAACGAACACGGCGGATCTTAGGCAAGCTAGGGCTCCGAACCCGCAACCTCTCAGTTACGAGGTCGTTGCCTTTACCGACTGAGCTACCGCTGCTCTGCGTTTATTTATACCACAGTTAACCCTTTGCACTCCGTTGCAGCCGTATTTGCGACATTAAAATGCTAAGCCTACTCAATAATGATCCCTATATTCCATTTTATGCGACTTCATTTTTCTTTTATATCACAGGTATGTACTTGTAACGAATATAGTGCTAGACATTGGTACCCTCTATGAGTTACTACTCTGGAGTGCAAAGGGTTAAAGTATACGAGGTATACGCATACGCTTTACGAGGCAGTTAAAGCATTGACTGTGTAAAGGGTATATGTACGACCGTTGCAGTTAAGGGGTGAACATCAACAACGCCAGTACTTCTTGTAATTACACTGTTAATCCAAAAATATAAAGTTTTTTCCTAACGTAGCTGGAAGTACAAGAACTATATGTTTTTATGCCAATACAAGGATGCGAAGCTGTTACCCATTTAGAATCAACGGGGGAGCACATGTAGCTTAAGGTATGCTACGGAAGCGAGCAACATTATCCCAGCTGGGTACTTGTAATATAGAAGCAGGGACCAAGCAGAAGACCCCCGGGCATGGTCTGCCACCCCCAGAGGTATCGTTTGAGAACTTGGAGGGCTTTGTGACCACGACATATTTTACCTGCCCCAGTCACCTTTCACGAACACGGCAGATCTTAGGCCGGCTTCAACTCCGAAGCCGTAACTTTTCAATTACGAGATCGCTGCTTTTGCTGACTGAGCTACCGTGGTTCCTAAAATGTCAAGTTAAATGCCTTACCACACGCCAACAAGTTGAGAATGCAACATATTCAGTTTAGAATTCCTTTCCCTGTTGAAGAACACGTAGATTTCTCGTGTGAGAGCGAAACATTTTCAATCGATTTTCAACCTTAACAAAGATGTCAACCTGAATCAAAATAAATCAGTTGAAAATCTTTTGCTGTAGCACAAGAAATTTAACTAAGAATTTCGTGGATTTTTATAATAATAATAATGATAATAATAATAGTAATAATAAATCGTAAGAGTCAAGGGTTAAAGCACTGAGAGAAATCCATATTTTTCCATATTATAGAAATCCATTAAAATTTATTTTCCGTAAACGAAGATTTATTTTCCTTGGATTAAAAATTAAGGAATCTCATACTTTCTTACTCTTCACTTTCTTGATATGTTTATGCACATAATTATGATAATAATAAAAAAATTTAAGAGTTAAGGGTTAAAGTACTGAGAGAAATCCATATTTTACAAAGGATGAAAACTGCAAAACTTTTAACATAAACTACATTATGAAACACATATTTCCCCCTTTTAAGCAATCTTATTGCTTGTAAGCAATTTTTCACAATTATACTTTTGGCCAGTACTTCGGTATTTTTTTTCTTTCTAGAATATGTAGGACAGGGTCAATCTGTATATATCAAATAAAAAATATAAAAAAATACTGGTCTATCTGATTTACTATTCGATTTGGCTTTGCCGTACAGAAAGGGAAAAAAAAGCGGCCTCTTAATTTCCTTTAGCAGGAAATAGCATTGATGAGTTCTGGTCTTCCATCTCCAGGATTTGCGGACTTTATCTCTGGCATGATGCCTTCCTGGCAAGTTTATCTGATTAGAGTAGCAAGAGCAAAATGAATAGGATAAATACGAAAGCTAAGCTACTTTTTTTTATACAAGATGAATCGTCGGAGATTTCATCAAATAACTTATGTCTACGAAGGGAAATCCAATTATCCTTTCTTTATTGTTTAAATCTTCTCTCCTGGTTATAATGTGTTTGTTTCTGCATTGCGATGCCTTGAATGGCGGATGTCTGTGTCTGTTGTTAACGAAGATTTATTTTCTTTGGATTAACAATTACAGGGTTTCATACCTTCTTAAATCTTAGTACAAGACGAAAGTGTATTAAATTTGATAAAAATCTTTAAATACTCACTAAAATTATAAAAAAATGTGAAGTATATATAATCTGTTTCAACTCTTATAAAATCATGAAATAATGTTTTAATTCATCGTAATGAACAATGTGGACTATTTAAACTTCAACATGCCAGTGTTTTCCGAACATACCGTTTAAAATTGAATTAAAAACAAAGTTTTGTTAAAATTTCCTTGTAATTAATTTTATTTACGATGACAAGCTTTATTTAATATACAATAGTTGCTTTCTAGAAGTAAGTTCTGTAGCGTAGAGAAATTCACAAAAAATGTTTTTTTTCTAGCATTTTTCCCGTATATTACTAAATAATTCACAAAATATAGAAAATAAAATCAGATTTATTTAAGTTACATTTACAAATATCATAAAATTTCACTTTAATGATAAAAAAATTAGATTTTAGAATATACAGAAAAGTGAAAAAAATAATTAATCTACATGTTACCAAAAGGATCTTCATTTTTGGTAATATGCAGATTAATTATTTGGCGTGTTTTGCTGTAAAATATTACCTGTATTTTTCTTTCAGTCTAGCTTCACATCCCAATGTTCACATATCGAAAGATGCCAATTTTTTTTTTCGAATGCTTCCTTTATAATTATCCGAAACATCTTTATAACTGTTTCTACAATGAAATTAGATGAATGAATATTACTTCTTGAACTTTGATATTAATACGGAGTAAAATTTTGATAAGAATTTATATGTTATATTACAGTCTGTACAATAACTTAATTTAGAATATACGTATTAAAACCTAAAATTTAAATTACAGTAATCTCAAAACTATATTATACAAAATTAATTAAAAATGGCCATATAAAAGATTAAACAATTGAAACAATGCTACAGTCCATTCTTTATGCTAAGTAAAGGTATTATAATCTTAAAAAATTCGGTTTATAATAAAGTGTCTATCTAAGCGAAAAGATTAATGATTAATAACGCTGCAGGTTGCCTCCAGATTGTTGCACACGATTTCTACTCAGGTAACATCTTTGTCTAGATAAACAGCACAAACTTTGACCCTTGAAGGGATTATGCGAAAGACAATTCCAATGATATGCCATACAATCAAATTAATAAATGTATATAATAAGTCTACAAGGAATTCATATGAAGTCCACTTCAGATTTTTCTGTTTTGCAGTTAATTCTGAACGTTCGAAAAGCTTCGTGCGCTGCGGAGACATGTATAAATACTAAAAAAATTGTAGACGTTACTATGGAAACATTTCTGTTATTTCTTGTAAACATACATACAAATATACGTATGAAAGTGTAATAATAATTTAGTTTACTTTGTAAACCCACTTTACAGCCATTCAAGCTTCTTATGAGGGTACTTGTATTTAATTTAATAGGGTCAGGCTGGTTTGATTCAGTTTGATTTCAAGTTCTACGGTCTACTGTTTTTCTACAGTAGGGCTAATGAAACCAGTACCTACTGCTTAAAGCCGATATTCTGAATTGATAATAATATCCAGGCTATACTGGAATTCGAACTCGCGAACTCCGGTTCCAGAGAGCAAATCCCTACCCATTAGGCATTCAAGCCTCTTATGAGGGTCCTTGTGTTTAATTTAATAGGGTCAGGCTGGTTTGACTCAGTTTGGTTTGAA
>CM063506.1:130948229-130960729 GCA_032207245.1 Pardosa pseudoannulata | reverse complement strand
GAACACAATGACGATTTAAATGAAGACAGTGTGTTTGTTTCATAATGATGCTCATCTCTAGATAGCCATTACCCAAAAGAAACTCTTTAATCCATTTTTTTTATATATACACACACACACACAGTCACCTATATATAAACACTTCAACGAGGGTTGCTTGGGTGGTATGGCTCAATACTTGTGATCTGCCCACCACTACCGGGAAAAGCCTGGAGGGCCAAACGGCCATATGGGCCCGATTCGGTGCATGTATATATATATATATATATATATATATATATATATATATATATATATATATATATATATATATATATATATATATATAAATGTATGTATGTAAAGAAAATTCTCAGGGGTTGTTGAAATCTGAAGTCAAGGGCTAATTAGCGCTTCCTTTTGCATCCACTTTTAACCCCTAAACTTACCACTAGGGCTACAGTTTATGCCCTCAGAGAAGGGGTCTGTGCAATTATAATTCTACTTGCCCCAGTGGAAAATTTAGAAAATTCCCAAACAAAAACGATATGCACGCTGTCGGAAGAAGATTTTTCTAGAGATATTCCTACAGATGTTGACCAGGTGTTAAGGGCCTTTTTACATATAACTTCATGCTAGCTGACCCCTCACTTTGTCATGTCCCTATGATGAAGTTGGAACCCGTCCTCCAACGGTATCTTAATAAAGATCTTTAGCTAAAACTGTGTCATTTTCATAGGCCATGACTGCAACCACCCATCGAGAAGTCCGGGTCATTACATGCATAATATATATATATATATATATATATATATATATATATATATATATATATATATATATATATATATATATATATATACATATATATATACATATAGATATATATATATACACATATACATATACATATATATATATACATATATATATATATATATATATATATATATATATATATATATATATATATATATATATATATATATATATATATATATATATATATATATATATATATATATATATATATATATATATATATATAGATAGATATATATATATATATATATATATAGATATTGGTGGCTAAAGGTTTTTATTGAGGTCATCAGTGTCGAAAAGCAATGTCCAAAGAGGTGACATAAAAGTTTTAATATAAAGTTTTAAGAAAGCTCATCCCTATGGAAGATGATATATTCTTTGTTTACTTCACCAGTTCTCAATATTTCACGGGAATTTTAAAACTGATTAGTGATTTTTATTCCTTTATTACGTACCTCGCAGTACCTCTTATTTTTATTTAGTTCTATGACTATTGCTATCTCATCTCAGTCTCTGATACAAAATAAGAAAGTAAAATACACATTTCTTCAAATTTGTAAGTAGAATTATTGAATTTTACATTCATACACCATAGTTGTAATGCTTTGTATAACAAAACCCCCTCCCGAGTAAAGAGAATTCTTCTTCATAAATCTGGCGGATATAAGGATAAAAACGGAAAAACGGATAAAATAAACGGAAGCAATTAGTTCAAACTATCATTTTTCAAATGAAACACCCATTTTAAGAAAAATTCTTGGGGAAAAACAGTATTTGCGAAACGAGATAGTGTGCCAAGGATAGCTCCTCCCCCCATTTAAGATAAGGTCGCAAAATAAGTGAAGGGGGAGGGGAAGGTCGTAAAATGTTCTACGGTCGGTTTCGGTATCTCGGCGACATCACCGTCCGTCATTCCGCATTTTCTTTTGACCACTTTATCTATATGCATTTGAATGCGAAATGAACTGAATTAATTCGCCATTTTTCTACCTTTATTTTTTTTTTTCTTTTTTCTTGTCGAAGGTTTAGAGTTGGATGCACGTGTAGACTTGTATCTAAATTTACAGCATGTATGCATTTCTCTCTCCGTCTCTCTTCACTATATATATATATATATATATATATATATATATATATATATATATATATATATATATATATATATATATATATATATATATATATATATATATATATATATATATATATATATATTTATATATATATGTAAATATATATATACATATTTACATACATACATACATACATACATATATATATTTGTATATATATATATATATATATATATATATATATATATATATATATATATATATATATATATATTAACTCCTCGGCGCAACAACCCTAGGGGACCAGGGCCTATGGTGCCAATCTCCGTTTCCGAGACCAAAGGCCCTGGAGTGAGAAGCATATATTTCGGTTAGGTGGTCAACCTTACACGGAACCTGTATATATATATATATATATATATATATATATATATATATATATATATATATATATATATATATATATATATATATATATATATATATATATATATATATATATATATATATATATATATATATATATATATATATATATATATATATATATATATATATATATATATATATATATATATATATATATATATATATATATATATATATATATATATATATATATATATATATATATATATATATATATATATATATATATATATATATATATATATATATATATATATATATATATATATATATATATATATATATATATATATATATATATATATATATATTGATTTATTTACATACACTCACATATAAATATATGTATTTGTATACATTTACATATATATATATATATATATATATATATGTGTGTGTGTGTGTGTGTGTGTGTGTGTGTGTGTGTTTATGAATGCAAACTACAATAAAACACATGTCGTAAACCCTATTTACTGGGTGAAAACACGTAAAACACCTGCAAGTTGAGAAATAACGTTTGGATGAAAAGTTCGATAATAACTGAATAAAAATTATATCACCACGTTTGCAAATCAATATGTGGTTTACTCTGTACTAACTGACAAGATACTGTCCAGTAACTAACTTGTAACTGTTAGGTAATACACGAAAAATTATATTATGGCTAAAAACCAGTCAAAATGAATGAAAATACTTTTACTAATATTGTCAGATTTAATATTGACCTATCTTTATATATAAAATTCTTCTGTGTTTGTAATAGAACTCCGCCTAAACAGATTTGGCCTAGGCATATTTGGATGAAGTTTTGTGCATGTAATTAAGTTGATTCGAGAATGGTTTGATATTCACAATCTGATCCAATAAAAATGTTTTTTTATTAAAAATCTAGAATTGCATGCTGAATGAGATTATTATAATGACGCTTGAAAACATTCTTAACTAACGTATGTGTGGATCAGCGGTCAGCGCAACGGGCTTCGGTATGAGAAGTTTCAGGATCAAATCTCCGTAAAGGCATTGTGGGAGTTTTAATTTAATCTAATTACGTTTGTAATGACTGTAAGCTTGGAGAAGCCAAGTCTTTTTAAAATATTCTTTTTCCTTATTTTTCCACCAAAACGGTTCAATTTAAAATTTATTTAAAAACATTTTACAATTTTTGGATTTACATCATTAAAACAGGACAACATCTGTCGGGTTGTCTAGTTTATCAATAAAATCTTTATTGACATTTCGGTAGCTTTCATTCAAATTCACTTAGTAAGTTGAGAACGAGAAGTTTTTTTATCACAAAAATTGATCTCACCAATCTTTAAGCATATACCTTACAATCAATTACATTAAATTTTCCAAGACACAATTTACAAGCACAGACAGAGTTATCTTTGTTATGAACATACTTAATATAATAGTTTATACTACAGATTTTATAGATTTAGCAAGTTAGTTGGAGCTTTTCTTTTGGTGGACAGATATTACTCAGATATTTGTGCCTGCGTGGCGTAAGTTATCACCAAACAAGATAGACACTCAATGTTGTGTTGACAGTCACAGACTTGCAACGAAACCTTTGTCTCTAGATTACCGAAACGGTCTTGTTGAAGTGAGCGATCAAATTTGGCAAATTCATATAAGCGAGTCCTGTTTCAATCTAAATTACACTCAGTCCATAAATTAAGGATATTGAAGTTCAGGCAATGAAAGAGACAAAAGCAAAACAAATTTGTCTTATTTGTGAAGTCTATTTATTAAACAAAAGGTAAAGAGCAAAAAAGATGCTATATGTTTGACATAATAAATAAAAATTGCGATTTTTACTCCCTGTAGCAAATTTTAAAAAAGAACCTATTTACAGAAAACAGTATAACATGGTTAGTATGATGGTTAATACGGAGTATGTCTCCCGGACGATGCAATACAAGCGTTACAACGCCTACGCATGCTGAGTATCAGATTATCAATCTGATCTTGGGGAAAATTACACCAATCATCAAGCAATGCCCTCCGAAGTTCCGATAGACAGTTGGGAGGGGGTTGACGGGCTGCAATTCGTCAGATAAGCATGTCCCACACATGTTCTATTGGATTCAAGTCCGGTGAGTATGCTGGCCAATCCATATGGGTGATATCCTCCAATTGAAGGCATTCGTCTACAATGTTTGCATGGTAAGGTCGGGCGTTTTCATCCATATACAGAAATTCAGGACCCATGGCACCCCGAAACAAACGTACATGTTGTTCGAGAATGACATCCCGATAGATGTGGCCTGTCATCGTTACTCTCTGAACATGCAGATCAGTTCTGGAACCAAGAATAATTCCTCCTCAAACGAGCCATCCTGCACCACCGTAACGGTGACATTCAATGGTGTTCTCTTGGTGGTAACGGGTATCTGGCGCTGTCCATATGAAAGTCCGGCGAGAATCAGAATGTAAACTGAACCTGGATTCGTCGGAAAACATCACACAAGACCACTGTTGCGGAGTCCACAATGCATGCTCTCTAGCCCAGCATAATCGCAGGCGACAGTGAGTTGCGGTAAGGGGAACACATCTGACAGGCCTACGAACATATAGACCAATGTTCCCTAAGCGTCTGTACACGGTCTGCCTTGAAACTGTCGTACCGGTAGCTGAAGAGAGCTGACGAGACAGGTCTGATGCTGTGCTCCGTCTGTTTCTTTTGGCAGTAACTGCCAAATACCGGTCATCATTCGGCGTAGTAACTCGGGGGCGACCTGTGCTGTAACATCTACTCACATTACCATCATGTTTGAATCGTTGCCAGAGCCTGGAGATGACACTCTGGGCGATTCCAAGTTCCTCGGATACTTCCAGCTGGGTACGTCCACATTCCAGTCGTCCGATAATTCTACCACGTAAAAAATCATCCAAATGCTTCCTTTGTGCCATAACAATTCGGTTATTGCATTGAAAGGCTTTTAAAGCGCTTGTGAACAATTTTACTTCTTTGTTACCATTTCTTATATACCCCTTTCATACACTCTCGTCATTGTGACGTACTATCCGCGCCATCTGGTGGTTTCCTGCAATTTGCATATTCTTCTTCAAGATGTGTGTGATAATTCTACAGGTGAAATTTTTATTTTAGAGCTCAATTTCTGTGTGATTCTGAATTATCCTTAATTTATGGACATGAGTGTATATAAATTAGTAATAGTAGACATAGACATCCTTCCTAAACCTTTGATTTTTCACACTGAAGTTAAAGGGTTGTTTCGGTTTAAGGTTCTGTCGCAATGATTCGAGCTTCTAGAAGTGCTAGCACTTTTTGAGAAGAGTGTCCTTTCCCTAGATCCAGAGATGGCTACAAATTTTAATTTATACAGTGTACTCCGCTTAATGTAATCGCGGTTAATGTTATCAATCGCTTATTGTTATCGAAATCTCTTGGTCCCATTTTCTGTATTCATTTGTATTGTAAAATTATCGCTTTATGGGATCGTTACATCGGTTAATGTTATCAGTTTTCGTACCTCATTTTAACTGGCAAAGGAATATTCACAATGTATTCAGAAGGAACCCATTCTTTTCTTTCCCTTCGTTCTTGTTTGAATTTCCGAGAATTCTCCCTCTTCCACCCAGGGAAAAAGTGAAAACACAAAGGAGTGGGAAATTGCACGTACCTGGAATTTTTCACAAATACGCACACCCTGCTGGTGGTCAATAGTTGTCAGAGAAGCGGAAGGCAACAAATTATATTCGGAACTGAGAAGGAGCGTATTCACATTTTATGCCTTGCTCGCTTACATGCAGCTTGTCGATATGGAAGCCAGAAAGCAAAAGGATTTAACATTAAAACTAAATATCGAAATTTTAAATCGTTATGACAGGTTACCAAATTTGAGTCAGCGCAATGCTGCAGCGAAGTTAAACATTTCTCAGCTTCTGAATTGCATTGAAAGTGTTGAACCGTGGAGTACAACACCGCTCCGATGAGTTTAAAAAACATTATGATTACGAACGATTTATCAATGAGCTTCTTAGAAAAATATTGTAGACAATCAACAATTGATCAATTATTTTTTATTTTGTAAACAATTCTTGTGTCTTAAAGGATAATATACAGTGCATAAATATAAGATGAGTTTTTTCATTTTATTTTGAAATGTAGTACGTGTGAATTAAAGGGGGGAGTGTAAATTTAACTAATTTTCATATCGTTTATTGTTATCAATCGGTTATTGTTATCAAAACCACGGTGTCCCAAACTGATCACATAAAGCGGAGACCACTGTAATTAAATTATTTCATAATTCACATTGAAATGTTTCATAATGTTTAATCCGCTAGGACGCGCGCTTCCTGGAGTTACACGAAAATGCGCGCCGGGTCTCTGAGGCTTGGTGTAACTTTTCTCAACCAAATACCACCAAAATTGCTTTGATGACGAACAGAAAATTGGTATTACCAAAAATACTTTATTTAAAGTTTAAAAGAGATTTCGAATTATCTGAAATATTAATTTTTAAAAGTATTTTGGACTGTATATCTTTTTTTATTAGCATTCCGAAAGTACAATTGTAAGACACACACAAGTTAAAAATTACATCACATTTTTAATTGAGACCGGGTAATGTGATGGTGATAACGTACTAATTTTAACTGAGACCGGGACCTACTGTTTATAGACGATTCCGGACGACTAAGAACTCCCATGCCTACAGCGGGATTCAAACCCGTGGACTTCATAGAGCAATGCTCTACTCATTGGGCTATCGTCCAGAAAAACAAATTAATGGATGTACATAATTTCTGCGGTTTTGACATTTATTTATTCATTCTTTTAAATTTATTTATCTTCAAATTAACATATTCCACGATTAATTATATATTTAGTCTTTTAAATACCTCATATTATCACATTGTTTAGATATATAATTTATATTAGTTCTAAATTTATTCACGGATTAAATATTATTGTATAAAACAAAAGTTCTATGTTCAATATTCAAATAACAAATATTGTATGTAAAATATAAATTCGATGCAGAAAAGTAAATACAACAAAGTACATTAACTCATCTTGGAAGACTTTGCCATTCCTCTGTGATAATAATTTCTGAAAGCATAAACAACTGAATACATGATTACTAGAGCTTGGTACAAGAAAACCAATAATATGTCTACGGTTCCTAATCTCAATTTCTGTAACAAAACAAACAAACGTAACCACAATTCAAGATATTCAGTTATTTTATTAGCCGAAAGCAAACTAAACATACAGATGCAATAGAGTAACATTTAAGGAAATCGTATACAAAAGATTACCCCAGACAAAAAAGAGAGGAAAAACTTCGGAAATAGATCCGAGAGTGACTAAGTTTCGGGTCTCACGTTCGGAACGTGCGGCGATCACATTTCTTGGAAGGCCAGGCTTCATTTTCCTCCCCTCTCCCCCGCTTCCGATATAAACCGCAGAGCCGTTTTCCCTGATAGGGAAAAAAAGAAAGAAAAGGTAGTTTCTGACAGACTCACTTTTGGACGGGGCCAGAGAGATGTTTAAGCATGGAGAAAAGAAAGATCTTTTGTTGAAGAGGCTTTCACTAGATTACATCACGTACTTAGGTGCGTTATACAAGGAGGAGTTCGCGCGGGTTAAAATTCATTTATTACCACGGTAGGAGAAGAGTTTGCATGCATTTTACTTAAGAGTCATGACGTGGGGTGGGGTAGGGAACATCTCTTCATGTGTGGGTTGGCGTCGATTTACTCATTCACAAGTTGAGTGAGGAATTCTGAAATTTTTTCCTTACTTTGCCCTTTTCTCCCCATGGCTTTTATCCCCGTAGATGATAGAGTGGCGTGTGATCTGAGGTTAGTTATCAAGAAGGTATGCAATTTGTTCTGAGTTATATATTTATTTCTTCTCTCTTTCTCTCTCTCCATTTAAATTTACTACACATTAGTGTATTTCTAAACGCAATAGTTCCTTTTGATCTCGTTTGGGTTTAAACTTCCCTGGTTCGGCAATGATACCAACATGTTTGACAAATTATCTTCATTTGGAGAGTGTGCTAACAAAATTCTTATACGCTAGTCAAGCTTCGAGAAGGCTGTTGACACGAATTTCCCATAATATACCACACCTCCCATACACCTTAATTCTTTTTAGCTTTAAACTGTAATGGAGGGGCAGAAAAACCCTCGAAAGGAAATTAAAGAAGGATGTTGCAGCTGTATTTTCCATAGCATATGACTTTTTCCTCAAACGCTAATTGTGTTTGGCTTTAAAATCCATTGGTTAGCAGAGAAACCAATATGCTGTCAGATTTATCTCCGTTAGGCGATTTCGGCAAGAAAATTGCTACAAACCATGGAAATTTCAAGACGGTTGTTGTACAAGTTTTTTCCATAATATACTCTATCTTCCTTCCATTTTAATCCTTTTTTGGCTGATTCGTCAGAGAAACTCACATCCATGACGAGTTATGCCATTTGGTGATTTTGGTAACAAATTTATTATATGGGAAGATAATTTAAAGAAGGCCAGGTGGATGGCTGGGTGGATTATGGGCTTGGTGAATAGCCCTGCCTGCCCCCTCTGCCACAGTGGTGCATAGATGAGTGCTGAACATCTCCCCGTATGTCCTGCTCTTTCGAAGCCATACACTTTTTCTCGTTATTGGGAAGCAAGAGACTTCCTGTCTAATTTGTTTTCTTGATCATTTAATATTATTCTGTTGTTATCTTTTCTTTTGTTTTTGTTCAGTGATTTACACGTTTAATTATTGAGCATCGATTTCTGTATAGCATTAGGAGAATTTCCGAAACACTGCTGCATTAGAAAAAAAACTTCAAGAAGTCTGTTGCACAAGTATTTACTGTAATAATTACATTTTCCCCACACATTCGTTTTTTGATTTGTAATGCCTTGGGTCAGCAGCTAAAGCAACAAGTTTGGCGAGTTTTCATCATTTGGAGATTTTGGAGACAAATTCTTACCAAAGAAACTTCAAGAAGGCTGTTGCACAAAAATATTCTTTAATACTAAAATCCTGAATATCCTCAAAACTCATAAAAAAAGATAGTTGGAATCACTACATATCCAGATGCAAGATAGAACAATTCCCGCTGCGATGGATAACGCGGAAGTTGCAACTTATTCAGTAGAGAATATTAAACTGACAGTTGTGAGCTGTAAGCTGATTCCTTTTGTAGTTATTTTTAGTTGTATTCTGGCTATTCTACTATATTCTGAACTGCTATAGAGAATTGCTGTCAAATAGTTTACTATAAAGTTTGACTGTCATCTACTGATTTCGAAGAAAAGATATATGTTGAAATTTATTTCTGCTTTTTTTTCCCTGAATCCACTGCATGTGTAATAATTTATATTTTTTATTATAGAATATTGAAAGACATTTTGAACGTTGTATGCATCACCTTAATTATACCCGCTTTATAAAGGAGTAAAATATTAAGATCACAAATCATGGTGTGACATTCTACTTTCAAATAATTTAATCTAAAAACTTGTTATCCTGTAATAATTTCTACAAAAAGATACACATCAAAATCCCTTCTATGTTTTTTCTTGAAAGTGGTTACATAGTTTTTTATATAACGATTTCTATTTTACACGTTAGAAGTTTAGATATTTACCTTATTTGGAATACATTAATTTTATCACTCCCTCTTTAGTAAAAGAGCCAAATGATAAGATCAAAAATCCTGTTGCATCATTCTACTTTCAAATAATTTACTCTAAAAGTTTGCTGTCTTGTAATAATTTCTAAGAAAAGATACATTTCGAAAATCTATTCTGTTTTTATCTCTGAAAAAAATTACCTTTTTAAATAATTCCTAATTTTCACATTAGAATTTTAAAAAATCTTATTAACTACGGCTACGTCACCTTAATTGTACCCTATTTTTCAACTCTTTTTATCCTGACGGTACTTTTAAGTACCGCTTCAATCAAACACCTATATATTCCTAATAAAACCGATTTTCCTGGCGGTACTCACAAGGACATGAACGATACAGTTCCTACAGCAGAAAAGAAATGACAGCACCGATCAGGAATCCTTTTTATTCGCATAGTAGAGATTTTATAATTGGCGTGCTGCATTAGAAGGTTAGTTTACCTTAGTTTTAGAGTTGATACATGTGAATTTCAATTGAGTAAATTTAGTGGTTTATTACCAGTTATTTGGTACTATTATTTTTTAGAGACTTCTATACTTCGCAGGTAAGCATTTCATTTGTTTTATTCATAATTTAATGTTTTATTTTCTATCATAGAGTCAAAAATATATGTTGGTACTAGAAAGTACCAGCTGCAAAATTAACTACTAAAATGCAGTAAAAATTAATTTTCTCTTTTCTATGATTATTCTCCATTTAAACTTATCTAATGGTGCAAAAATGCAGTGAGAAAGTTGATGGTAAATTAATTCAGAATATAAGGGTTAAATAGGGTGCAATAGGGGAATAAAAATTTGAAAGCATAAATTATCTCTCACACTTTACTTTCAAACAATTTAGTCTACATGCTTGTTGTCTTGAAATAATTTTAAAGAAAAGATACATTTTGATTTTCTGTTCTTTTTTTCCTGAATGTGCTATATTTTCAAGTAACAATCTTTACTTTTCATATTAGAATTTTACCAGATCTTTTTAACTACGAGTGAATCACCTTAATTGAACCCTATTTAAAAATAAGTAAAAATTTAAAGTTACAACTAATGTTGCAGCATTCCACTTTCAAATAATTTACTCTAAAAGCTTGTTGTCCTGTAATGATTTCTAAGAAAAGATACATTTGGAAATTCTTTTCTATTTTTTTCGTTTGTCTCTTTCTGGTTGCTTTGTACCCATTTCTTTAAGAAATCGGCGAGAAAAAGAGTCCGGAATCGTTCCCTGAAACGTGATCAACTTGCCCAAACGTGAGTTGACAGAAAAGTTCTCTTTTAATATGTGTTCGGAACAAATGAATTTTTCGAAATCTCCTAAACGAGTTCAAGAGTAAATGGTTATGAAATCAATTTTAAATATTTTTTAAAATCTCTTTACTTAACTAGATATTTTGTGGCAAGCTTAGTCAAGTGAAAAGAAAATTTTCGATATTCCTAACAGCCTCCTTATATTACTAGTTCTGCATGGAAGAAAATCCTCATAAGAATATATTCAACTACTATCTCTATATTCAACTACTTGTGTCAATATTCAACTATTAGAAATATATTTTGTGTCAAACGAAGTCATGTGAAAAAGAAATTTTCGACACTCGTAATAATCTCCTTATATTCCCTGTCCTGTATGGATGATATGATTATAAAAATGTTACATATTCAACTAGAAGAAAGATACTTTGTGGCAAACTAAGTGAAGTTAAAAGGAAATTATCAGTACTCCTAATAATCTCCTAATATTTCAAGTCCTGTATAGAAGATATGATCATAAAAATATTTTATATTCAACTAGAAAATAGATACTTTGCGACAAACTAAGTCGAGTGAAAAGAAATATTTTAATATTCCTAATAATCTCTCAATATTCTTAGCCCTGTTTGTCAGATATCATCCAAAAAATTATTCCATATCTTACTGCTAGAAAGAAATTTTGCGTCAAACTAAGCCAAGTGAAAAGGAAATTTTTGATATTCCTAATAATCTTCTAAGTAAAATATTGGTCCAGCCATTAAGGGATACATAGGCACATAAATTCAAATAGTTATATTTAGACAAATGAATTAAAATTTTAAACGGACCGTTAAGGAAATTTACGAAATTCTTTTATAATTGCATTTATAATTTCCGAAAAACCTTTCTATGAATTTTCGATATGTCTCTTTAAAGACCAGGATATTTTCATATACGAATGAGTTCCCTAATTTGTTTTCCATACGGTTACCACGTGAAGACATGATGTGCTACGGTATATTGATAAAGATTGTGTGTAATTTTGTGCAGTGAATTAAACAATGCGAGTGGGACCTACTGCTTAAAGACGATTCCTAGCGACTGGGAACATTAATACCAGTAACGTGATTAGGATTCGCAAACTTCGGTACCGAAGAGCAGCGACCTATCCATTCGGTCATCATCTGTAAGGCACACAAGTACTCCTCTTTATATATAAAGATAATGAATTTTATCAATTTAAGAAATATGAGATAAAAAATAAAAGTGTTATACTTGAGGATAATTGCCTATTTACATATTT
>CM063506.1:130923229-130943229 GCA_032207245.1 Pardosa pseudoannulata | reverse complement strand
CCGGGAAGGATTGCAGCGGATTCCCACGCTTGTGAAAACTGTATTGGATGTATTTATTGTCTAGTTTTTTAGCAAGCAATTAGTTTCGTTTTGTGAATTTTGTTATTTTAATTATGATCGGAATGCTGACTTTGTCCCCTGGGTAAAGCAATTCTGCCGATCCAGCATTCCAACACCCTACACCCGACCAAGTAGTGGTTGGCTGTTTACAGGTAGTACACTATAAAGCGAAAAACTTCTAAAAGTTCTATCTACGGAAATAAAAATTTCTTGAATATTTTGTGAATGATTGCAAAAGAGATTATGTCAGTTTATTTTTAAAAACTGATAGAACTGACTACGACAATATGTAAGTACCAATGTTTGGATTTTGGGTTAATCGAAAATTTGAGAGTTGAACATTTTAATATAATAAAAACTAAATTTGTTTATGTGTGGCTTAAAACTATATTCTTTCAAGATAAAACATTGCAGATTAATAAGCTTTTTTTTAAATATATGTTTGAATTTTTTATGCCAGTTAATTTTTAATTAATTTTGAATCTTTTTGTTTCTTAAATCATTATATTAACACAATTAAGTTATTGTATATTAAGAGATTGACATTTTATGTTATTACCCTTCCACTATAAAAGAGGAGAGAGAAATATCACTGAATCAGTTTCTTGCTTATGCATGAATGAAATAAATTCAGAATTGTAACTGAAACTATTAAATTCAAAAATTCAGGCTATAATTTGGGCTTGTAAGTTTTTAAAAAATAGGGTGCCCCGGTTTTTTTTTTTTTGTTGGGGGGGGGGGGTAAATGGGGCGTTAATGAGGATGCGACCACTGTTTAAAGCTGATTTCGATTGTTTACGAACCCATGAAGTAAGAAATCAAATTTACTACCCTACCTATTCGGCCATCGTTGATTCAATCCTTTAAGTAATACTTTAAATTTCGGCACACTTTTTTTTAAAATTACATTTCCTACAATAACAATTCTATTTATTACCGATGGACGAAAAATCTCACAAAAAGTGTTAGATATGATTGACGTTACATAGCTAACCTTTAAGAAACGTTCTCTTTCGATACTTATAACATTCAAAATATTGTACCTCTGGTTACTAATGTCAGGTAGCTAAATCACGAAGAGTCCACATGAACTAGCTCCATCTAATTTTAAAATTTTCCATTTATGCAGTTGATATACATGAAGAATAAAAAAAACTTTTATGCCAACGTACGATAATGGACAAACGTTCATTATTATAATTAATGTTTAGTAGTAAATTTTGACTATTTAGAATTCAAACTTTTTTTATTATTGTTTATTATGTTTGAATATTCATCAAGGGGAAAGGGGAGATATAGCAAGAACCAGTGAATTATTAACTTCAATATATTGTTAAAAAATCTACTGACGTTTGTTAGTTGTTAAACAGTTAAAGCTAATTTATCAGTACTGCATGATGAAAGATATATTCATCAAGTGTATTATTCCTATTAATTCAATTTAAAATAATACCGTGGCAACAGCAAAAACCAAATTTTCCGCCAACATATATATCATCTGCTTATGGCTACTCGTCCTACATCACTTTATGTTTGAACCTGATATATTGAGGCACGTTTTAATTTACTACATTACAGTTAATGATATTAAATGATGGTTAGGCGATTCTATACTCCTACGATCATTTAATCCACGAACTCTTTGAACAGCAGTGCAACGTTTAACCATTCGACAAATTCATTACATGGGACGCTACTCACACCGATCTGCTGCACTACTAAATAATCTTATGACGTCACTAGATCTGCATTTCGGCAAGTTAGGTTCTGTCGAAGATAGGTGCTTTTGCTACTGGGGGAGGGAGGTTAGTCTTTAATGACGTTGCCAGTTGAAAAAATCGACTATTCCGATAGTTTAAACTCCATGTGAGTAGTAGCCTACGGGTTTTAATTCATTAAAATTAAAGTGCGTCCACGATCTGCAATTTTTAACTCTTTAAAATATTTACTAGTAGGTGTATCAAGTGCAGTTGTTTACTTTATCTATAGGTAAGTACTAAAGAGAGCCACTCTTCTACCCATGAAGCGGCTTTACAGTTGTTGTGGCTTAACAATATTAAAAATACTAGTAGATATTAAATTTTTTAAACGAAGTTAAAATTTTTTTGATAGTTATCCCGGAAGTACTCAAGACCAGTTTTACCTAAGTTGTTTAACACCTAACCTCGATTAACCCATGGGGCCAACCAATGGTGGGACACAATTCTCCGTTTAAACTGAGATTAATCTCGGGTTGCCATTAAACGAGTTTGGTGTTACCGGCCTTTACCAATGTATATATCCACAACAGCTAGAAAGTTAACCTTGGATTTGTCAAAGGATTAACGGAATTTCAAAGGCCGTAATTATTAATTCAAATATTATTTGTCTGTACATAATTTTAGCACTGTGTGTTGTGAATTACTTTCGTCAGCATAGTTTGGTTTTGTTATGTTAGCCAAGACCATGATTAGATGGTATATTATATTAAGAAAGTGAGATTAGACCTGTTGTAACATATACGACTAATATTAGAATTTTCCTATATCCAAAAGTCATTTTTTGGCTGCATACATTATTTACCTTGTCCTGGTTTTATCCATTTTACTAGTGGCCTGTTAGTCATTTTAATTTATTGGTTTCTCAATTACGTTGAATAGCTTACACGTTCGAAGTCTTATTCAAATATACACCTGTGAAAAAATATATTTGGGAGTTATGGAATAACTGTAAATTAATTGTGAGAGTTGCCAATTAATTTACAAACTGTTGTGTGTAAATAAAGACAGACACAAAAGAATACATATTTTTGCTACAAAAAAAAACCAAAGAAAATAAAAAGCGGTCAGAATAACTATACAGAAAATTAGGTTCATGTCCAATTTCTTCTGCATTATTTTAAAATCTTCGTCCGATATCAGAATTAAGAGTCCTTCACACGTTTAAAATTCAAAGACGTTTTGTCATAGTCCATTGACCATACTTTTCCTTCTATTGAATAAATGATAGTTTTGAAGTTTGATCTAAGCAGTCGGTTTCAGATCGTCGAGCACTGATAAATAAAGTTTGATATTTTTATATAACAAAATTAAATTGCTTTCTATATTGACTTCTTTCAAGAATAGATGAAACACAGTAATATTCTGGGATTCTCAACGTTCAGTAAGTAGTTTTCCCATATGTTCTCATCAATGTTGCATGTAATTCTAATTATATAGTAACGGAGGCGATTGTAACGTAAATAGTAAAGAGTGTCTTCATTCCAAGGTACATTCAGCTCCGTTGCAGACGTGTTTTGTCATAAATAGAAAACAGATGCAGAGAACTGCTGTTTCGCCGCTATGTCCGAGCTGTATTATCAATGACAGAAGATCGATGGCTGAAATAGGACTAAAAGAGGATACAAAGTAATTTTTTAGGGATTTTCTAGGTACCACTTTACTCCCGAATATATTAAAAACAACAAAAACAATAAAGTGTATCGCTAGGGTATTATTTGACTGTAGTGATAACAGTACAAAACCACTTTTGTACTGTTATATATCCCTGCTGTTCTGTTCATGTCAATATGACCCGAAATAAAACTTACGTGTCCCTAACTAAATACAGTACTGGAATATTTTTCTGAGACTGCTTGATATTGTTGGTAAATATGTACTCCTACGGGGAATTATGTTTACTTGCATTTTGAAGGAATATTTATCAATTTATACTTAATGTATCGACCGGGACGATATGACCCTATGTAAAATATTTCATTTATATTTTCTCATATATGTTCATTTTTGTTTGGAATAATTCAAAAGAAAGGAATAACAGTAGTTTCTCCGATTTATTCCTTTTTGAAACATGTTTAATTGACGTATGTGTTTGATCACATGACAAGAGAGCGTGCAAGGTCAAAAAGTTGGCCAAGCCCAATTGGGGGAGGCAGGCAAACCATTTGTTCTTATTGCAACGATTCTCTTTTCTGCTGTATTTCACTTTGATATACTGTAGGAGTTAGGCCTATGGATGCAAGAGAAAAAAACAATGAATCGCTTAAATTTCTGTCCAGCTGATATACCTAAACTAATAGAAGCTTCTGCTAGCGATGAAGGTTGTTCGAGTTTGCAAATTATACTAGATGTGATAGTCGAAGTAATGAAATTGGAACTAAAAGATCTGACAAAGATTTTGATACCGATATTAAAAAAAAATTACCTATAAAGAAACTATTCCGTCCAAGAATCGAGAAATGATCCGCTGCCATTTTCTTCTCAATCAACAGATGCTAATATTATAACTATTGGAAGGGTCACAAAATGTGCAATAGATAATGAACGTACAAAGTGCATTTGGTGTATTATTCAGTTCTTCAATTGAAAACGAAATAATGAAAATAACTATTGTCGTAAAAGAAAAATTTTATGAAAAAAAGTGGAAAATTATCCAAAGTGAAACATTTGAAGAATATATTGGATTAATATATTGAGCGGGTTTTTATTAAACATATAGAAAATAAACAAAGATCTTATGGGATAAACTAGCAGAAATATATACAATGTCATTTGAAACATTTTGCACTATATCAAGAGTTATTCGTCTTGATTATAAATCCACTCTTCAAGAAAGAAATTTGGATAAATTAGCTCTAGTGCAAAATATCTGGGAAAAGAGGGTAATTCTACCAAAATATAATTCGAATGAAAATAACATTACTGTAGAGATGAACAGTTAGTAGGATTTAGTGGCCGATATTAGTCAAATAGTATATACCAAGTAAGCTGTCTGAATATACGATTGAAATATGGACTTTACGTCACAGTAAAATTTAATAAAGACTTAAAACACAAATTTACAATGGTCATACCCAGAGAAAAATCAGGAAATGCAAATAGTGTGAAAACGTTAGGTACTTAGGTTAGAACTTTAGTATTGGGTATTCGCGGCACAATATTACATGTGATATTTTTTTTTCACATCTTACAACCTAGAACAACTTCTAAAACGGAAAATGACTATGCTTGGTACCATTAGAAAAAATAAATCAATTTCCAGAAGAAATACCAAAGCAGTTCTCAGCTCATTGTTTTATTTTACAGAAGACAACAGTTGTAAACTATATTCCAAAAGAGAACTAAAATGTTGTTCTTACGAGCACTTTGCATCAAGACAAAGAAGTTAGCAATAGACTTGACAAAATCCATCAATGATAGTACATTATAATTCGACTTAAGTTTATCAAGAATATACACACTCTCTTAAGTGCATACACTAGTTAAAGAAAAGCAAATCATTAACCCATGATATTATTCTATAAGAAACTTGGTACTTCTGCATACAATGCATTTATTCTATTTTTTTTTTGGTTTGGAGCTTTACGATCTACTTGCAACACGAGGGCTAATGAGACCGGGACCTACTGCTTAAAGCCGATTCCGAACGGTTACGAACATCCATGCCATTATGGGATTCGAACCCACGAACTCCGGTACCGAAGGCCAGCACCCTAACCAATCGACCATCGTTCGGCATTTTATTCTATGGACTTTAATACATATTGAATGGAACGGAAAAAAAATCGACTAAACGAAGGCTATTTTTTGAAAAACAGTAAATCACTTGTTTTTCCACACATTGAAGAAAGGCCACACCTATCAAGAAGTGAGGACTCAATAACCAAAGAAACGAATACAGAATAAATAGGGAAACACACCATCAGGATCTGTTGTGAATACTTCATTGTCTGTCAAACATAATGCACAAGCTCTGTCCATCAAGCAATGATAACAGAACTAATATGTTATGCTACAATTGTAAAAATGATATTGGCAAATCTAATGCAAGATATTATAGTTCAAATTGTAAATAAAGATAAGTTTGAATTTCAAAGATTTTTCTGTTATTTTTGTAGATGGTTTATATAATTATTATATTTTTTAAACCT
The DNA here is from genome assembly GCA_032207245.1 of Pardosa pseudoannulata. Lineage (NCBI taxonomy): Eukaryota > Metazoa > Arthropoda > Arachnida > Araneae > Lycosidae > Pardosa > Pardosa pseudoannulata. Next base: position 130,937,261 of record CM063506.1, on the reverse strand, counting down.
GCAAAACTGTTGTTTAAACTGTTTCTTAAACCTGTCATTCACTGCATGAAGGATTAGTTTTATGAGTTGGGTAATGTTGAATCGAACGCTACATACGTGGAGAAAATACGAAATACGAACAGAACAGCAGGGTGAAAATGGTTTGTCAGCTGTTGAAGGGAAAAAATGTCCTGATAAATTTAAAAGACTGTCTAATCCACTTTAGGAATGATATAAATGGAATTCTGAGCAGCAAACGTTACGTAGCCGGAGGAATGAAAAGTGTTATATAAAAACTAAAAATGTCTATTACTGAAAAAGAAATTTAAAAACAAAACGTTTGGTTTGGTTTGGAGCGCTATGGTCTACTGTTTTGCTACACGAGGGCTAATGAGACCGGGACATACTGCTTAAAGCCGATTCCGAACGGTTAAGGACATCCATGCCTGTAGCGGGATTCGAACCCGCGAACTCTGATACCAAAGAGCAGCGCTCTACCATTAGGCCACAAAACGAATGGCTTTCGAATTGAGAACGAAGGTATCGCAATACAAACAGAAATAATTTAAAGAAAAAGATAAATCTAAATTTAGAAAGAAGCAGCGAAAAGCACACGTCTGCCTGTTTGTTTTCTTTATGGGTGGAATAAAGACATCAGCTATTCTAAGAGGTACTTTAAGCCTTTGAGCAGGAGAGATGATTCCAGGATTACAAAGATAAATGGAATGTAGAGCAGAATTATCAATTTCGAACCCCCTGGAAAACCTCCAGAAGTTGTTTTAATTTCTGTAAGGAATACCTTAATATTCTAAAACACTTGAGTTTTCTGACCTTGGGTGAATAGACAGAAGCCGTATGTGATCACTGGTCCATTAAAAGCCTAATAACTTTTACTTTCCAGACAAGCAAATTAAACGTTAAAGTAAAATAAGAAAGTTAGATTTTTGCAGCCTTTTATTTACGCATCAAAGAGAGGAGACAGATAATCAACGCCTTCAATAGGTCACTCGAAGAAGTTTTAAGAATGAATAAGGGTTGGGAAATTGCCTGCCTTAAGCGGTGGAAAAAATCATAGCAATATGAACAACAATAGTAAAGAAAATACCAAAGAATATTGATCGGAATTACTAATAGCAGAAAATTTTTTGTTTATAATTATTTCCTTTATAATTATATTCCTTTTTTTATAAAATTATTTTATAATATCTAAAAATAAGAATCCAGCTAATATTTCCAATAATAATTCCAATCAGAAAAATTCCTAAATTCAAGGTGGTGAAAGAGAAAGACAAAATTTAAAAGCAGCGGAAATATCAAACTAATGATTGCATTAACATGATTAATAGTGTTTAATTGCATATATGAGACTCAAAACAAACTATGCAAATAGCAGACAAAATGACCCTGAAACCTCAATAAAAATTAATCTGATGACTTATTTTAGGAAAAAAAGTAAGTCACCAAAGGTTTATAAGTTGGATTTTAAGACTGGTGGACAGAGAGATAGATTAATACTGAAAGAGAAACGATAATTCACGGAAACAGCTTTCATGTTCTAAGTCAAATGGTCAATTACTAAGTGCTAAGTCAAATGAAAGAAGAAAATTCAAATTTCAACGAACAAAGAGTATTAAAATAAACATATAAATAACAAGTATAAAGAGACTTAAGCATGTATCAAGAGCCGTCAATACGGATATTCTGATTAAAATTTATGAATTTGAACGGCGAACACTTATCTTTCTCACTAAGTTTCTAATTTTATAAAATATCTTAGTTTCTTATCCTTCAGGCTCCTTTCAAAGATTCAACTACCAACAAGAAAATATCTGATTTTCTTCTCAATATTCCTAGTTCTTCGTTTCTCGCAAATAGAAACTATTGTGGTCATTTCAAGTGTCTCGTTAAGCATCTCTGAGCTCAATCCTATGAAGAACTACCATGGTTAAAGTTCATATTTTAAATCTAATCCAAGTAAAGCAAAGGTGGGACACATTTGATATCTTGTAAACAAGAATTTAAAAAAAAACCAGAAAATTCTCGATTAGGCGGATGAGATTAAATGTTATGAGGAAGAGGCACTTCAAATAGTTTTGGAAAAGAGAGAAGCAGTATGAAAAATCTCAAAAATATGGGTAAAAACACTCAAAAAAGCAATACGATTGTAATATTCATTTTCAAAAGCAAACTAATTGAATAATCGATATAATTCTTTATAGATGAAATGATTGACATAAGTCTCTGTAGATCAACAAGGTAAAAATAGTCCTTCATATAACTATTATAGAAATGAAACTAGTTTCAAGCAGTTTCAAAATAATGCATATAAATATCACTCATTAGAGGACTCAAAGGATTACCTATAACAATATATTTAGTATTCGGTGGAAACGACCGTTATAAACATGAGCTATCTGGTTTAGACAAACTCTTCAATATCAAACAGCAAAATATTCCCGAAAGCTCTTCGCAAACCAATCTGAACCACACAAATCTAGGCACATTGCTTAATAAAGAATTTACGTCAAAAGAAATTATCGTATACCTACCTGTGTTGCACGAACTAACAAAATGTTTTAACAAAACCAAATAAACTAAAGTAGTAAAAGAATTGTTACACAAAAGAGGAAAGAAAGTAGAATTCAGATGCTCCACGAGACTGTAAGAAGCAGTATTGCAATTACTAACAATGGATCTAAGATTAATCTCCTGGGAAAAGCATAAAACCGGGCACAGTAATAGGCAAAAGTAATCAAATACCAATCATTGTGAAAGATAAAGGAAAGTGTGACATATTTTTAAAACTTAAGTTCATTAAAATTGCAGTCAGTAAGAAATCAACCTCAATAAGGTTTGTTATCAATAAATTTTTGGATTTTTTTCGGGATAAAAGGATATCTCGATCTTAGCCTTACTGACTTTACTAGTAATGATAATAGCTAAATTTGAGTCAGAACGTAAATGATTGAAGTGCATTTCAGAAGAACTATTAAGATTACGTTTCGAAATTACCAATCACTGTTAAAATGAGATTCTAATAGAATGTTTAATTAGCAAGTAAAAAGCTCATATTTGACAGACCGTTCAATCAGAACAATTAACTTAGAGGAAAAAAATAGTCTAAAAGCAACACAAAACAGACAGCAAATTAAAGTGAACAATAAGATTCCTATTGAAGACAGGTAAAGTACTATAATTAGGAGTATCGAATGATTACGAAGATCAGAAAACTTGTTGAGAAAGGACATGCTCTTCGAAGAAACGGGGAGGACACTGAACAAAAATCATTTTCAATCAAATCAAAATTATTAAACAAGAAAAGATTCTTCCACTAATGTTCCAAAGACCTAGAAATAGTTTATCAATTTTTGTTTGTCGTTTCATTCCTTTAACTCTCTATCTTATTTTGCTTTGCACTTTTCCACCTTTGTAGGCAGTTATGTGTCTGACCTTAATACCTGTGTTTATCTTGTATGTAGAATTGCTTAAGTGCATGATATTTTGAGACCAATTCACTGTTTCGTCTCTTAGTCACTATTTTCAGCCACCGAGTTCTCAGCAATGATAATGCAATTCCCTTGTAGTTGCAAAACAGATCAGACTTTTGTCTTTCTGTTTGGGCCTTACTCATGTTGGCATTTATTATTTCATCCTGACAAAGGATTTACCTTCTTGTATAAATGTGTATAGACGTATCATAAAAATATTTTCAGTGCTGATAGTCTGGAGCTCAGAGTTTGGCTACCGTCATAAACAGAACTTGCCAAACGACGAAATATTAATTGGTTCACAGTTGTTTAGGAGAATTTGTCATCAGATGGTATCATCTATGGGCTGTCTATTATATGGTCTTAGCTATATAAATCGCCCTCATTTTCATTTGTCTTGATCTTCCTGTTAATTCGACTGTATATGAAAATGTTTATTTTATACGTGTCTAAAACACGTTATTGAAAAATATTTTCAATTTGCTCTTCCAAGAAGTAACGCCTGTAAAAGAGAAAAAAATTAAGTTACAAAATCTTCCTTGATCTAACAGCTTATAAGAATAAATAAAAGTTTTATACTACAGAATAAAGCACTAATTATTACAATAATTTATATAATACAGAGTACGTCCTTCAAATGTATCCTCAGTTCAGTTTAGATCTCTATCAAATTTTGCACACTAGACTTTCTTGATAACAATAAGAAAGTCAATGTCTATTTTAACATTCCCGTGGGACTTAAAGGAGATATCACAACCTTAAGAGGTCCAATATCTTCAACCTTTAAAGTGAATTTTTTAGCAACGCTCGCCGAAATGACAGGTGCAAATTAGTTTGCCTTTAAACCTTTATAAAATTCCAAACTATTCATTCGAGAAGTAATTAGAGTAAAATAACAAACTTTAAAGTATATACCGATAATTTACCGGTCGTACAATTTTTTACATACAAGAAAAATATATTTAGCACAAACATTGAGGGAGCACAATGTTCTATTGAGAGTTATTCGGAGAGTACCATAAATTAACCTCGCTAGTGATATCTGATGTCATTATAACGACTTCTGACGTTTTAGAAGTAGTATTGTGTTTGTAACATATCTCGACTGCAATATGAAAGCACCTTAAATGGACATAATTCGCAAAATAAAATGGCCTTTACGCTTTGCAGTTAAGTTACAGATAAAAAGTTTTGTAAGGAAAAAAGCATGCACACTCCAAAAGAACTTTCACTTTGTACCACTTTTTTACCGTCTTGTATGAAGTAAACAAAGCATAATCTCAAGAAATTTCAGCGTTCAAATTTCTATAAAAATACAAAATTTGACAATGGCTGAATCTATTTTGACATATTTAAATGCTGCATTGTAACGTCAGATGAACCACATGAACATAATTCGAAGAAACTAATTCTGAAATTATAAATATTACTTCTGACGAACCTCGAGTGCATTTTGACGACTTTTCACCATGTTGTCTGTACGTGCGTCTCACAAATATTTGAATTTTTTTATAAGTTTTATAATACATAGTTGTGCCCCTCCCCCTTTGACTGAACTCGCACTCTAATAACAAAAATGCCAATATAACGCTATTAAATGCTATCGGTCTACAGCAAATGTAGAAATATAACTGCGTTTAAAATAATGCGTCCAATAAGTTCATTTTTAAACAAATTTAAACAAAACGGAAATAAAACTATTTGGAGACTTATTTAAAATAACGTAGAATTTTCATTATTTTTATTACTTAGTACAGACGAAAGGGATAATTGTAATTGTGAAAATTTTTGGTTTATGGTCAAATATCTGTCCTAAACTCCTTGGCGCAACAGCCCGCTTGGGGCAGAGCCAACGATGGCAATCTTTGTTCTCGAGACCAATAGCCCGAGGGTGAGAAGCATATGCCCTAATTAGGTGGTTAAACCTTACGAGGAACCCCCAGTGTTTAGTTCTCAAACATGCTTGGTCCTCAGTTTGCCTACCCACTGAAGGGATGAAAGACTGAGTCAAACTTGCCTAACACGGAGATCAAACCTCGGACCTTTCTCTAGGGAGAGCACAGAGCTACCCCAACGCCACTGGCCTTCAATAAAATATCTACATGTAAATAAATCCGAATATAACTGATACTAAAGCTGTCAGACACGGTTAAAGGGAAGTACTTCAGCTCTATTCAGGCAAAACATGACCTAGAGCCTTGGGTGCCAGGGGGGTTTGGTTTTGGAGAGCTACGGTCTACTTTTTGCAACACGAGGGCTAATGAGACTGGGACCTACTGCTTAAAGCCGATTCCGAACGGCTACGAACATCCAAGCCATAGTGGGATTCGCACCCACGAACTCCGGTTCCGAAGGCCAGCACCCTAACTATTCGGCCATCGTTTGGCCTAGCCGTTCGGGTACCAAGGTAGAGTGGAAGTATGCTGAAGGACGGTGGTTTAATTTTAAATGTGCCATGATATACTTTTTTGCCTATTAGGTCTAATGAGACGAAGAACCTAGTGCTTAACCCTTTAAAGGTCACCTACATAAACTTTTTGGAATTTAACGAAAGTAGTTTGTAAATATTACCTCAGTACCTATATAAATGCAAAATGTATTAAAAATTTTTTTTACAACCTTTTTCAAGGGTTTTCCATTAGAGATAATGTAGGAGATATTGAGGGGGAGGAGTTGACTGGCAAATGTATCCCCTTGTACAGCGTGAACTTAATACTTTTTAAAAATTTTAATTTTATTGAAAGAAAAATTTTCTTAAAATTATAATAAATAGTTTGAAGAATTTATAAGTTTTGTTTAAATAGATATTTTTGTGGTCATAAGTGAAAAAAAATCGAATTACTAACTTTCCAGGTCGGCAAGTTTAAATATACGTATTTCAAAAGAAAAAAAAATAAATGTAGTGCTATTATTTATTGTAAGCTTTAAATGTCAAAAACATAAAAAATCATTCTTATTTCTAAAAAAATTGGAGAAAATAATCTAACAGGAGGTTTCGCTGCGAAACCACTGTTCGCTAAAGGGTTAAAGCCGTTTCCCAACGGCTACGAATATCCAGGGTAGCAGCGAGAATTCGAACACGATACAGAAGAGAAGCTTTCAACCATTCGGCCATCGTTCGACAAGAGGCGGTGGGCGATGGTATAAAGATGTTTCAGCATTTAAACTCAACTGAACTTCCAAAAACTTTAATCCTTATCTATTCACATCATTTTTACCAGTGATAAAACTAATTTATACAAGGGAACCAGAACATGTAATCAACTATGTTTCCACATGTGAGAGTTGGTGCCGTACATATTCGGTAAAAATTACTCAACAGCATTCGTTTGAGAGTGTATCAGGAATGGAAATTATTAAATCACAGAATTACTTTTTTTATCAGCCGTTACCAAAAAATGAATTATTCCTTTTCCCCCGATTAATCAAAGCAGAAGCAATGAGCTTATTAAATATCGAAACTAACTCCTAAACCATCACGTATAATATTGAGATAAGTGATTTGTATAACTCATAATGCAGTCCAAGTAAAACTTCTTTTCTGTTTATCTAACAATAAAAAATCTATAAAGCATATTTTAAACATTTTAAAACATGTTTTGCACTAGATATTTTAATTTAAAAAAATAGGCTGCAATTACCTCCCGAAGCAAAATTATAGAGTAAAACTGTCGATTTAGCGTTATAATTCCAGAGAACTAACTTTAGGTAACCGACCACGTTCAAATAGTGATTTTCGTGAAAAATATCTAAAAAAAATTATGCATTTATTTTAAAGATCAGTCCTTTAGCTTTCAAAAAGTTTTCAACTTGTTTTTTAGACTCATTAGAAGTCATGATACAGCTGTTTAATCATCACCGGAAGTGTCTTAAAGATACCGGAAGTGAGCAGTTAAAGGGCTGGACTTTGAGTGTTAACATGAAAACCGTCTTAAATAGCACATTATAGCTTCTAAATAAATTACTCCAGCATATTTTTGAATTTTTATCAAATTATAAAACACTTAACGAATTTATCCAATAAAATTTTTAAACTGAAATTTCTGGAAAACTGATTTTGCTACACCATCACACCTCAACAGTCATAACTGCTAAAATAATTTTTAGAATTAGAATATAACTATGATTTTAATGCTGATATGTATTGATTGAACCTCAGGATTATAAATTATATTTCTTTTGAAGATGAGTTATGTTCATTTATGTTAGAAACTTCACTATTTTTTTTCTTGGTACAACTCACTTATGCTTAAGAATGTTTCATTCTGGAGGTTCAATGCATACAAAATGGATATATGTCTAATTTATCCAAGGCAAAATGATATGGTTTGAGTATTTTTTTTAGTTAGGGACTGTTGGTGTAAAGTCAAAAAATTGCTTGTTTTTTTTCTCTATTTTTGCCTATTTTTTAAGACTTTATTTTTATTTTTTCTAATGTTTTATAACCTATTACTCCAATAACTAAAAAAATATTTCCACAAAAAACCTTATTTAAAAAATTTTGGCTTCGAACGTGGTCTGTTACCTTAAAGGTCTCTAACCCCCTATCCTTCAAAATGATTCATTTTTCAAAGAAAATAAACTTAATTTAACACTAAAACCGCGGGCATGGCTCAATTCTGACCCCAAATCAATTTTCCCATTTTCTGGAAGAGTTACGAATAGAATTTTAAAAAAAAATCTTGACTTTTCTAATTTTATATCTATGACAATGTAAGTTAAACGTTTTAGTTTTTTTTTTTGTTTTTAATACTTATACCTACAACCACTGATGGGTCATTTTGATACTATTATAATACATGCACGAATTTTGAAATTCAATAATTTCCTTTAATGGGAAATGGATTTATAGTTTCCTAGCCCATATTTGAACAGAGGAATAACTCAAGGTCAAAGGTCAACTTACTGGGTCAGGTGTGTGTGTGTGTGTGTGGGGGGTTTGAATCAGACGGTTGTTACTGATAATAGAAGGGCAAATGAAGATTTTATTGTAGTGGCAATAGACAGTGCAACATGTAACATTTTGATAATATACGTTCCTTTGAACAGTTACTGTTCTTCACCTACGAGAGGCACCTGGTTATGACTTTGTATGGGAGAAAATGCCTCTGGGAGCGAAGTGCATTCCAGGTGGCTGTGGTTTTTGACCTATCGGCTGGAGTCTAAAGTCATCTCGGGGTACAATGTTATCACTGAGAATTTGGAAATTCTAATAGGTTCACATTAAATTTCTAAGATTTTAAAACCTGATACCACTGAAGGAATCTGTACAGCAGATGTGAAAAAAGTGTTCGTTGCCAAGTTTCTAAAGTAGGGCAATAAAACCCTTTATACTTGCTCTCTGACCGTAAAATACATGTATGCCGAAAAATATACAAAATATGTAAGAAGAAAATGTCCAAATTCCGCATGAAATGGTTAAGAAATTTAACTGATTAAACTAAATAGTTTACGTAATGTTGTTCTATATAATTTTCTAACTACGTAAAACTTTCTATATTGTAATATATTAAATTTTCATGTATAACAATTTAATGGTCTAAAAATGAATAGCTATCATTTCCATATAAATGTTAGAGTATTGTTTGTATAACATCTCATTTGAATAAGGTTTATATGAATTGTGGTCAATTTGAGTAGATAATCTGGTTTTAGGCATACCAATACAGCCGCGGTTTTAGTGTTAAAAGTTATTAAAAAGCATTATGCTGAAGCATTATATAAAGCATATAATTGCATATATAAAAGCATTAGCTGATTTCTATGGCAGTGGACTTGGCAGTTGCTGACTTGATACTTGATTTTTCTCATAATACAAATATTTAATGTAGCGCACAAGAATTATCAAAACCTATTTAATATTTTGAACAAAATTTTTCAGCATTAATTGTATGCTATACACGTACTAGTACGTTTTCTGACGATTGGTACTTGAGCGCGGGTCACGTACTACTACGTGTTAGTGTTAAAATGGTTTGTTTCTGGGTACAAAAATACCGACACAGGAAAACGAAGCCGAATGTTCTTGTCTACATCATAGAATTCTGGAAAAAATAGATAAAAACTAGTTTTTACATCAGTCGATGCGGAACCACAGAACGGAAAAACTATCTACTACTATTTCTATTTGTTTTTCATATTTACGATACTATTATAAATTTGTCCACTCAAAACATTTTAGAAAAATCTTATGGTTGTTATTTATATATTTCTATTTATATGTTAGTTTAATATTTTAATATAAAAATACGAAAAGTTGGTTAAAAAATTAAATAATTTTCGACCTATTGAGATTTAACTAAATTTACTCGCAAAACGCCCGCTCACGGTACAATTCCACTGCGAAATGTACCCGTACACTATGTGTAATAAAATGATGTATCCTTGTTTATTAGAAAAAAATATTGTTATGAGAGTAACTTTGTTTTAAAAGAGGTACGTGCATGTAAAAATTACCCCCAAAAAGGGTAAAATTATAAACATGTTTTAAAAAATATAAAATATGTTTTAACATTACGATTTTTTAAAAGTTAGATTCAATTTCAGAAGTATGTTTTTTATTATGTTACTTATGAAGCGGTTGGACCTGGAATGGATAAAGGCATTCATATTGGATTATTGATGAGTTAGGGTTAGCAACATTCAAAGAGAGTAAAGTTTAAAACGAATAACTTTTAGTGAGCATAGTTACAAAATGGAAGACTATTAAAAATAAAAGGGGAATTTGTTCCTTATAAGGTTTGTTCCAATAATTGGGGACGGAGCATGTTTATTTTGATCGCTTTCGTATCTTATGTTTGATAGAGTCTTTTAGCAGTGAACGGGAATTACTTGTATTCGGGATCTCCAATCTCAAAGATTTCTTTGATTCAATCAATGTACATTGACCTATAGGAGGCATTCAAACACCTCCATCTCCGATCGCTGATCGCTGTATTACTGATATAGCTCGCTAGCTGTTTGGGATTTAACTGTACCCCTCGCTATTTAACCCCTTCCGGTAAAATGACGAGTCTAGTTCGTCATTAGTTTTTCATTCCATACCGCACAATGACGAGCTACACTCGTCATGCGATTAAAGTTACTGTTAAATATGATAATTTAGTTTAAAATTTCTAGTGTACTGAATTTGGCAACACTTTTATCACTTGTGAAAATCACAAGTCACTATTGCATATTGTTTACTTAGAATTTCTTGGTACAAGTCATTGCCAAATTAATGAGTCAGAATAAAAGAAAACCTACTAAGAAATGCCGTGTGTGTTACAAGAATCAAATTAAAAGTGAGACTACTTGGCGGTGTAAACAATTAAGAATTCCTTTGCACTTTGTTTTGAAAAGTACCACTAGCTTGAAGACTATTATCTGTATACCTTATTAATGTTTGGCTTTGATATTTTCTTAATTTTACTGTTTCTGATATTATTTAACACTATGTAAAAAAAGTGGATTTTAATTAAGAATATGTAAGAATTGTAAAATGAAACAAGTTTTTTAAATAAAAATTAAATGGTTATTTCATGCACAGTTTTTCATTATTAAATCATACCGGAAGGGGTCAACATCGCTTTCCGGGTATCGCTGTTGAACTTCGGCAAAACTACGGAAGATTTTCCCCGAACCCACATCTATTACTCAATTACATTCCGTGGTGATCAACTATCTAAATGAATTCAATGCGATTCTAAACTGCATTCACAGTATCGGGAGACTTTAGAGAAGTATGAAGATAAATTATTGAGTGTGTATCAGATAATTCACAGCCAAGAAAACAAAGCATTTTTCATCTGCCTCATAGGGTACTTTACAATTCCGGAAAATTAAAAATTTTACGACTCCCGTTATATGACGGGCTATGTGCTAGTTTCAAAAAGTAAGTTGCACTACAGTGAAGGTATGTCCAACCCGTGTCATGTTTATATACCCCAGGGATGGCCAAGCTTCTTAATAATCCGAATCATTTTTCAAAATTTGAAATCTTTCATGAGCCGCAATTAAAAACGTATTTAAAAGGTATGCAAAAAAGGGTATAAAATTTTTTTAGAGAAATATTTATTGAATGCCATATTTGATTTTTCAAGGAAATTTTGAATTGCCGATGGTTTTGTATTGGTGTGAATGTAATTTATAATGTGTACCACTGCTTTCACAACATCAGGATGTTTTAAATATTTTGTATCAAGATGTTCTGTGAATTATGCAGTGAATCGTTATGATTTGTGAAATTTCAGAATTCATCTCTTAAAAGACCAATAAAATGATTTTTTTTATACCAGCATTGTCGGAACTCATTAGTTGAAATAAAGGGAACTCGGGTACATTGAGAGTCACAAATTGTTGAAATATGTAATCGCACTCATACTTGGCGACTTGGCTGATTTTTTTTTGTTTGTTTTATATAAGTAATAATTTTCTCGGACGTGCGAGGTTTTCTTTAGTTGATCCTTTTGTGTTTTGATTGGCTGTGTTTAATTAGTTTGTTTGTGCCTGTAATTTGATTGGCTGGACACAGGATCTTCTTAAAACTATAAAAGCCCAATGTACCTCAGTATTGCCTTGATTAGTCATCATTCGTCATTGTCATTATGTCATTTGTCATTCGTATTCATACAAAAAAGTCTTTTTCAAAGCTATAATAATACAGTCTTTATAAAGACTAATATAAAGTCTTAAGACTCTTGCTTTTTCATTGCATTGCTTACTACGGAATGGAAATGGACTTCGTTAAAAGCTACCTCGGAAGGGATCAATTTCTTACGGATTTAAAATCTAAGGACTTCTTGGAAATAGTCAACCGGCTGAAAGCTTTCAAGGCGAGACGTGAGATAAATCGTTCTAACATCGAAAACTAGAAATGAAATTGTTCGGGCTATTGACGGATTAGAATATGTGTCTACAAGACTTAGAAACTACCAAGACTGTGCTGCTGAGCTCTACTTAATTCAAGCTAAGTGGAAATATTTTACACTAGTATTGGCTGACGTTCTAAATGATGATATTGTGTTTAATGTTATTGAAAATATTATGGATTTCATGTGTTTAATAACGGCTAAAACTGTTTCTGCTAACACTAATAATGTTGAGCCACGTGTTTCGCGTAATAAGACTCAAAAGCGTAATTTATCGGATAAGGAAAATAATATTGCAGATGATAATGGATTCACAAGTTACTGATCAAAATAATGTGCAACAAAATCCAACCGATAATAGTAGTCAAAATATTAGGAAAAAACGCATTGAACCATTCTGGGTATAAAAGGATCAAGAAAAAGAGTGGAGAACTATTGTTAACAATATTAATAATGAAATTAAAGCTCAACTGCCGATGATGGATTCCGGCAAGTTCGTCAAGTTATATCCTCAAGACATCGATCAATCCAGAGCTGTACAAAAATATCTAGCTCAAACTAATATTAAATGTTTCGCCATTAGCCCACAGGGAACGAAAGCTTTCGAAATAATAATCAAAGGTGTACCGGAGGAAATTCCTATCGATGAAGTAAGGAATAAATTGACGAGATTAGGCTTCGATATTTTAAAAGTGGCTCAACTCAAAAGATTTTCTGATAAAAAACCATGGCCTATATTTCAGGTACATTTGAGACAATCAGATAAAAACAAAGAAATTTACAATATCAAATCTTTTCTTAACTTTATTGTTCATGTTGAAGCATATAAATTTCGAGGTGTCAAGCAATGCTACAACTGTTTGCACTTCAATCATTCCTCTGAACTTTGTTCGCTTGACCCGAAATGTCTCAAATGTGCCGGAGATCATAGGACCAATAATTGTACTAAAAAAGTCGATGATAAGTGTAAATGCGCAAATTGTGGGGGAGAACATCCAGCCAATTTCAAAGGATGCCCTAAGCATCCCTTGGCTATAAAAGCTAAAAATTTAGAGTTAAAAACAATTAAAGATCTTCAAAAAAATGGTGGTCTTGCCCCAGTCAATTCTATGCAAATAAATGCTAATATAATTGATTCTAATAATATAAACAATGCTGTTAAATCATATGCGCAGGTAACGAGACTAAACTTAAATAATATTGAAAATAATTCTGCTAATAGTAATGTAACTGGTAACCAAGATTCTAGTGATCATGTTAATACTGAAATTATCTCAAATAATGATAATATAAATAATATTGATCAGCCTAATACTGTAAATATTAATAATGTTAATTCTCAACAATCTAATATTAGCAATAATGATAATTTTAGTAAAACTCTTGAGCAATTGGAAAAAATTGAAAAAGTGCTTAATAAAATGTGTATACTATGCGAAAAAATTGATAAATCTACTTCTGCAAAAACGCTTGGAGTTTCTAATCTACTGTCAAGCAATCTTGGCTGTTTACTGCAAAATATTAGTACATAGCCCCCTTATTCTTCTGTTACTTACTACATGCCCTAATTAAAAAAAAATCTGAAGCTCTATTCTACTATCATAATTGTTTGTGTAATATTCTGTCTACTGCTAACATAATTTGTAAATTTTGTAAAGAGCATATTCAGAAAAAAGAGGGGAAAATGAAGTTATCTGTTAATACAATCTTCCTTAC
>CM063506.1:130873315-130923129 GCA_032207245.1 Pardosa pseudoannulata | reverse complement strand
TTATCTAACAATAAAATATAGTTTTCGTAGCGCATATGTGAGCAGAACAATATCTCAAGGTCAAATAGTCCACTAATTATGTCAGGGGGGTATCAGAGTGGTTACTGATAACACAGGCCTACAAAAACATTTTTTTGTTTTGGTGCCTAGGATTTTAAACTGGATGTAGCTATGTTTCGGGTGATGATTCTAAATATGAAATCTGTTTTTCTCTATCAGCTCTAATTTTTTAGATAAGCGTTTTTTATTATGCAGTACTACGGGAAATGTGAACCACATAGCTCCGGGAAAATCCACCAGACAGGCTAAACATCCGGTAATGTAAGTGACCCTGAACGTTTCAACTACAGTTGAAACCCTTTTTGAGTTGAGTAAACACTTGTTAAGTAATAAAGTAAAACACTTTTTGAGTTCAATTTAGTTTGAGATCTGTCGTCGTGCAGGGTATATAGAAATTAGCCTTGTGTAATATTTGAATTTAGGAAGGAGATGTTATGCAGTTAACCTAAAACGTACTATGTTGTAGATAGTGTTATATGTTGTAGACTATACTTCGTCTCACCTTAACAAAATACAATTGGGGAGGCATACAAACCTATTTACTCCAGTTTCTAGGTAAATTATTGAATTTTGAATTGGATTCATAAATTTTTATCCTTTATATTGTTATAAATTAAAATTTAATTTTTTACCATTATAATAAATATTTGAGATAGTATAGTTGGTTTCCTCGATCCTTTTTCCCCCTATCATTGTATGCAATAATATTTGTGTAATATATAAATATAAAAATATAATATATTTGTATAAGATATTAATAATATTATATTAATAGTATATTTCCATGTTTAGTTTTTTATTTGATCTATGGATTCAACTTATAATGTGACGTATGTTTTACCAAAATGGTAAATCTAAAAAATACGAGCTTTTAGACAAAATCTAATGCTGTATTTGAATTCAGGGCATCAAACTCATAAAATCATCTCTAAATACCCACGCATCAAAATCACTGTTGACCTGTGTAATAGAAGGGCAAATGAAGATTATATTGTAGTGGCAGTAAACTGTGCTATATGTAACATTTTAACAGTACACGTTCCTTTGAACGGCAACTGTTTTTCATCTACGAGAGGCACCTGGTTATGACTTTGTATGGGTTTTCGGAGTTTTTTTGGTGCTACGGTCTACTTTTTTCAACACGAGGGCTAATGAGACCGGGACCTACTGCTTAAAGCCGATTCCGAACGACTACGAATATCCATGCCATAATGCGATTCGAACCCACGAACTCCGGTTCCGAAGGCCAGCACCCTAACCATTCGGCCATCGTTCGGCTGACTTTGTATGGGAGAAAATGCCTGCGGGAGCTTATTCGAAGTGCACGCTCGGTGTTTGTGATTTTGACCTATGGAATGATCATTTGCTGTTGGGATAAATTCAACTCTCAGTTGCAATGTTGGTGTAGAAATTTGCAACCTGGACCGGTTAAATCATTAAATTAAATGGATGAATGTGTTTAAATTTGCTTAAAATGTTCTAAGCTTTAAATTTTCTTGCAAATGCAAATATCTTAACGCGGGCGTGTAAATTCTTGTTATACATGCAACAATGTGTTCTTTTAATCAGAAAAGCAGGAAAATAATGATATGAAAGATCCGACAGAAAATTAGTTTGTATAATTTTATACAAAATTTTGACACATTTCCTACAATATTTCCACAAACATGAGAAACACTTAGACCGATATTGTCATAATAATGACCTACAATAGTATCACAAGTAACTGTTTAATATTTATGTAAGGAAGAATCAAAATAGTTCCAACTCAAAACCAAATTAACTGCTCCAAATCCCCTATATAATAGCCTAACTTATCTGTCTGTCCTCGAATTGATGAAGTGGTTGTACCTGGATTGGATAGAGGCATCCATACTAGATTCTTGACGAGTAATGTTTAGCAAAACTCAAAGCGAGTAAAGTTTAAAACGAATAACTTTTAGACAGCATAGTATTAAATGGAACATTAAAAGGTGAATGGTTCCCCATACGATCGTTCCAATAGTTGGGCACGAAGCATATTTATTTCGATCGCTTTCGTATCTTATGTTTGAAACAGTCTTTTAGCAGTGAACCAGAATGACTTGTAATAGGGATCTTCAATTTCAAAGATTTCTTTGATTCAATCAATGCACATTGAACTATAGGGGCGTTCATTTATCCCCATCGCTGATAGCTGTATTTACTGATGTAGCTCGCTAGCTGTTTGGGATTTAACTGTACCTCTCGCTATTTGACATCGTTTTCAGAGTATCACTGTTGAACTTCGGCAAACTTCGGAAGATTTCCCCGAAGCCACATCTTTGAACCAATTACATTCAGCGGTGATCAGCTATGTTTCTAAATGAATTCAACGTGATTCTAAACTGTATGCACAGTATCAGGAGACTTTAGAAGGATATGAAGATAAACAAATTATTGATCATGTATCAGATAATTCTAATGCCAAGAAACAAAGCATTTTT
Source organism: Pardosa pseudoannulata (assembly GCA_032207245.1). NCBI lineage: Eukaryota > Metazoa > Arthropoda > Arachnida > Araneae > Lycosidae > Pardosa > Pardosa pseudoannulata. The sequence continues at coordinate 130,920,604 of CM063506.1, read as the reverse complement.
CACCTACCTTATAGAGTACTTTACAATTCTGGAAAATTAAAAATTTTACGGATCCCGTTTTATGACGGGCTATATGGTAGTTTCAAAAAATAACTTGCACTACAGTGAAGGTATGTCCCACCCGTGTCATGTTTACATATACCAGAGATGGTCAGGCTCCGTAATAATCCGTGTCATTTTTCAAAATTTGAAATATTTTATGAGCCGCAATTAAATATATATTTAAAAGGTATGCAAAAAAGGGTATTTATTTTTTTTACAGAAATTATATTTACTGAATGCTATATTTGTCCTTTGATTTTTCAAGGAAATTTTTTAATTGCCGATGGTTTTTGTATTGGTGTGAATGTAATTTATAATGTGTAACACTGCTTTCATAACATCAGGATATTTAAAATATTTTATAAAGAGATGTTCTCGGTGAATTATGCAGCGAATCGGTATGATTTGTGAAATTTCAGAATCATCTCTTAAAAGCCCAATAAAACTGATTTTTTTACCCAGCATTGCTGGAGCTCCACTAGTTGCAATAAAGGGAACTCGGGTATATTTATTGAGCCATAAATAATCCTTCAAAGAGCAGCATGTGGCTAGCGAGCCGCAGGTTGGCCACCCCTGGCATATACAAATTAATACAGTCTTACTAAAATTATCATTTTAGAAATTTATAAGTTATTTTTTTTTAAATTTTTAATCTGGTTGACACCACGATAAAAGGACACGACAACCTAGAACTTTTCGAAACGAGACAACACAGCTTTTGACATTGCTTACATTTTTCATTTTAATTGTAAGCCATGCCCAAGAAAATCAGCTTCATTAAGTCCAATAACCTACTCATTGAAGATATTATGTTGGATGTACTCAATGTCAATTAACCGAGGGTAAAATCAGATCCTTTTCCCGTTATGTTAGGTTTGAGGTAATTTAAGATGGTTAATTCTGTTGTAACTATGATTAACAATGATCTACAACAGGGATGGCTAATTTCCTTGATAATCCGAACTATTTTTCAAAATTTGAAATATTTCGCGAGCCGCAACTAAATCGTATTTAAAATGTATGCAAAAAAGGTATTAACAAATTTTTTTTTATAAAAATTATATTTATTGAATGTCATTTAGAAGTTTTTTTTTTAATTTTTCTAGGAAATTTTTGAATTGTCGATGATTTTTTGCATTGATGCGAATGTAATTAACAATGCGTTACACTAATTTCATAAAACATCAAAATATTTTAAATATTTTGTAACGAGATGTTCTTGGTGAGTTACGCAGTGAATCAATTTGAATTGTGGAATTTAAGAATCATCTCTTAAAAGCTCAATAAGACCGATTTTTTTTTACCCAGCATTACCGGAGCTCCATCAGTTGTAATAATTTAAAATATAATACAAAAATGAAAAAGGAGGTTGGTTTAGAGTGCTACGGTCTACTTTTTGCAACACGAGGACTAATTGAGACCGGGACCTACAGCTTAAAGCCGATTCCGAAGGCCAGCACCCTAACCAATCGGCCATTGTTCGGCAAAATGAAAAGGGACTCGAGTACATTTATCGAGAGCCACAAATAATCCTTCAAAGAGCCACAGGTTTGCTAATCCATATGATTTAAAACAAAAGCCTCACAAACTGATATCTGGTCACAATATCAGGAATAGAATACTGTTCTAAAGGAAAACTTTGATCTAAAAGAAAAGTTTAAACTTAAAAATCCACTTTTGTGGAAAAAGTTTTAGTTAATCTATGTTTGATATCCAAAATAAAAAAAATTGACAAGTGAATGATTGTAATACATTTTGATGCAATTTTTTTTAACCTTATTACAATAAACTGGCCAAAAACTGTAGCCGCTTTTCCATTTGATAACACAGGGTTGTTATCCACCAGAAAACTTAGACTTGCAGGCACAATTTTGATAATAAACCTTGCAATAAGTGCAGATTAACATAAAATAAAAAGGAATTTGATTTATCTGAAAAGTACTATTTAGCTCTTTGATACTATTTAGCTCTTAATCAACAGAATAATTTTGTGCAAGATGAGAAAATTAACATTTTATTTTAAAATTTGCATTGGTATGTATCCTTTAATGAAGTTTATATATGATGTTAATCAGCAATGATTAAATAATAGTATAAAATTAATATTTCTATACAATATAAAATATTTCAAATCATTTTCGAATAGACAGAACTTACATTTTTCTTTTTTACACTTTTACGTTCATCCGATTCCTACGTTATTTGCACGGACACCTGAATCTTGAATAGTCTAATCAAAAAAGAATAGAAGTACGAGTTAAAGGATTTAATAATATGCTGCACGATGTCTATCGGAGACAGCTATTGATGTTAAAGTCTACTTCGGCAAATGAAATGGCTGACGTCTCAGACGTCATTGTCATACAAATAAAAGCTTTGACCCGTCAGTAGAATACCATTTAATTTGATTCTACAGTGAACGTTCTTCTACAAGCTCAGAGACAGGCCGTTTTATTTTTGGATTTACCTTGTTATTTAACACTAGAATATAGCCCGTCATATGACATGATTAGTAAAATTTTTCTAACTAACTCAAAAATCCAATATTGATGCCTGTATCCATTCGAGATCGGCCACCGTGGAATGTAATCGACTCAAAGATGTGGGTTCCGGGAAAATCTTCGGAAGTTTGGCGAAGTTCAATAGCGATACTCAGAAAGCGATGTCAAATAGCGAGGGGTACAATTGAATCCCAAACAGTTAGAGCGCCAGGTAAGTGAATACAGCGATCAGGCTGCTTGAATCCCCCTATAATTCAATGTACATTGATTGAATCAAAGAAATCTTTGAAATTGAAGATCCAATTACAAGTTCCCGATTACAAGTTTATCTTCACACTCCTCTAAAGTTTCCCGATACTGTGAAGGCAGTTTAGAATCACGTCGAATTAACTTAGAACGATAGTTGATCACCGCGGAATGTAATTGACTCAAAGATGTGGGTTCGGGGAAAATCTTCCAAAATTTGACAAAGTCCAACAGCGATACTCAGAAAGCAATGTCAAATAGCGAGGGATACAGTTAAATCCCAAACAGCTATCGGGCCGTTTAAATGCCCCTGATAGTTCCAAACCATGTTATGTATGGAAACCAAACACACAAAAAACTTAATTTTGAAAGCTATATAACTTTAAATGATAGTTATTTATTAGTCCATGAAATAAGACTCCTAGATTTTTATGGAATTAATTTGTTAATACCGGTGAGAAAATTTTCATTGCAACTGAAAATAACCAATGATTAAATTTAAAATTATCACATGTACCTAATCTATTACTTAATACAAATATAAAAGAAATTTACGTAATATCTAAGTTCAGTGATAAAACTTATGAAATTAATGCAGACGATATTTAAAATAAATGATTAAATGAGATGGTTAAAGGAATGATGTCATAACGCTAGAAAATGTTATTTTTACCTATTTATCATGTGATAAATTGATAAATTTAATCCCCTACTCTTAACCGGGGAAAATAGGGCTTGAAATAATAGCATTAAAAGTTCGAAAAGTGGGGAAGGAGTGGATTTCGAACGTTTTAAAGAAGACAATGCTTTGATGTGATATGAAGCATATTTATATCAATTTTAGAATAGTATAGATAGTTGGATAGATTAGGAGAAGATAAACTTTTTTCTAATTGAATTTTGCCAACCCTAACTCATCAAGGATCCAATATAGATGACTATCCATTCCAGATCCAACCACTGCATAAATTCGAGGACAGATAACTTTGGCTATTATTATAAAGGGGATTCAATAAGGTTGGCATATAGTGTTAGTATACAATAATTTATTATTAAGCAATACTATAAAATATTATACTGCCTAGTGTACGCCGAAGACAGCTATTAAACAAATTTGCCATGGTGCCTCTTTATGCCAAGGGTTACTGCATATTATCCCTTATTAAAGTTAAGTAATAGAGATCTTAGAGGCAACACTTGCATAAGTGTGACTTTAGCAGGTGGTGACTACGCGAAAGCAGAAAGTGTAACTGAATTCAAGGACTCCGTGGGATGACTATTTTAATTTAATTAAGCCGACAAATTGATGAGCGGCACATTAAGATGCTGTATATAGGGTTCACGTAAAGCCAAAAGGTCAGAACATGTGTCCACCTGCAACTTGAAGGTGTTCCAATGGGGAATGAATGCAAGACCATGCAATACATCTGCGGAAGCATCCTAAACGCTCATAGAAAGCAGATTACCCTCAAAATATTAGATTAACCCATTCGCGACTAACGTCTCGTTGACTCAACCCATTGATTCCACTCTTATGAGCCCAGCGTCGCGAGATCTCCGGTTGATATGGCTTGGTCTGGAGCGCTACAGTCTACTTTTTGAAACAATAGCTAATGAGACCGGGACCTACTGCTTAAAGCCGATTCAAACGGCTAAGAACATCCATGCCACAGTGGGATTCGAACCCACGAACTCCGGTTCCAAAGGCCAGCACCCTAACCATTCGTCATCGTTCTGCCCATTTGATGTGGAGAGACCAGCGTTCCGTATGCTCAATCGGAAATTGGAAAGTTTTATTTGAATTTTTAAACGCTACTAGATGGCTTTAAACGGCAACGGTTTTCACACCTGTTGACTCTTAGCATTTGACCTTCACGTACAGGCATTAGTTTCTGTTTGGGGCATCTGGATTTGATAGATTTATTGATGTAAACATACTGTGACTCACAGCTCTCTAAAAGTGCACATGTGGGTTGAAGTTACATCTGCATTTTTTATCGTTTTTTTCTTTTTGTAAGGAAAACATCGTGAAGTGCATACAGCTGATTATTGCGGATATGTTTGTAGAAGCCTGGTGATATGGGTTGGTATTACATTCAGTTTCATTTCCTTAGCTATGGATACCTAACTGAGAGTGAAATAACTCGAATGATGAATGAAAGTGATTCCGATTCTAATGAGCATCATAAAGAAACTCAATCTAAAAATGTTCTTTTCCATAAACTCTATATTTGCAACACCGTTTTTTAGTATGGCTACGCCAAAAAACAGATTTTAAAAATTTTGTGATTCCGGCATTTCAGTTGCGACATTGAAACAATTTTAATTTCAAATTTTATTGTATATTTATTACTCAGTTTTCTTCTGAGTAAATTACATATAAATATATAGTATTTGTAATTATATTTTTGCATGTATAGCATTTTATTTTGCATAGTTATAATTCCAGTATTTTGCATATTTGATTCATTTCTATTGATGAAATATTTATATTATTACATATTAAGTAATAGCATCTTATACATAATTTGTAAAATTGAAGGCATTATATTAACACATTGTATGAGGGACACGTACTAGTACGTTTACTGACGATTGATACTTTAGCACGGGTCACGTACGGGTTAGTGTAACAAGGTTTGTGGGTACAAAAATAACGGTATACACAGGAAAGCGAAGCCGAATGTTCTTGTCTACTATATAGATTCTGGAAAAATATAGAGAAATAAAAACTAGTTTTTACATTAGTTTTGATTGCTCTTTTCATTTTTTATAGAGTAAAAATGTTTATATATAACATAATTCGAAAAAATTAAAACTATATACTATTTCTGTATCATTTTTCATACTTACGATACTATTATAAATTTTATCCACTAAAAAATATATTTTTTGTTTGCAAAAATCTTATGGTTATTTGTATATTTCTATTTATATATTTGTTTATTTTAATATATAATACGGAAAGTTGATTAAAAAATGAAATAGTTTTCAACCTATTGAGATTTAACAGAATAACTAAATTTACGCTCAAAACTCTCGCTCCCGGTACATTTTCGCTGCGAAGTGTACCAGTTATTTCGCAGTGTGTTAATGCTGATTTAATAGAATTTTTTTTTTATAAAACTAGGCTTAACTTCTTAAAAAGGGCGGGCCTGCAGCGGTGCTTCGTTTCAGAGCGTTCGGTTCCACCACTGCGTTTCATTCCCAGCGAGCTAGATCTTAAGGGGTTAAAGAACTTTGAAAACGACGGTCTTTCGTCATCAGTGATCAGCTGTCATTTTAAACATGCTTCATAAATAAAATATTCGTAATAACATATGTTTGATATTGCATGGAAACTCAGTACTTTAAAGTGAAGTTTTATAACAATTTATCTACTCGCCTGATTTTAGTTGACCTGCAAAAAAGTAAATTTATCTTTGGGGTTGGAAAATTAAAAGACATAGCGAAGGAAAAATTTAGAACAAATAAATTTGGTAAATTATGCATAAAATGAATTTTCCCCTCCAATAATGTTAAACGTTAATCTTGACACAAAAAGGGTCAACGAACTCTTCCTATAAAAGAGACGATGGGCGGTAATAGGGTCTTACTGGTTTAATTTTTTCAAAATATTAACAAAGTGAAATAAATTTCTGATATGCCGAAAATTAAAATTATAATGTAACTTTTTCTATATAATTCGTGGAGGTGATGACCTAGCTGACGTTCTTGTCTAGAACACAGATGACCCCTGTTCAAAGTTCCCGCGATTGGGGCCTCAACTGATGCCCTAGCCGTCCCTCGTTACCCGTAGATGTGCGGTCCCGTTTCTCTCAACTTTGGGTACGTCATACGACTGGAGTCCCAATCTTATATTTTGATAAATTAATCTTCAAATGCTGCTAGATAATTTAATCGTTTAAGTCTGCTACCTTGGGGTTATCCTGATTGTATAAGTATGAAATCTTAAACAATGAATAAGTAGTAAAATGTTTAGTTTTCAGAATAAAGAGTTAATCATTATTTTGGCCAAACACATAATCTGGATTAAAACTAGAGGTAGCTCAGTGTTATGAGTGTGGGTATTATACGTAACTATACGTGCATCAGGGCCATAACTACGGCGTGGCTAAGATGACATTTGCCACGGGTCATTGGGGCGCAGCACTGTGATGAAAATGAGGTCCGAAAGAGGACGATTCACCCCGAGTAGAAATATTGAAAAATAATTTTATTATAAAATCTGATTTTATAAATTAAAATGTTTTAAATTTTTCAATGAATTTTCTTTTTTTTTTTAAAACATGTTTCTATAGAGTAAACTTGTCCAAATTCTTACAAAATGTTTACCAAACACACCTAATATGCCATAATATATAGTCCGGTTATTCTTTTTAAAATTTGAGTTTATTAAAGTTATTAAAAATAAATTTAAATTTAGAAATTCGTCAATTTTTTTTGAGAATTTAACGTATAAATAAAAAATATTCTCAATAAACTGTTTAATTTATTAGCAAAATAATATCTTCAAGTTCAAAAATATATAAGCATTAATAAATGTAAAAATAGAAGAAAATTAAAAGTTAATATAGTAGGAGAATTTTAAGAATTAACAAAACATTTTGCAAGTTCATTCTAAATATATAATATAGCCGAAAAAAAGAGTATATTTTATCACTATATTTTGCGATAGGGGCGGGTACCAGTTTTTTTGCCACGGGCACCAAAGGACCTACTTACGGCCTTAACGTACATTGTAACAATTTTTATTATTCAATTCTCAGCATATTAAAAAAGTCCGCATTTAAATATTCCTTGTTGCATGCTAATTAGAGTATATTATTTGTGTTACTTATGGGTTGTATTACTTTACGGGCTTTTCTCTCACATCTAGTTTTTTACTGCTATCCGTACGGTCTAAAAATTTAAGGTATAAACCTATATATATACAAGTAGCCTAATAATTTTTAATAAAAATAACCTATACCATTTATAAAAAATACCTTTCGCGATAAGGATTTATTTGGTGACATATACAAACACACAAATTACAGTGGAGCTTTATTAGAGTTATTTCTAATTTTAGTCTATGTTCCTGCCGTAAGAGTGAATTTACGAGCAAATTTCGGGAAGTTTTAATGCAAATTATAACATTTTTAAACATATTTAAAAAAAAAAAACGGTACATTACTAGTAGGACTGCACTCTACCTTTGCAAAAAATAAACCGCGCTCCGAAAAAACGTAAAATTTGTACATACCGCTGCTTTATTCTTAGCTGTCCCTAAAACAGTGTGCTGGGTACTAATGGGTTAACAACATGCATCACTTCTACTGTTACTTCTTAATAGTAATTGCTAATCATCACCACGTGCACTTGCCAGATATTTTTATAATACTTCTGATCACTTTTAAAGTACCGACCAACTTAATTTTATAATTCATCAATCATAATAAATTTCAGACTGAAATCATCAGCTTATTAGGTCGTAAAACTAAACTCTTCGGAGCAACAGCCCCTAAGTGGCTACGGTGCTAATATCTGTTTCCGAGACCAAAGTCCCTGGGATGCGAAGCATATGTTCCGGTTAGGTGGTCTATCTTAAGCGGAATGGCCAGTGGTTAGTTCCCAAGCAAGCTTGGTCTCCAGTTTACCGCCTGAAGAGATGAAAGGACTATATTAGGTCGTAATGTATCTAAAATTTCATTTGCTCATGTGACTCATTTCCAGCATTAGGATTGGATCCTGAAACCTGGATTTCAATCATTCCCTCATACCTTTTGAGTTGCTTACCCCCTTAACTTCTCTCACCCCAGCAGCATTCTCATTTCAGAGAGTCAAATTCTAAGATTGCTATTCGTCGTCTAACATTCTCTGCCTGGATCAATTAGCTCATCTTTTAGAGCTGACAGTTCGTACTTGCTATTGTACTTTATAATTTAACCCTTTTTATCCTGACAGTATAAGTACCGCTTCAATCATACACCTATATATTCCTAATAAAGCCATTTTTCCTGACTGTACTCACCGTTATGACCGTTTACCCCGTAATTACGTGATTAAGGAGTTTATGGAATTGATATTTCGTTTGACTTCTTTCCAATAGTTTATTAAATTTCTCATTGGTCATATTCTAGTTTTTGATCCTTGTAGTGTAGATATGTGAACACTGATCGAGAAATTAAAGAATATAAACCAGAGGATGATAATCATGACGGAGGTACCAGCCATATTTGATAACTCTCTCATCATTTTACCCTTGTGGAAAATTGCTTTGCTTCTGAGCAGATTTCTTTAACCCTTTTTTATCCGGACGGTACTTATAAATTTCGCTTCAATTAAGCACCAATAAAACCTTTTTTCTGACGGTACTCACAAGGACATGAACGATGCAGTTCCTACAGCTGAAAAGAAATGATAGCACCAATCAGGAATCCTTATTCGCATAGTAGGGATTTTAAAATTGGCGTGCTTCATTCGAAGGTCATTTTGTGGTAGAGTTGATACATGTTAGAAGTTTAGATATTTTCCTTATTTAGAATGCATTAATTTTATCACACCCTCTTTAAAAAAGCAGCCGAATGTTAAGATCACAAATCCTGTTGCAACATTCTACTTTCAAATAATTTACTCTCAAAGTTTGCTGTCCTGTAATAATTTCTAAGAAAAGATACATTTCGTAACTATTCTGTTTTTATCCTTGAAGGCATTGCCTTTTTAAATAACAATTCCTAATTTTCACATTAGAATTTTAGAGAATCTTTTTAACTACGTGTACGTCACCTTAATTGTACCCTATTTTTTTTAACCGTTTTTATCATGACGGTACTTTTAAGTACCGCTTCAATCAAACACCTATATATTCCAAATAAAGCCGCTTTTCCTGACGGTACTCACAAGGACATGAATGATACAGTTCATACAGCAGAGAAGAAATCACAGCACCAATCGGGGATCCTTTTTATTCGTATAGTACGGATTTTATAATTGGGTTGCTACTTTCGAAGGTCATTTTGTGGTAGAGTTGATACACGTGTTGTTCAATTGAGTAAATTTAGTGGTTTATTACCAGTTATTTGGTACTATTAATTTTTAGAGACTTCTATAATTCGCAGGTAAGCATCTCATTTGTTTTATTCATATTTAATGTTTTATTTTCTATCATTGAGTCAAAAATATATGTTGGTACTAGAAAGTACCGGCTGCGAAATTAACTACTAAAATAAAGTTAATTTTATTTTTTCTATGATTTTTCTCCATTAAAACTTATTTTATGAGGAAAAAATTCAGTAAGAAAGTTATGGTAAATTAATTCAGGATATAAAGGGTTAAAAGATAATTTGTATACAATGCATTTTTTGGTACACTAATATTTTTTATTTTTATATTGTTTCACTTTTTTTGACAACTCATTCTGTTTACGAATCATGTACTCCTTTGAACATTCTTTTATTTTTACTTCGTTTTATATTATAAAATTTCCTGATACGAAATTTCATTTCCACAGTTTAATTCCAAACGTTCCTAGTCTGATATTCCCAAAGCTTACGTTATGAAATTTTTAATTATATGAGTTCAGATTACAATCAAAACAGGAGGCGCACAACTAAACGGCATAACAGTTCTACAGCTAATAGTTTTTCAGGTACGTAAGTACAGATACCAAGATTAAACTAGCCATAACTAGTTCAAGAATGCTTAAATTTAAAAACTTATACACTTATCTCTCATATCTAGTAGCCAGTAGAAAAATTTTGAAACTATATCAGCTAATTTCGCTAACCTGCAACTTTAACTCATCCAGTGCTTCTTAACGTAGAGCGTGCTCCATATTTATGAAGCATATAGTTTTTTTAAGTGGGCATTTGGGGAGTGGCAAAATGACTTTGGAATGATACTGAGATTTAGTTTGGTTTGGAGTGCTGCGGTTTACTTTTTGCAACACGAGGGATAATGAGACCGGGACCTACTGCTTAAAGCTGATTCTGAAAGGCTACGAACATCCATGCCACAATGGGATACAAACCTACGAACTCTGGTACTGAAAGCCAGCACTCTAACCATTCGGTTATCGTTCGGCCGATACTGAGATTTAATACTCAAACTCAACTTGTTTTGGAAGAAAAACCATTACCATTTCAATCTTCATACTTAGTGAAATGTGGCTATAGTGCTGTAAATGATTTGCTACTGCAGAATAGCAATTCACTAGATATCACCAATCGAGGGGATTTGAAACTGATTTAGTTTGTAGTTCTACGTCTACTGTTCTGATACACGATGGCTAATGAGACCAGGAACTACTGCTTAAAGACCATTCCGAACTCTACGAATATCAGTGCCACCAGCGGAATTCGAACCCGCCAACTCCAGTACCGAGCAGCGACTCTCAACCATTCGGGCATCGTTCGGCTTGGTTTTGAGATGGGAGCTAACTACATTTGTGCCTAATATAAAATCTTATCAATTGCAAGAATCTCGCTTTTTTTTTTAAGTTTATGCTACTTTTCTTAAGATTCATTCCGTTAGCCTTCTTTTGATACCTACCTTCAGTTCACTGTACTTGAAAAAATAAAATTTTCTGGGTTTCTTTTATTACCTCAGAATTTTAATTTATCTGTTCATCAAATTTAAAACTTTTATTTTTATTTATTTTGAAAATTTATAATAACAGAACCTGTAGTGTAGCCCTAAGGAGCTCAATTCCTGAAGACTCCAGTTATTAAATATGTTCACGAAGTGTGGCCTCAAATATTTAAGCTCAATGGGGAATGGTCCAAAAAATGTTAAGCACTGAACTGGACTGAAGGGCATTTATCTAGACAGCTAGTGGTATTAAAAATTGTCTTGGACGTTGACCTCTTCCTTCTCGCTTCCATTAGCTGTAGAACCGCTGGATGAGTCATTTGAACTCAAATACTATTTTGTATCTACTTTTCTGAAAACGTTACTAACGAAATTTTATTATTTTTTACTTTTCCTAATTTTATACCTATAAAAATCTATAAATATATAAATATTTACGAATCTATGCATATGCGGAAAAGGGTCCATTAGTAAGCTTCCAAGTGTGGAAACAAAATTGTAGATTTTTTTAAACTGTAAGTTGTTGATATGTAGAAAATGTTCTACATATATATATCTCTATACCTATCAATATCTACCTATGTCTATATCTATATACATCTATCTCCATCTGTCTACACATATACATACTAGACCACCCGACAGATGTACGCTGTCAAGAATTGTGAAATGTTTTTAAATAGTTTATAAATTGGACCGTTTTAATGGAAAACTAAGGAAAAATATTAAAAATACTTCACGCCATCACGCGTACAGTCATCAGAAACGTAATTTGATTAAAATTCCCACGTCGCCTGTACGGGGATTCGATACTGGGAGAGCTAGAAACATTCATTATATATGTTAGAAAAAAGGTTTTTCCTTTTTACTATGGGACAAATTGATAAATTTTACGGCTGCTCTTAACCGGGAAAAATGGGGTTTGAAATAATGGTATTAAAGCTAGAAAAGGGGGGAGGGGGGATTTCGAACGTTGCTAACCCTAACTTAGCAAGAATCCAATATGGATGCCTCTATCCACTCCAGGTGCAACCACTTCATAAATTCGAGGACAGAAGCACAGATAACTTAGGCTATTAATATATAGGGGATATCATTGCAAAAACAGAGAGGCTAAGCTTAGATATTAATCCCAACCGTTTAATTGAAAGGTATTTATTAGATACCTCACACTGATAATAAATCGCATTCCATCAAGAGAATGGAAAATGTGTTGTTCCAAAAGAGATGAAAACAATAGAAGATGTAGGAAGGTTTGGTTTGGAGTGCTACGGTCTACTTTTTGCAACACGAGGGCTAATGAGACCGGGACCTACAGCTTAAAGCAGATTCCGAACGGCTACGAATATCCATGCCACAGTGGGATTCGAACCCACGAACTCCGGTACCGAAGGTCAGCACCCTAACCAATCGGCCATCGTTCGGCGAAGATGCAGGAAGAAAACTCCGTATTACTGTCTAAGTTGTGTTTGTTGGACTTTGCATCTCATGATTTATGATTTATCAAGCAAGAAGAAAAATTACCAATATTTATATTATACGTAAGCTTAATAAAGTTCTTTCAACGTTTATAACATTTTTAAAATTTTTTCTATTTAACGGAAAACCAACATTTAATTATAATAACCCTGATTATTGGATTTTCATAAAAATTATTTTATCTCAAAATGCACTCAAATTAAAATTAAAGGCATATATTACACATACACATAGATTTATGCTACTTTCTTGAATAGAAAATGTGCACTTTTATAACCGTTTTCCCCGGAATTATACGATTAAAGAGTTAAACATTTATGTTATTAATGTTTTATTTGTTTTCCTTCCAATAGTTTATTAAAATTCTCAGTGGTCATATTCTAGTTTTGTATCTATATTCTGTAGATATGTGAACACTGCTCAAGAAATTAAAGAATTTAGACCCTAGGATGAAAATCATTATGACGTTAGTCAACCTGGTTAGGAACCAGCCATATTGGATAACTCTCGCATCATTTTACGGCTGTGGAAAATTACTTTGCTTCTGAGCAGATTTCTTTAACCCTTTTTATCCTGACGGTACTTATAAATACCGCTTCAATCAAACACCTATATATTCCTAATAAAGCCGTTTTTTCCTGACGGTACTCACAAGGACATGAACGATGCAGTTCCTACAGCAGAAAAGAAATGACAGCACCAATCAGGAATCCTTTTTATTCGCATAGTAGGGATTTTATAATTGGCGTGCTACATTCGAAGGTCATTTTGTGGTAGAGTTGATACACGTGTTGTTCAATTGAGTAAATTTAGTGGTTTATTACCAGTTATTTGGTACTATTATTTTTAGAGACTTCTATATTTTGCCTGTAAGCAGTTATTTGTTTTATTCATAATTTAATGTTTTATTTTCTATCATAGTCAGAAATATATGTTGGTACTAGAAAGTACTAGCTGCAGAATTAGCTACTAAAATACAATAAAAATTCTCTTTTTTTCTAAGATTATTCTTTATTAAAACTTATCTTATTATGCATAAATGTAGTAAGAAAGTTTATGGTAAATTAATTCAGGATATAAAGGGTTAAACACATTTTGTAGCCTTATAAAGATCGAAGATCTTCAGGGTAAAATCAGTTCTCTTTATGAAAATACGTACTAATAAATATTTGCATTAAAAAAAGATATCGAAGTTTTTCAGAAAATAAACATTAAACACTTATTTTTCTCTCTTTTTTTAAAGTTTAGTAAAGCATTATCGTGAAGAATTTTTTGTTCTATCACAGTAAAAATTAATTTAAAGACACCTTTAAATCAAACAAGTAGCACAATTGATACTACAGTTTAACGGACCCAGAGAAGTCCAATATGGCCAGTACCCAATCATCTTAACATCTAGTTAGCATAAAAAGGCTTGAACAGTAAGTTTTGTCCTTAAAAAGTAAATATTTTAAAACATAATGAAGGAATATTTCAGCTTTTTCGACATGAAATTTAGTTTTATTTATACAAACGTGGTAAAAGTAGCGGTGCAAACCAAATTCGAATCCATAAAATAGTACTTTTAATAATAATCCGATAATAACGTTCATTAGTACTTCAAAATTTGATAAATTAGTACAAAATTAATGCATAAAAAGATTTACAGCTTAATCCCTTCAAGTACAATGACGCCTGTGAGACGTCAGTCCTTATGTGCCTGTCGAACGATGGTCGGATGGTTAGAGCACTGATCTAAGGTAACGGTGTTCGTGGGTTTGAATCCCACTGTGGCATGGATGTTCATAGCCGTTCGAAATCGGCTGACTTATCAATTTTCCATCTGGCCCATGGGCAGGTGTTTACTCCGCACGAATTACTAATCGCATGGGAAAATAAAACTACTGACAACCTAACCTCACAGCTAAAACTAACAGAAGCACTTTTCGGACCACCAGTAATGAACCCAACTATCCCTCGTAGTACACCTAACATGTCAGGCAACAGAAAAATGTTAACAGAGGTAAAAGCAGCACTGTTCTTAAATACTAAGAAAGCCCCCGGTCCCTACAGTATCGATGTCAATCCTTAGACTAGTGTATTATTGTCAGAACAAATTTATCTTAGACTGGGAAAACATTCTTCTCTCTTGGTCATTTTCCCACCCCCATAAAACATGGACAAGTAGTCGATTTTCAGATACCCAACAAAGACCCAGTTCAACCACATTCTTACAGACCAATATGCCTAATCCCAACTCTTAGTAAATTGAAAAATTAATCGCGAAAAGACTCATCTACCAATATGAACTCAATGGACTACTCAACAATGAACAGCATGGATTCCGAGAGAACAGATCTTGTGACACAGCTCTAAATGCTCTATATAGCTTAATTAACCATAATAGGACTAAAAATCTACTAACAAACGTAATCACAATAGACATTATAGGCACTTTTGACTCAGTAAACTGAGTTAACGTAATTACCTCACTAACCAGGAGTAAATGCCCAACCCAACTAACAAATCTTATAGCCACATACCTGAGAAACAAGGAAAATCCTCATTAAATGGGGAAATGATATCTCGTCATACACGCTAACCAAGGACTGTCCCAAAAGCTCATGCCTTGGACCAGCACTCTGGTTAGTTATAGCATAAAACGTAATCAGAGGTTTCAATGATGAAAAAGCTAAACTAATAGCCTTGGCAGACGACTTCTTGATCGTCATTCATGGCCACCACAGGAGAGAGAAAACTTTGGGAAAGCCGCCCTCGATAAGTTTGGAAAGCTGCTTACAGAAAATGAACTCAAGGCCTAAGTCTTACAACGTCACCTTCAGTACCCCGAGAATTAAACCTAAGCGCCTCCGAACGTTGGAGCTAAATGGTGTCTCCATTCCCAACAAGCCATCGTTAAAGTTCCTTGGAGTGACTTTTCACTATAATCTCTCTTGACTCCCTCATCTAAATGCACTCAGGCTGAAGGTCTCGGCTCAACACCAACACTTCATGAAGGTGGCTGGAAGGCTGTGGGGTGTCTAGCAACTTGCAAAAATTGTGTTATGAAACTAACCGAAAACAGCATATTATACGCTGCGGGCATTTGGGGTATGTCAATGACGGAAGCTGAAAGTGTGCTACGCATTCAACGGCCCTTTTTACTTAGGACTGCAGGCGCATACAGGACAACTCCTAACTCAGGACTCTTTGTGCTAACTGGCGTACCCCCACTTCCCTTAACGGTTACCAAAGCAGCCAAGTCCTCTGCTTTGTTTCGGCTAGAAAGGAAAATTAAAATCAGCGCGGAAACTTTCTGCCCCGCGGAAGTAAACTGCAAATTAAACACCCTCCACCTCCATCCAGCAGACCGCACCTTCAGCGTTAGAGCGAAGCAAGTCGAAGCAAAGTCCTCGGTACTTGTCTTCACTGATGGCTCGAAAACTAATGAGGGAATCGGAGCCGCATTTATAGCATATAAAAAAGAAAAAGTAATCCACCAATGGTCACAATCTTTAAACTGCTCAGCCGCCATCTTCCAACTGAAAGCTATTTCAGAAACGTTAAACTGGATCACCCAGCAGCCCGGTCCCAGCTCGTTCCAAATTTTATCAGAGAGTAAGTCCAGCCTTCAGGCAATTCAACAATTCCATCAAATGAATTACCAAGTTCAGGTTATTCAGACAACCCTGAAAAACCTGGAAATAACCAACAAAAAAGTTGACCTCGGCTGGGTCAAAGCTCACTGTGGCATCGATGGCAATGAGGTAGCCGATAAGCTGGCTAAAGAAGACACCTCGAGCCAGAAATAAAACTCCAACTAGCACATTTTTAAACCTAAAACTTAAGCTAGAGATGCTCCTCGAGTGGCAAAACTATTGGGACTCGGCCACTATAGGCAGGGTTCTTTATGGTTTCTTAAGAAAAGTGAAATTGTTTAGACTGAGTGGAAATGCGGCAGTAAATGCCCTTCTTACTAATCAAACTTTTCCCTCAATATCTAAACAGGTTCCAGGTTTCGAATAGCTCATCGGGAGATAGTGATTGGAGTCGCCGACTGCACAATCTGCACGACTGCCCTCTGACACACGATTTGCATCTTAAACCCTCTGACAAATCCAAGGAACTCTGGGCAGAGAGTAATCAAAAACCCGGTACTGATAAGGAAGGCCAGGAGCCTGATTGACTGGCTCACCGCTAATCAAGACGTTATCGTGCGACCACGATTTTAACCTAAAACCACACCGTAAGGGTCAAAGTGCCCTTTCACGAATGACCATCACAACTGTCCTGTGCAGTTATTGCTTCCCTCACAAACAACTGCTCTCATGTCAGAAAGTTTCATGTAGTACACTGGGTCAACCGGACTTTTAACCTGGGCAGGACTCCTGCGGAGTATACCCGCACTTTCGTAAACTGTATTGTTGTACTTATTAGTCTAGATTTTCTAGATTTTTTTTGTTATTTTAAATTTTATGGACAAAATGCTGACTTGGCCCCTGCGTAACGCATTGTTGCCGGATGGTCAGACCGAACCAGCAATTCAACACCCTACACCCGACTACGGGTGGGTCGCTGGTTACAGGTAGTACACGGCTTTAAACTGTAGGTCCCAGACTCATTAGCCCTTGTGTAGCAAAAACGTAGACCGTAGTGCTCCCAAACCCAAACCAAACCCATCTTATGTGCCAAAGTAGACTGACTTATCCGATAAACGTAGTGCAGCATTATATTAAATAATTTTATATTGTTACTTAATGTGCAATAACATCCTATATAAATCATCTTAAATGTTATATAGGAATGACAATTGGTAAGTAAAACTTTCGCTTTCTCAACTTGTCCAAAATTATTCCGATGATCCAGAAATAAATAGTTTTCAAACTCATTAGATTCCATTTTACTTAGATGTAAAGGGATTGATATCGTGAAATATCCAAGCATAAATGTAACTTACTAAATTGATACAGTTCTACTTCGGATCTTTAAAAATTAATCCGAAACTAAGGAAAAATAAAATAATTTCATGATTTCATTTTTATAGAAAAATTGTTAACTCATTAACCCCTTAACTGCAGCATTCGTAGATACAGGGTGTCCAAAAACCGACCTCATAAACACTGCACAGCTAGATTCCTCGTCGGGAGTACATACAAACTGCCCAAAGAAGCTTTCCTGTACGATCCATACTTTACGAGAAACATACGAAAAACAAAGTATGACGTCACTTTATTGAACATATCAACAGCAGTATATGCACGGGCATACTCACTAACCGTTCTTAAGGCATTTCCATTACATCGGCCGTACATGAGGTACATGTCGCAGTAGTCACGAATGCAATACATGGCCACCATACGAAGACTACTGGTAACTAAGGTGCAGCCTTTTAAATACCAGTTCAAAGGCGGCTTAACGTCATTGCATTGTGCGCGGGCATGCATGACCAACACCTAAAGAGAGAAGGCCTGAGCACAGTTTACCAGAAAATGGGATGACGTAGTGACATTAGGCTGACAACATTCTGTTACTCTGACCAGAAACTTCCAAGTTATCCCTTTTCCAATTATTTCCGCCGCCAAATGCAAAATCAACATATATGTAAGGAATGTGCGCATTGGCAACGTTGGCGGAATTCAGTTTCCTGAGCGGGGGATATGAGAGTTCCTTTGTGCTTGCTCTGAGTATGCGAATTCAATTCCTGTATATTTCGGTTAATTTTTTTAATAATGCCGTTTAAATGTATTGTTCCTATTTGTAAAAGTAATTACGATTCCGAAGGTAGCAAAAAATCAGTTTTCTCGTTTCCGAGAAAAGAAATTTTGTGACAAAAGTGGATTAACTCGATTCCTAGAAAAGCCTGACTGTAAACAAGAATTGTCATGTAAGTAAACTCTATTGTTATTTACAATTTTTAAGCATAAGATATAAGATTAAACCCCTACTTAAAAAGTAGTTTTAGAGTAGTTAAAGTTTTTTTACAGTTACTCTAGATTATAGACAGTACTTTTGTTTTGACTAACGAATATGAAGATATTTGATGAATAAATAAGAATATTCTTTTTTTCCCCATATACATTAAAAATTATTCAATTATTAAAAATGTGGTTTGTCATAAATAAATACCAGCAAATTTTACAATGCAATATTACAATTTCTCTAGAATAAACTACTTAATTAAAATTATACTAAAAATATGTTAAATATCGTATTTTTTTTCTAAATTGAGTAAAAAGAAACAGTTCAAAATATAATGTAGTATAAACTTTTATATCATTAAAACGTTATTTAGAATTAGATATTTTGATAATAAATTGATTAATGTTTGATATTTGAAAAAAATTTCTATCTGTATTAACGATTGAAATTTTTGTATTTTCATTTGTAAAGCAACTAAAAGAATATAGTAATTATATACTATATATCATTGAAGTTGACATTTTAATACTTTAAAAAGTATAGTGAATTTCTGTTTAGATAATTATTTTACAACATATTACAAAAACTGTTTTATTTGTAACATACTAAAGTACTGTACGTCTCTTGTTAGGAAAGAGGAAAAAGTATTATCAAAAGCCATTGAACAGAGCTTAGAATTTGTGGAAAAATCCAAATGCATTTTCAATTTTATGACAGAACTTTCAATTTGTGTATCCCAAAACGAACTGGATAATTATTGGACATTTTTGGATATGAAGATTAATATATTCTTTGCACATATAGTTACCAAATCCATAAATAACTTCTTCCGTTTGTATTGATAAAAATTTATCTGTATCAGTGTTTTTTAACAATATAAAGTTCAACAAAAGAGGTCAGTATAACTTTCCCTGTGTTTTTACTGACTTAAAATCTATATTTGATGTATTAATTACTTAGGTTAATACTCATAGGTTGTATATTGTAAATGATTTTAATATATCTTGAACAAATTTTCTTAAGTATGTTATGTGTATTTTCATTGTGTATGTATCAAGTGTAAAGAAATAAAGTTAAAGTCTAATTTTCTATTAATAGAATTATTACTCTGTTAATCAATAATGAAATTTTCATTCTCGTGTTTAATTTTAACATCAAATGTAAAAAAAAATCTGATTGTTTTGTTTTCGAGAAATAAAATTTCATTTAAATGTATGTTTTTTTTTACCTTATTTAGTACAGTGTTTACTTGGAGTTTTGCTCTTCAAAACTTGGGGGAAATTTTTCTACTTTAAGTAAGATGAAATAATTTTAAATATATTTCCTGTATTAAATGTAGAAATTTCTTAAAATTTTATGAATGTATTTCTAAGTAGTAGAAGAAGAAGCATAAATAATAAAATTCTAGGATGTTTTATTTTTCTTTTAAAACTATACACATATTTAAATAAGTGTTGTTTTTTAAAAAATAATTTATAACTCTCCATTTTACATTTAATGCATTATCCATATTTTAGATAAAGTATGTTAATATCTTGATTATGGGGATGATAGGTGTTATTTTGAAAATCTGGAAGGATTATAATTTGTGCTTGAGTTAATTCTTTTTTATTAGAGAATTCAAATTTTAGAGTATGCTTTACAAATGTGTTATTTTAGGCGTAATTGATAGAGTAAACAAAAGAAATACATTCTGTGTCTGAGAACGGTTGATGTTAATCAAAAAAACTGAAATTTGCTATAAATAATCGCCAGTTAATAATAAATCAAATTTTTTTTTGACGTTAAAACTACAGCTTCAACTGAATGGTTTTGATAGTCAGCCTAATCTCGTGACGTCACAGTGAGTATGCTCAGGCCTTCTCTCTTTAGGAGGTGTTGGCATGACGCGATATGCACGACGAACGTTTTAAACATCGTCTGGAAAAATAGGCAAATACTGTTTATATGTCCAATAGAGTTTTTTCTTGCACCAGCAGTGACGTCATACTTTGTTTTCCGTATTTTTCTCTTAAGCTATGGATCGTACAGGAAAGCTTCTTTGGGCAGTTTTTATGTATTCCCAACGAGGAATCTAGCTGTACAGAGTTTATGCGGTTGTTTTGGGACACCTTGTACATGCCTTGCACAGTTAATGCGTTAACTGCCTCATAAAGCGCATGCATATACCTCTTATGCTTTATTCCTATATAAAAGAATGTACTTAAATGACAAACATGAAGTGACTAAGAAATATACAGCGTAAAGACGGATATATACGACCAAGACAGTTTAAGCATTGACTACATATACACCAGCGGCAGTTATGGGGTTAAAAATGGGTATTTGAAACTCAATTATAAATCTGAACTTACCAAAAGATGAATCAAACTTCAAGAACTTCAATCTTCAGGTTTTGTAAGACAATAACCAGAAGGATGAATGTACCAGGCCTTTGCTCTTAAATATCTCCAACATAATATTCAACATGGAAAACAAAAAATAAAGAGTATCAAATATAAGTTGCTTAAAATATCTATAGCTTAATATTAATATATATTTAATCAAAATGAAAATTACTTATTTGGGAACAACTAAAAATACACACCGAACAAAGTTTAAACACATTTTTATAGAATTTTATTAGCATATCCGAAAGTGCTAAGGCACACACTTAGAAATCTCTATTAACACATTGTATGTCGGTCACATACTAGTACTTTTTATGACGATTGATACTTAAGCGCGGGACACGTACTAGTAAGGGTTAGTGTAATAACATGGTTTGTTAGTGGGTACAAAAATAACTGTATATACAGGAAAAATTAAGCCGAATGTTCTTGTCTACTACATAGATTCTGGAAAAATTTAGAGAAATAAAAGCTAGTTTTTACATCAGTCGATGCGGAACCACAAAACGGGAAAACTTAAAACTATACTACTATTTCTATATGGTTTTTCATTTTTACGATACTATTATTAATTTACAGTTACAAAAATCCTATGGTTGTTATTTATATATGTTTCTATTTTTATATTTGTTTATATATTTCAATATAAAGTACGAAAAATTGGTTAAAAAATTGAGATCTATTGAGATTTCACTGAATACCTAAATGGACGCGCCAAACGCCCGCTCCCGGTATAATTCCGCTGCGAAATGTACCTGCACACAATGCGTTAAAAAACATGAATATAATTCATCTGAGTCAAGATGTGAACTGTTATTTTCCCAATTCATTAAATATTTATATCTATAGGGGTACCTATGCCGTAAAATAGGTAAAATCCAAGCAGACCGTCCCATTTCCAGTCGGGCTATTTTCCCCATTTCCATTTGATGTTTGTTTATAAGAGTTACTATGAGTACTACCTACGTTTTAATTGAAAATATTATTCGTATTTATTAAGGGCATTTTAACGAACACTATTAAACTAATTCATTAAACACTTGCATGCATTGAGGTGAATGTGCGGTAGAATAGTCATGTAGACAGTATTAACAGGTTGGGGAACTAAACATCATTTCACATGCTTTTAGAATATGGAATCATAACTGTATTCTATAATTAAATGAGGGCAGAAATCGAATTCGACATAAAAAATAAAAAAATTAAGAAAAACGTTAAAAAATACTACAGTTGAAAAATTATACACATTACATAATTCCTATGGCAAATTTTAAACTATAAATTTAGCTGAGTTTAGCCGAGAAATGTTCATAAGCATGAATCAAGGTAATTAAATTAACGTTAAATGTTAGTTCACTTAACATAAATACATCAATATTAAGATTAATGGCAATATTTAGATTAATAACTTTGCATCTCGCTTTTAGTAAAACAGTTAAACACATAAAAAAGACGATTTCTGCAATCTAAAATTTGAAACAATGATAATCTAACGTTTTAACTCCGTTTTATATTGTTTTTAAGACCAATTTCTCTGCAGATATCAATACAACTGCCCTAACATTTAATGTGTCAGCACTAAAGATGAGCACACGCATTTCTTGAATAACATGACATTGTAACGATCTCTAGTGATACAGGATGACGGACAGTGACAACTACTGCAGTGTAAGAAATTTTAAAAAACATTGACAAATTTACCATGAAAATTAATATTTTAACTGAAAATCATCTTGAATTTGTCGTAATGATTAGTTGAATTGCAGATCACCATTTAATGTGACCACGAAAACACATTTTTAGAATATGGCATTGCAATTGCCTTTTGTTAACACAACACGACAAAAAATAAATATTACTGCAATATACATAAGGTAAACACAATGAAAAATTTGCTATAAAAATTGACATTTTAACTGTAAATTAACTTTAATTTTCCGTAAAGAACAGCTGCAATGCATGGCATAAATACTCCAGCATAAGTGAAATAGAAATTACATTTCGAGCATAGATTTGCTTCAAAATGCTGGGAAGACAAGTTGCAATGCATGAAGCCAATACGACTGCCCTAACAATTAATGTAGGTGCACTGCTATGAGCACACATATTTTTAGAATACTCTGGCATTGCAACTGTCTTCTAGTAATACAGGGTGACATAAAATGATAGTTACTGCAGAGTAAAATTATTTAAATATACCGGCATAAGTGCAATAGAAATTACATTTCGAGCATAGATTTGCTTGAAAATGCCGGGAAGACCTATTGCAATGCATGGAAGCCAATACGACTGCCCTAACATTTAATGTTGGTGTACTGCTATGAGCACACATTTTTAGAATACTCTGGCATTGCAACTGTCTTCTAGTAATACAGGGTGACATAAAATGATAGTTACTGCAGAGTAAAATTATTTAAATACACCGGCATAAGTGCAATAGAAATTACATTTCGAGCATAGATTTGCTTGAAAATGCCGGGAAGACAAGTTGCAATGCATGAAGCCAATACGACTGCCCTAACAATTAATGTAGGTGCACTGCTATGAGCACACATATTTTTAGAATACTCTGGCATTGCAACTGTCTTCTAGTAATACAGGGTGACATAAAATGATAGTTACTGCAGTGTAAAATTATTTAAAAACACCGGCATAAGTGCAATAGAAATTACATTTCGAGCATAGATTTGCTTGAAAATGCCGGGAAGACTTATTGCAATGCATGGAAGCCAATACGACTGCCCTAACATTTAATGTAGGTGCACTGCTATGAGCACACATTTTTAGAATACTCTGGAATTGCAACTGTCTTCTAGTAATACAGGGTGACATAAAATGATAGTTACTGCAGTGTAAAATTATTTAAATACACCGGCATAAGTGCAATAGAAATTACATTTCGAGCATAGATTTGCTTGAAAATGCCGGGAAGACAAGTTGCAATGCATGAAGCCAATACGACTGCCCTAACAATTAATGTAGGTGCACTGCTATGAGCACACATATTTTTAGAATACTCTGGCATTGCAACTGTCTTCTAGTAATACAGGGTGACATAAAATGATAGTTACTGCAGAGTAAAATTATTTAAATATACCGGCATAAGTGCAATAGAAATTACATTTCGAGCATAGATTTGCTTGAAAATGCCGGGAAGACAAGTTGCAATGCATGAAGCCAATACGACTGCCCTAACAATTAATGTAGGTGCACTGCTATGAGCACACATTTTTAGAATACTCTGGCATTGCAACTGTCTTCTAGTAATACAGAGTGACATAAAAGGACAGTTACTTCAGTGTAAAATTATTTAAATATACCGGCATAAGTGCAATAGAAATTACATTTCGAGCATAGATTTGCTTGAAAATGCCGGGAAGACCTATTGCAATGCATGGAAGCCAATACGACTGCCCTAACATTTAATGTTGGTGCACTGCTATGAGCACACATATTTTTAGAATACTCTGGCATTGCAACTGTCTTCTAGTAATACAGGGTGACATAAAATGATAGTTACTGCAGTGTAAAATTATTTAAAAACACCGGCATAAGTGCAATAGAAATTACATTTCGAGCATAGATTTGCTTGAAAATGCCGGGAAGACCAGTTGCAATGCATGGAAGCCAATACGACTGCCCTAACATTTAATGTAGGTGCACTGCTATGAGCACACATTTTTAGAATACTCTGGCATTGCAACTGTCTTCTAGTAATACAGGGTGACATAAAATGATAGTTACTGCAGAGTAAAATTATTTAAATATACCGGCATAAGTGCAATAGAAATTACATTTCGAGCATAGATTTGCTTGAAAATGCCGGGAAGACCTATTGCAATGCATGGAAGCCAATACGACTGCCCTAACATTTAATGTTGGTGCACTGCTATGAGCACACATATTTTTAGAATACTCTGGCATTGCAACTGTCTTCTAGTAATACAGGGTGACATAAAATGATAGTTACTGCAGAGTAAAATTATTTAAATATACCGGCATAAGTGCAATAGAAATTACATTTCGAGCATAGATTTGCTTGAAAATGCCGGGAAGACCTATTGCAATGCATGGAAGCCAATACGACTGCCCTAACATTTAATGTTGGTGCACTGCTATGAGCACACATATTTTTAGAATACTCTGGCATTGCAACTGTCTTCTATTAATACAGTTACATAAAATGGTAGTTACTGCAGAGTAAAATTATTCAAATTCACCGGCATAAGTGCAATAGAAATTACATTTCGAGCATAGATTTGCTTGAAAATGCCGGGAAGACAAGTTGCAATGCATGAAGCCAATACGACTGCCCTAACAATTAATGTAGGTGCACTGCTATGAGCACACATATTTTTAGAATACTCTGGCATTGCAACTGTCTTCTAGTAATACAGGGTGACATAAAATGATAGTTACTGCAGAGTAAAATTGTTTAAAAACACCGGCATAAGTGCAATAGAAATTACATTTCGAGCATAGATTTGCTTGAAAATGCCGGGAAGACCAGTTGCAATGCATGAAGCCAATACGACTGCCCTAACAATTAATGTAGGTGCACTGCTATGAGCACACATTTTTAGAATACTCTGGCATTGCAACTGTCTTCTAGTAATACAGGGTGACATAAAATGATAGTTTTTGCAGTGTAAAATTATTTAATAACATAAATTTAATATATATGTTATAGAAAGAATTTATTTATGATTATAAATTTGCTTGAAAATGGGAAAGAAATTCTAAACCATTATAATCAAAAATGTAAATTATTAAATTTTAGATTTTTAAAACTGAGAATAAGAATTTTATTTCATTCTCATTACATAAATTATGTTATTTGACAGTTATAGATATTTAAATACTCCGGTATAAGTGCTTTAGAAATTACATTTCGAGCATAGATTTGCTTTAATTTTCTGGGAAGACAACTTGCACTTCAGAAATATTAACATGACTGTTAATGTGTGTATCAAAGCGGATTACACATTTTTTTTTAATAATCTAACATTGCAATTGTCATATATTAATGCAAGGTGGTGTAATTGAATAAACATTTAGAACAGTGTAAAAATAATAAATTAGATAAATTGCTAGAAGTAATGCTGACATTTCGTTCATAGATGCACTTTAAGTTGTAGTGAAGACGAGTTGCACAGTAAGAATATTAGTACGACTGCAGTAGTATTTAATGTGTCACTGTCCATGAGTACACATTGTTAGAATAATTTGTCATTGCGATAATTCTAATAAGTCAGGGTAAGACAAATAAAAAATGACAAAAACCAATGAGGATGTTTTAAACGAAAATAAATCGGTGAAATTTTTATAAGATATTTACATTTTAACCATGATTTGCTTGAGTTTACCAATAATACCTGATGTTCCGTTTGAATAAGAATATGATGGTCCTGGCATTTAGTTTAGGTGTACTAGACAGTAATACGTCTGCTTTTAGAATGATATTTTTGCAATTTCCTTCTAACAAAACTAGCCATTATTAAAACACTCGAAGGTATTAGTATATTAATGAACGTATGGAAATATTTGTATTTTTGCTGTATTTTAAAGAATAGATTTTTTTTAGAATATACAGTTTAATAGAGTTGTATTATTTTTTTACATAATTTTCTTGTAAATCGATTTTTACACTACCTTAATTGTACTTTAACTGTCTAACAGAAATTTTGTCTTACATATGAAAGTACAATTTTAACATAATTTGAACACTTTAATAGAAATGAAAAGTAAAATTTCATTAGGGAATGGAACATTTTAAAACTTTGAATTTTATTTAATGTAATATAGGTTTGTATGAATAGGGGATGGCATGCATAGTGAATATGAATGTTTATATCAAGGAATATCTTACTTTTTATATATTGTCATTGCAATAACTTTCAGAGCTCCATTGTGTGGCATTTTTGAAATAAATGCTTCTTAATTCTACAACTTGCATAAAATGGTATCAAACTCACAACATTATGAGGGAAAAGATCGCACATATATATTTGTTTTTTTATTTAACTGTAGTGAAGCAACACATAGCCTTATTGAGATTTTTCAATAGTACTACATTACACCATTATAAAGACAATTTGTTTCTAAGATCAAATAAGTTATGTTTATTCAAACCCTGTGTTTTAAGATATAGTAATTTATTCCATTTTAAAATACTATCCACACTTTGAAATCTGAGAGAAATATTAATTTTTGGGAATAATTAAAAAGTTTGTAGCACAAAAGTCACCACTCTGGATATTCTGACTTCCGGTATATATTTTTGATAAACTTATTAAATGTTTAAGAGAATAAAGCTATTTAAAAAGTAAAGGTGTTTTAACTAGTCGAATGTGGATCAAAATTAACATCGAGGAAATTTAAGCGTATGAAAAATACATTAATGATAAAATTATTTTTAATAATTAGTCAAAAATTCCTGAACTATTTTGACACTATCAATATACTCTCCCTTCAAGAACTGACAAATTGTGGATGTTTGTATTGATTTTTGAGTACTATATTTTAACACGAAAACTGGGACCTACTACTTGTCAAATACAAAGGACTAATCTATGTCAGCAGTAAATTCGAATCTATATGAACTCGTCACAAGAAATTTAATATTTTTTTCTAATAAAGGGCACTTTAATTCTTTGTCATTCTTTTGGAATCGAACTCAAGCTCATTGAAAGCGCAACATACCGCAATACAGACAAATCATTAGTTGACTTCAATCACTCCTTCGAAAGGTACAAGATATGCATTTACAATCTAACAATGGAGTTTCAGAGAAATATTTAGTTCTAACTTTCTCAAAGAATAATATGTATAAAAGTAAATTGATCTCTTATTGAATTTACAAAAAGAAATTTTTCTAGAATAAAATATCCTTCGTTCCTCCAATTACATCAATATCAGCTTCGTTGTGAGCAGCCACTACAATATTAACATTGAAACATAAGTAGGTATCAAATTTTATTAACTTTAAACAGTTTTTGAAATATTTTATCACTTTTTATAGATTTCAGTATTGCGTACATACTGCATCTCATTATAAATACTAGATTTAACACTAAACATAAACACTTAATATTACCTATTTCTACCATAGTCAAATGACCGGACTTTATTTTTCTGATTATAAATGTATGAAATATGAAAATTGAAGTGAATAGACAAATAAGCTTTATTAAATTTACAAAATTGTATATGTCAATTTTTATGTATTGCAAACACAAAGAATAAGAATTTTTAATTCATTTATCGCATTTTTTACATAAACCTTATGGGTCATTTGACCCGTTTAATATGGTATGTTTAGTGTTAAAGTTGGTCATATACCTATTTTTACTGAATGAGCCAATTTGACTAGTACAAGAAAATGAAATTTTCGCAAAGAAAATAGTTCCAAATTAATTTAAATTATATGTAAATTGGAAAACATTTTTTACACATAAAAATCTAGCACAATCTACATCTGTTTCTTTTGCATGATTGCTGAACTTGACGATTCTTCCGTGCGTCAGTAGCAGGAATTTATGTCATTGGAATGGAAGTGTTCTCGACTTATCTATATTTACTTATTAGCTCTTCAGCCAACTGGAAAATAAAATCTTGGCTGTTACCCAGGCTTCATAGGACCAATAAATTTAATGTTATGCGATTAACTATTAAACCATTCCATGAGTCAACTTGGCTCACAACCTTGAAAATAGGTATAGATTTGATAATGCGAAATGAATTTAAGAAGAAAGAAAGTTTACATATATTTTATTACTTAACTAAAAACCAACGTATGTTTTTGAAAAGTGATATTAAAGTTTTATTTATATATACTGATCAAATTTTTAATGAGTCAAATTGGCTCGGTCCGTAAATCTAGTGTTAAATAATAATACAGTAGGGCTCCAGATTTATGGACAAGAATTTGGTAAACATTATCCAAAGCATTAGGTAAAATTTAGAAATAAGTTATTAGGCACACCAAAATGAGAAAGAAAATAGTCTGTACCCTTCATAACAAGGAAGTATAAATTTAAATGAAATAAAATGGATATTAGATTTCAAAATATTTCACTTTATAGTTCAACAGTTGAAGGTAGGTGTAAACAAAATATATCCACAATTTTTTTCTGTCTTATTATACCATTTTTAAAGGTTCCTTATCACCATACAATAGAATATATTAAAAAACAATTTTTAAATTTTGAAGAGTAGGAGACCGTAAAATGGACCACGGGGTAAAATGGACCATCCCCTATTATTTATTTTATTTATTATTTTTAATGTTTAATACTTTGATACATAGATGACAGCATTGCAGTCTTGAAAATGAATGTGTAATTGTGTGTTTAGCTGACAATTTAGCCATTTTATTCTAGAAAGTTGATTTGTGGTAGTCAGAAGTAAATATTTTCATCATAATATATCTTCTTCTCTTCATTTAAGAATTGTGATTTGGAGGATTTAACTTCTCACAATAAAGAGCTAAGATGATGTATTATTATATTTAATGTGGCTAAAACAATTTAATATAAGATTAGTTCTTTTTTTCTGACACTTTTTGTCAGAATTACACATGGGGTAAAATGGACCACCAGAACCTGGGGTAAAATGGACCATGGTCCATTTTCCAGGTTGTGTTTTTTTAAATTTCTGTAATGCTTTCTAAATTGATTTTATGTGTGATACTTTAAAAAACATGCAGGATTTAAAGTAACAGATATATGGCAATTCAATGAAAATGCCTTTGAGGATATCCAATATCTCTCATCATATGTGACTGATCAACCGTCACCAGATTTTGAATTAACAAGTACAGCTGATCATCAACCAAACACATGTAATCAGCAACCAAATACATCACAATCAGTACAAAGGGAAAATCATCAGTTGAAAACAATATCACCTTTTGAATTACGCCCCTTGGCAAAAGCTAGCATGAGCAAGACAACAAAGAAACGAAAGAAGGGTGCATCAAAAATTCTAACTGATACACCAGTGAAAATTATGATTGAAAAAAATGTCAAAGAGAAGGAAGAGAAAAAATTAAAACAGAAAAATGCTGCTTTAGTTAAAGACAGGAAGAATTTAGAAAAATATTAGTCTTAACTAAGCAGAAAAATGATAAAACTGTGAATTTTAAAGCAAATAAAGAAAATTTATGTGGATCAGAAAGTTCGAGTGATTCGGAAAATATGTCTGTTTATAGTGATACTTAACACAGTGATAAAGAAAGCAATTCACAGCATGATGCTAATTCTGATAATGAATTAAAAGTTGGCAAGAATGTTTTGGTTAAATTTTTGACAAAAAAGAAAGTGGTTCATTTGGTTGGTTTAATAACAGGAAAAAATGATGAAGATTATGCTCTTGTGAAATTTATAAGGCAAAAACCTAATCAAAATATGTTCATTTTCCCTGACAATGTTGATGAATCGCTTGGAAATGTTCAAGATATTGTGATGAGTCTCCCAGATCCTACTGCTTCTCAAGAAAATAGCAGACTTTCAGTAACACACAAATCTTTTGGTGTATCATTCATTAACTTCAATATTCGCTAATATTATGCTTTATGTGTACAAGATCAAGGTATATTCATATCGAGGGAATTTAAGTGAATGAAATTTCTCAATGAAAAATACCATTTTAATGATAAAAATATTTTTAATTAGTCAAAAATTCCTGAATCTATTTTGGACACTATCAAATACTCTCCCCTCAGGCGAAGCTGACAAATTGTGGATGTTTGTGGTTTGATTTTGAGCGCTATACTCTTTTCAACACGAAACTGGGACCTACCTCTTTGTCAAATACAAAGGACTAGCATCCATGCCAGCAGTAATATTCGAATCTATGACTCCTGAACTCGTCACAAGAATTTAATATTTTTTATCTAATAAAGGGCACTTTAATTCTTTGTCATTCTTTTGGAATCGAACTCAAGCTCATTTGAAAGCGCAACATAACCGCAATACAGACAAATCAGTTTTAGTTGACTAGATCAATCACTCCTTCGAAAGGTACAAGAAGGGTCATGTGCATTTACAATTTCTAGCAAGGGAGTTTCAGAGAAATATTTGGAGTTCTAACTTTCTCAAAGAATAATATGTATAAAAGTAAATTGATTCTCTTACCTTGAATTTACAAAAAGAAATTTTCTAGAATAAAATATATCCTTCGTTCCTCCAAAAAATTACATCAATATCAGCTTCGTTGTGAGCAGCCACTACAATATTAACATTGAAACATAAGTAGGTATCAAATTTTATTAACTTTAAACAGTTTTAAAATATTTTATCACTTTTATAGATTATAGTATTAAGTACACACTGCATCTCATTATAAACTTAACTCTAGATTTAAGGATGTTGGTCATATACCTATTTTTACTGAAGTGAGCCAATTTGACTAGTACAAGAAAATTGAAGTTTTCGCAAAGGAAATAGTTCCAAATTAATTTAAATTATATGTTCAAAAAAATTCATGGAAAACATTTTTTACACATAAAATCTGTTTTTGAAGCACATTTTCCGCAAACATCTATTTCATTTAGCACAAGGGTTTCTACATCTGTTTCTTTTGCATGATTGCTGAACTTGACGATTCTTCCGTGCGTCAGTAGCAGGAATTTATGTCATTGGAATGGAAGTCTAATTATCTATTTTACTTACTAGCAAAAGTGCCCGTGCTTTTGCTACGGTGATTAATATATTACTTTTAAAACAAAGATTTTTTTTCGTGCATAACTCTCTAAATTCGTCACAGTTCAGTTCGAGTAATTGGCATGTTTATATATTTCTATCATAAGCGTATTATAACATTATTCAGTTTTTATAATCGAATTTGTCGTATATTAAATTTGCTCAAACTTTTTTTATTGTAAAATATAAGCTTAACCCTAAATTGCATTACTGTATTACTACTGTGTTGATTAGCAAAGTTAACAGATCTTGTCATATTACGTGATAGAATAGGAAGCACAGGTTTTGACAGCAACAGTGCTAATTTTGTTGGTAGTAATAAATGTTTTCCAAAATTAAGGAAATTTATGACAAACCACATAGTTTTGTATGAAACAGAAACACACATTCATATCGACAACCATATGAATATGAAGATAACTATATAAAATGATAGGTTTTATTTGGCCATGAGAGTCACTGAAATTTGTACTTTTTGTACTTAGAATATTGTTGATATGCATTTCATTGTAACATAAAAATGAACCAAGAATTAAATTTAAAATTAGTTCTCATATAAAAATGCTATAATTTGCGTCACATAGAAATGAAAGTGAATCACTTTATATCTCAAATTTCAGTTCAAATCGAATAGATACTAAGCAGACGATTTTAAATAATATAAAATAAGAAATGAATAAATGAAATATTTAAATGAATGACGTCATAATGATAGAAAAATATCATTTTCGCCTATTTATTATGTGATGAATTGAACATTTTAATCTCCTGCTTTTAACCGTGGAAAACTGCGTTTAAAACAATTACTTGGGATGACGTCACATTGCTTCTTTCCCTTAGATATGATGCGATAAATTAAAAACTTAATCGTTTGCGTTTAACCGGGGAAAATAATGCTTGGAATAATGACATGAAATGCTCGAAAAAGGGGGAAGGAATGAATTTCGAACGTTGAAAATTTACAAAAACCTTCCCAGGGATATACCTAAACATTTCCCAAATTTTCACGGCGATTGGATGGATAGTTTTTGAGTCTATTGAGTACAGACAGACAGACACACACAAATTCATTTTTATATATATAGATTAGCTCTTCAGCCAATGGGAAAATAAAATCTTGGCTGTTACCTAGGCCTCATAGGACAAATAAATTTAATGTTATGCGATTAACTTTTAAACCATTCCATGAGTCAAATTAGCTCACAACCTTGAAAATAGGTATACCACATTTGATAATGCGAAATGAAGGGGTCTGCGGGGAAGAAGAAAGAAAGTTTACATATATTTTATTACTTAACTAAAAACCAACGTATGTTTTTGAAAAGTGATATTAAAGTTTTATTTATATATACTGATCAAATTTTTAATGAGTCAAATTGGCTCGGTCCGTAAATCTAGTATTAAATAATAATACAGTAGGGCTCGAGATTTATGGACATGAACTTTGTAAACATTATCCAAAGTATTAGGCAAAATTTAGAAATAATTTGTTAGACACACCAAAATGAGAAAGAAAATAGTCTGTACCCTTCATAACAAGGAAGTATAAATTTAAATTAAATAAAATGGATATTAGATTTCAAAAGATTTCATTTTATAGCACAAGTTTAACAGTTTAAGGTAGGTGTAAACATAAAATATCCACTATGTTTTCTGTCTTATTATACCAT
Source organism: Pardosa pseudoannulata (assembly GCA_032207245.1). NCBI lineage: Eukaryota > Metazoa > Arthropoda > Arachnida > Araneae > Lycosidae > Pardosa > Pardosa pseudoannulata. Next base: position 130,887,104 of record CM063506.1, on the reverse strand, counting down.
TTTTAAAGGTTCCTTATCACCATACAATAGAATATATTAAAAAATAGTTTTTAAATTTTGAAGAGTAAATATCGTACTCCGTCCTGAAAACTAACTTTTATATTTTCCGCGAGTTACTAAATAATTATTTAATATCTTATGACCATTAATTGATGAGTGGATAAAATATAACTACCAACATTGCAATTATAAATAAAAAAGTAATCGGAAATAAACAAAAATTTAACTTTAATAGTGCAGAACAAAAATAAAATTTTAACAATTTGAAGGTAAAAGATAAAATTATATTCTGTTAATAGAAACGGAATAAAAATAAATTAAAAAGAAAAGACTTATGCGTTTCCTATTCATTTTGAACTTGTGTATACATTTGTCAGTATGAGGCCTGAAGAGCTCAGAAAACTCCGAGGGCCACATTGAAAGTGAATCTGATGTCGGTGGGCCGCACAATATGTTCTATGCATGTGTACATACATATTTGAAGTTTGGGTTTGATTTGGAGTGCTACGGTCTACTGTTTTGCTCACGGGGGTTAATGAAACCGGCACTTACTGCTTAAAGTCAACTCCGAACAGCTACAAACATCCATGCCAACAGCGGGATTAGAGCTCGAGAACTCTAGTACCGAACAGCAACGCTCTAACATTAGGCCATCGTTCGGCACATGCATATTAGAGGTGAAACTTAATACATTAAAATTTGTTATTCATAAATTAGAAGTGGTGCAGTTAATTTTAAAATGAGCATAATAGTTGAAATAATCAGTAAATCAATCTAAAAATATATGTACTATGAAAAATGCACTACTTGATTCAATTAGAAGTTTTGTGAATTTTACCAAGGGCCAAAAAATATTACTACTGGGACGTTATAAATTACAAGGTAATAAATTTTTTAGCTATTAATGTTCATAAAATGATTAAATCTTATTGTAAATGTAAGAGGTTGAATATTGAAAATTACATATCAATGCTACATGTTACTAAACCATATAAATTTACTATAAATTTCATAGTTGCTAGGTAATGTAATTGTAAGCTGAATTCATCCCTATTTAAACATATATCATTAGAAGTTAAATAACACTAATAGATCAAGAAGCCTTGAATATCATTTTAAAATATTCAACATTCGTGTTAAGGTATGATCATAAATGTTACATAAAACAAAGGTTACTAAATCTAGAATATAAAAATATCTAGATTTAGATTAAAACATTTGCTTAAAAATTGAGGAGCTCCTCAAAATTAACTAAGGGCCGGTCTCACCAAAGTTGTTTAACGGCTAACAGCGATTAACCCATAGCGTCAACCAATAGTGGGACGCATTTCTCTATTTAAACAGATTCATCGAGATTAGTTGTTAAACGACTTTGGTGAGACCGCCCTAAATATTTCTACTGCACTGCATATTAACTATTTTCATGTTTTTACTGTAGGTTTAGTTTATGTTACACTAAAAACCCGGATATCAATACCAACTTATGTTATACTTTTCATAAACAAATATTTTAAAATATGATATTTTAGCAGATTTGTTTTTTATCTACTTCGCGTTATTAAACCCTGTAACTTGCTAAAATCTTGTTAATTAAAAAAAAATACCCAGTTTTTAGTTTAAAAACACTTTAATAGACACAGCTCAATAATTTCAGTGAAATATAATAAAGTAATGCCCATTAAATACTGCGAAGTCTAAGAAAATAAACCATACTACGAAATATTAAGTAAAAAATAAAGTTTCAGTTATTGAAATAAAATATCATTTACGAGTTAAGCTTAAATTACCTTATTTGTCCAACTAAAGTCTTTCATAAAACTAATATCATAAGACTAACATAAAATAAAACTAACCTTATTGTTTACATAAATGAAAAATAACATCAACCTAGTTATGTATAATTGTATTGGTATGACCCTATATAGTTTAATGGGGTCATACGACTCATAAAAGTATGAAAAAATGTAAAATAACTATCATGTTGGACTCCTCTTAGCTTATAAAGTACCAGTTTCACAAACATAAATTTTATAGAATAGTTTGAACACATTATCTTTACTTACATATCTCATTAATTTTTGAAACAAAAATATATTTTTAGAAATTTATACATACGAAATTCTTTGTTTTTAACAAAAATGATATTAAGGCTAAAGCGCATGATAACTAAAAATATACTTAAATTAAACAAACTTATTGTTTTAAATCATACAACAATATCTAAAAATAAATTTTAACCTAAATTTAAGATACTTAAATATAAGGTATTTAAGATACATGTATACTTTCAAAAAATGAAAAAATTCATTTTTTCCCTTAAAAATCAAAATTTTGTTGAGAAAAAAAATTTGGGGAAATATACAAGGAGTTTTAGGTTTAATTGGATGAAAATTATATTGTAAATAACCTGTAAAAATTTCATGTAAAAATATTGGAAAATTTTAGAGATAACATGTGCGTTACATGGACAACAACAACAACAAAAAAAACAATTTAAGAAAAATCAAATTAAAGTTTTGTAAGTTAAATATCTATACATTAAATATCTGACAAGCTTTTAATCTTAACTCCTCAATATTGGAAATTTTTTATACGAACCGTTTTAAAATGTTCAGAACTAAACTACTTTCTAATTTTCTGCCGATTTAACATACATATGACCCATTAAAATACATAAAACAGTATGCGTACAAAAATATTGGTGTTATTCGAAATTCATAAGGGTGTAGATAATACAACTATTCAATGAAAATGAAAACAGCTTTGTGTATAAAAAAGAATAGCTGTATCCAGTGACTTATAAACGTATCCCGAGAATAAGACAAGAAAAAGGGTAAATCATTAAAAAATATAGGAATTGTTTTATAAACACAGCATATTAATCTATTTTACTTGCTTTTTTACTAGCCAAAAAATTCTTAAATCATGTATTTTTTCTAACACGGTAACTTCCATTTGTATGACTTTGACCGAATTCAGCGTCCTTTAATTCTTACCGCCTACATTACGTTTGGAATTTTCCAGCGTAACTGCAGGAATATGTTGATATAACACTGTTAAATTAATTAAGACCGAAAAAAATAGAAAACCACAAAAGAATATTTAAGAGAAGTAGCGTATGCTTACCTAAAGATGTTCCATCCGGCAAGAGACCTAACTAAGCAAAAAGAACTATCACATTTACAATCACGTGTTTGAACAGCTCATTAGCTATTCAAACAGAAGCTTGTGATGTCATTGAGCTATAGCCAATCGCATTACATGCCCACTTAAGTGCGTATCAAAATTATAAACATCTGCCTAAATACGCTGTATATCGATGTTATGTTATCGATTTTAAAGAAAATTTTTTCTTGCATTTTATTTCTGGAAACGAATTATTTGTAACATACATATATATATAAATATTCAGTCAAAGTAAAACTCGCACATTTCCTTTAAAAGGGTAAATCTGCATTAATGTCAGACTTATATAAAAATATAGAAATTGTTTTAATAACATGGTATTCATAATTACACAAAAACTAACTATTTCTACACAAAAATGCATCCTCAATATATGGAATGAAAGTCATATTTAACTTTAACAATTTATTTGATATTTTAAAGTAGTTTAAAAACTCCGTCAATTTAGATGTTAATGCTAGATTACTAGATAAAATGAAGAGTGCAATAAATTCTGGATTGTAATGCAAATATATCATTAATAATACCTAGGTTTCGGCTTTTCATTGTTGGTTAAAGATAGTAATTGTGTACAATTTAGGGCCGGATTCACTAAAGTCGTTTAATTGCTAACCGCGATTAACTCTTGGCACCAACCAATGATGGGACACAATTTTCAGCTTAAATAGAGATTAATCTCGGTTAGCTGTTAAACGGCAATAGTTTGATCGGATTTTAATGTTTGGTGTTTAATCTGTGGTTAACTCACAGTTTGTCTTGACTGAAGCGAAATGGTAGCTAAGTGATGCCTAAAAGGAGTTTTACTACTTCTATGGAAAGTAAGTTCGAACTTCGAAATAGTTGTCACGAAAGACTAGTGTGGACAAATTTGAAACTGAAAGAGAGAAATTGACCAGGATCTACTGCTTACAGCCGAATCTGAAGATTTAGGAGCATCCATGCCAGAAGTGAGGTTTGAACACTTGAACTCCTACACCAGGGGTGGCCAAACTTTTGAGATCCGTGGTCTATTCCACGTTCAAAAAATCGAAGGCGCTCTACCAATGGCAGTCCTAAATTAACGTAACATGTTTATATATTTATTTTTGGGACAAGAAAAAATGGTAAATCATCTAATTTTTCTAAAAAAACTTGATATTAATATTTACAAAATAAGAATTTACTGACGAAAATAATCAAAGTATTCATATATCAAAAACTGACCATCCTATTCATTTCGTTTAGTCAAAATTTGTCACTGTATATCTGCGACAATTTTATCACATTGTGGCTGGCACGAGCTTATTGCAATGCGTAAACACGAAATTAAATGTTCATCTGTTAAACGCGACCGGCGTTTGGTTTTTACGGCGTTCATGGTTGAAAAACCAGATTCGCAAAGATACGTCTATCCAAAGTATAATTTCAAATACAAAATCAATTTGTAAATATTTAGAAACGTTTCCTCAGAAATTAATTTCTAAAAATCAGTATCGCTAGATGCTCAGGATTTAAGAAATATATCGAATCAGTACCATATAATGATTATATGGTACTGATGGAGCCCTCGATTTGAATACAAACTTTTAATGGCTCCGCTTCGGAGCCCTCGAGTGCAAAGGGTTAAATTATCTCGTAAGAAACGTATGCAATCTTCCATTACATGCATGTAAAGATAATTCACCAGATATTTCAATTTTATACATTTAGTTTATATTTCTAAAGTTTATGAAAGAAAGCAAATACGATATTCGTTTTCTGAAAGTGCTTTGCTTTGATTAAGAATTTCTATTTATTGCTGGTATGTAAACTAATATAAAATTTAATTAAAATTTTAAAACTATAACCTTCATTTTGTAAGACAGTAGAACACTGAACATTTTCGTGAATAAAACACTTAACATATTGTATGCGGGACACGTACTAGTACGTCTTCTGACGATTGATACTTGAGCGCGGGTCACGTACTAGTACGGGTTAGTGTAACAACATTGTTTGTTTGTGGGTACAAAAATAACGGTATATACAGGAAAACGAAGCCGATTGTTCTTGTCCACTATATAGATTCTGGAATGTAAAATTGTTTATTTTTTAACATAATTCGAAAAAAGTAAAACTATATACTACTATTTCTATTTCATTTTTCATATATACGATACTTTCATAAATTTATCCTCTAAAATTATATTTTTTTACGAAAATCTTATGGTTGCTATTTATATATTTGTTTATATATTTCAATATAAAATACGAAAAGTTGGTTATAAATTTAAATAATTTTCGATCTATTGAGATTTAGCTGAATAACAAAATTGACTCGCAAAAAGCCCGTACTAGTACAATTTCAATGCCAAATGTACCTTCACACAATGTAGACCGAACGATGGCCAAATGGTAGAGCGTTGCTCTTCGTAACCGGAGTTCATGGGTTCGAATACCACTGCGGGCATGGATGTTTGTAGCCGTTCGGAATCGGCTTTAAGCTGTAGGTCCCGGTCTCATTAGCCCTCGTGTGCAAAACAGTAGACCGTAGCGCTCCAAACCAAACCAAACCAAACCTTCACACAATGTGTTAAAAGAAATAATAGAGCATTCAAAACCTTCCTAGTTATTATCTTTAACACGAAGCAAAGGATGGAATGTGGAGGGTGTAATCCTCCATAAGAATACCTTTTTACATTAATTTTGAGGTCTAAATAAAAAGGGATGCATCCCTTCTCTCCAATTTCTCGCTAAGCTGAGATGCAAAATGAAAGAAATGCAAATAAACCGAACCAATCTAATCTGGAGTGTGAAATATTGCTGAAGCAGAATTTTATGTCAATCAGGCACTTTTGTCTTGTTACAACACTAAAAGCACAAACACCTGCTACTGTTGTTGCAAGGCCGTCCTTGAGCTGACGTCATTTTAAAACTCAACTGTTCTTTTTTTAACGCTGATATGTCGCATTGATATTATTAATGTTCATACAGTAGTATCTGTTTCAGCTTTGATCGAATCAACACCCGGGGAGTTTTTTAAAAATGTGTTTATGACGACAGGAGTAGTGTGTGTTTACATTGCTACTTCTCTGTACAAAATAAAAAAAGTGTTGTGATCAAGACGAATTTCAGAGATCATATTCCAAAGAAAATATATATTTTGATCATAACTGACTGAATTTTTATCAGGGTTACTTCTTTATATTTATTTACCGTCCTCAGGGACACTTCTCGATAAATCTTCCACGGGCATGCAACCATCATTAAGTACCTTAATTTCACACTTATAGTCCGCACCATCTTATAGTAGAGCTTTTTTCCTTACTGGGGTTTAAACTACATTAATTTCATTAATCATCGCGATAGTCAGCAGCTCTTTAGCTGATAATGTGGATTATACTTGTAAAAATGACTGTCATTTTAGTATGACTGTATGGGCATATAGCCTCAGTGTAATAATTAACACTATTTATTTACCCCCAAAACTATGCACTCACTCGATGAATCTTCCACGGGCATTAGAAAAACGTAATTATGAACACGTATAATTCCGCACAATTTCTTAGAAGTCCTCAGCCGCGATTTTTTGTTTAAAAAAATTTCATAAATCATCAGATAGTCCACACCCCTAGATAATCCGCGGATTATATGTGCAAAATTGTATTTAAACAAATTTCTTTGACATATTTGTTATTTTTGAATAAAAACCTAAGTACAGTTATTTTGACTGTGCCGAATATAGTATACTGAAATCTCGGGCAAACTTAATTTAATTCCACCTTTTCAAATTTGAAATCATTTCTTCTGCCATAGCCTCGGAGACGAATTTTAACGGAAGAAACAGAGCGGAATACATTTCTCTGTTCGAGAACCCAGCTATGTAAATCGTCTTCTAATGCAGGCCATTGTATTTTTCCACGGCGATTGGATTGCTTTCTTCCCATAGTTTTACTGCTTCCTTTTGCTTGAGCCAATTTCTTACGTAGTATCCACACTATGGCCAGTTGTTCACCACTTCCTGATGGTGACCTCGAACGATGGTTCACTGATCGCATCCACACGCTGGGCCACTAAATGAGCTGAGCGCATTGATTCGTCCATAGGGTCTACTGCGCTCTTTAGTTGCGCTTCTGGCTGCCTGATCTTTGGAGAAAAACCGCCTCCGAAGTTATCGTCCGCCAAGGCTATTTTATCGTCTGCCGCCATCGGCCACGATAAGCCAAAGCCCTTCCAGACGGTGGTGATGGCTTGCAGTGGACCATAGTGTGGAGGCGCCTTTACAGCTTTCTCGTCTTTATATTTAAACATGTAAACAAATATATAAATAGACAAATAAACACACACACACACACACACACACACACACACACATATATATATATATATATATATATATATATATATATATATAATATATCATATATATATTTGCGCAAGGATAAATAGGAAGTTAATTTTAAATCTAAATTGATTTAACCAACCTTCCCGTTCTGTGGTTCCGCATCGACTGGTGTAAAAACTAGTTTTTATTTGTCTAAATTTTTCCAGAATCTATGTAGTAGACAAGAACATTCGGCTTCGTTTTCCTATATGTACCGTTATTTTTGTACCCACAAACCCTGTTGTTACACTAACAAATACTAGTACGTGACCCGAGCTGAAGTATCAGTCGTCAGAAAACGTACTAGTACGTGTCCCGCATACAATATGTTAAAAAAAGTGGGCTTCAAGAAGTATCTCACGGTTGGAAGAAGAATTCGTATACCAAATTTCATGCACTTAATTCTCACCGTTTCCCCGCAATCGTGCTTACATGGGCTCGTACAGCCAAAAAATTGCTATTTATTTATATAAACAAATTACATATTATTAAAGGAGGACTGTTTTATGTGCAGTTATTAAAAGTATCAATTTTCCTAGTGTCAACAATGTTTTAAATTAATGGTGATTTAATGCTTTTTTATCTATAATTAAATCGTAGCACAAAGTGTGTAATGATAATTTGAAAGAGGAAAAAACATAGGTTAAGAAAATTATTTTTCTATGATGAAACAGAGAGCCGGTAGGGAAGAAATTTGTAACCTATGAAATGAAAAATGACGGGACCACACTATAAAAGGGCAACAGTAAAAACATTAGGTATTATTTCGACGTCAAATTCTGCTTTAATTTTTCATCCCAATATTAAGAAAAGAATTATACAGTCATCGAGGACAATTAATTCTTGTCCGATGTATTTTCATGTTTTATCACTGTTTTTTCTCTATATGTGATTTATGATCAATTTTTCCTCTTTTATCCATAGATAACGTGCATTAACCGAAGATGGTGTCTATGTTTTAATTTTAAAATAAAATTTTGTTTCCCAGACCAAGAAGTCAATACTTCTTAGAAACTTAAAAAAACAGGTCGTAACTTTTAAAACTGATTATCTTAAAGGATCTTCTTTGAGTTTAAGGTGACACCTAGCTATGAATATTAAGGTTTGGTTTGGTTTTGTACGCTGCGGTCAACTTTTTGCAACATGAGGGCTAATCAGACCGGGACCTACAGCTTAAAGCCGATTCCGAATGGCTACGATTATCCATGACGCAGCGGGATTCGAACCTACCAACTCCGATATCGAAGGCCAGCACCCTAACCAATCGGCCTTCGTTCGGCATGAATATTAAGGAGTCATACGACTATGAAATGGACAAAAAATTAGACTTTCCAGAAAATAATATGTATGTGACAAATTAAGTCAGTTCTGAATATTTTAAAACAATCTGCTTAAAAAATTCTACTATTGAGAGGAGTTATGAATAAAAATGTGAGTTGCTTATTGTAAAGAAATTTAACTTACAAAATTTTAACTTCAATTTTTCTCAAATTGTGTTTTTTATGTAAAGTGCATGTTATCTCAAAAAGTTTCTAATATTTTTTCATGAAATTTTTACAGGTTGTATACAATATGATTTTCATCCGATTGAACCGAAATTATCTTGTATATTTCCCCAAATGTGTTTTTTTTTGCAATGATATATTTTTAATTTTTAAGGAAAAAAATCATTTATTATTAAATATTTTTAAAAAAATTAAATATGTATCTTTAATGTATACAAATTTAGGTTGACATTTATTGAGATATTGTAGTATGTTTCAAAACAATAAGTTTGTCTTTAACTTAACTATATTTTTAGTTATCACGCATTATCCTTGATATTATTTTTGTTAAGAACAAAGTGTCTTTTATTTAAAAATTTCTAATAAAAATATATTTTATTTTTCAAAAATGATTGAGATAAGTAAGTAAATATAATAATTTGTTCTAAGTATGTTAAAAAATTTTTGGTTTTAAACCTGTAATTTTCAAGCGAGTTTTCAGAGGTAAAAAATGAAAATTATTTTACATTTTGTTTGACTTTTAAAAGTTGTATGACTCCTTAACTCATAATATGCGGGACACGTACTAGTACGTTTTCTGATGATTGATACTTGAATAGGGTCACGAACTAGTACAGGTTAGTGTAAAAGCATAATTTGTTTGTGGGTACAAAAATAACAGTATATACAGAAAAACGAAGCCGAATGTTCTTGTCTTTCATTTTTTATAATGTAAAACAGTTTATATATAACATAATTCGAAAAAAAATTAAAACTATATAGTACTATTTCTATTTGATTTTTCATATTTACGATACTATTATAAATTTATCAACTGAAAAATATATTTTTTGTTCACAAAAATCTTATGGTTGTTATTTATACATTTCTATTTATATATTTGTTTATATATTGTTTGTTGTAAAAGTTGGTTAAATAATCAAATAATTTTCGATCTATTGAGATTTAACTGAATAACTAAATATACACTCAAAACGCCTGCTGCCTGTACAATTCCGCTGCAAAATGGTTTGGTTTGGAGCGCTACGGTCTACTTTTTGCAACACGAGGGCTAAACCGCTGCAAAATGTATCCGCACACAATGTGTTAAGGTGACCCGACCCGTTCGATGTTTATGGAGGAAAATACGCTTGAAATATGCATTAAATAAGCATGGAATAAACATGCTTGCTTTACCCTTAACCCTCTGACTGCTCATCCCGCGATTTTTCACAAGACTGCAAAACGAAACAGTTGCATTTTCGTCTAGAGCAGGGATGGACAAAGTTTTCCGGCCGCAGACAAAAATCGAAAGAAAATAAGTTAGGCGATCCAAGATAAATTTTTCTAAAATTTTAAAAACAATATTCAAGTACCTAACGGTTTAAAGACTTTAATGAGATGAATGAAATTGCGATTTCATTTTTAAAAGTTCCTTATACTGAGTTTCGAAATGAAATGTACTGATTTTAAGAAACGATGCTAAATGTTCATCTGTTACTCTACTTCTGAAATTATTCTTTCTAAGGTTCAAAGTTGAAAACACTTGTTCACATATAAGAAGAAAATATACCGTTGTTCTTCTAGGCGTGAGATACTAAATTTGTGATATAATATTTAAGCAAAGTAGAAAAGTAGATGAATCTATACTGTATAAATATATATTTCTTTTAATTTGCAACTTAAAATTCTATCCGCGGGCAGGATAAACGAAACAGTTGCGCGAAACAGTTGTATTTTCGTTTAGACTGATAATACCTTTAGAAGACACAAATGAGTTTGTCTGTTGACAACCATGCTTGAAATTAAAAGGTGCTTTAATGACTTTTATTTGTCCATAATTAAATCGTAGCACAAAGGGCGTAGTGACAACTTGAAGGAAGATAAAAAATGACTAAGAAAAGTTCTTTGTTTGTCAAGAAACAGAGCAAGAAAATTTGTAACCCGTGAAATGAAAAATGAAGGGAAAACACTGTAATAAAAAAGCAGTAATAAAAACAAAATGTATTATTCGGACGTCAAATTCTGCTTCACTTTTTTAACCTAATATTATAACCAAGAGCAAAGAATTAAGCAGTCACCGAGGACAATTAATTCTCGTTGGATGTCTTTCCATTGTTTTATCACTGCTTGTTCACGTAATGTGTGATTAATGATTGCAATTTGTCCCCCTTATCACTAGATGGCGTGCGTTAACCAAAGTTGGTTCATATTTATAAATAGGTATGTTTTGAAGGTTTGTAGCAAGGTGAAACGTTTCAAAAATGTACATAAAATATTTCTTATTGCTTTTTTTTACAATTTAAAAGAAATAATATGCATAAAATGCCTTTTCTTTCAATGGAAATATTAATTTAAGATATGCTTTCTTTTAAATTTTATTTGGAAGTTTGTTAAAAAGATCCGATGTGTCTTTTCAGTCTTTTTGGGATGAAAATTAAAAATTATTATTGTTGCATTGTTTTTATAATTTAAAATATTCATAAATTAACAACAGAAAAATAGAAAAATTTTAAGTATAATAATTATTTAAAATTTGGACTTTATTACGCAAAGAAGGTAAGTCCAATTAAAGAATGAAGTAAATCCATCTCTAAATTTGTAGACAAATTCAAAGAGTTTTGTTTATTTGGCAATAAGTAGAGATTAAATTAGAAGTTGGAGTTTCTCAAAATTAAATTTGAACCTAACAGAAATTTATCTTATTTAATAGTACTCTTTAAAATATTGGCCTATGCAGACGATATTGACATTATTGGAAGATCTGAAAGGGCAGTGAAAGAAGCCTTCAGAGCCTTAGAAACCTCTGCCACAAACATGGGCCTCACTATTAATGAAGACAAGACAAAGTTTATGGAAGTATCGTCCTCGACTGTGAACTACTCCCCTTTTTGCATTAACGGGTATACCTTTCAAAAAGTTAGTGAATTTAAATACCTTGGAACAATTATTAATGATCAAAACAAGCTGAAAACTGAGGTCAACAGCAGAATAATATCAGCTAATAAATGCTTCTACGGACTGAAAAAACAGTTAAGATCCAAACTTATCAGTCGAATAACCAAACAGAGACTTTACAAGACTCTTATACTTCCTGTGCTACTATATGCCAGCGAAACTTGGGTATTAAACCTGGACACCCAACGTGCCCTAGATACCTTTGAAAGAAAAGTTCTAAGAGCTATCTTCGGACCTGTAAACGATCAGGGGTGCTGGCGAACCAGATTTAATTTTGAACTATATAGGCTTTACAAAGAGCCTCGGGTTACGCAAGTCATTCGTAGTAATAGACTGAGATGGCTTGGACATATCTGGAGAACCCCTGATAACAACCCTACTAAACTGTATACTTTTAAAAAACCCCGAGGGATCCCGTACCCGAGGACGACCACCTACAAGATGGCTAGACGATGTTGAAATTGACCTCAAATCCTTGAAGATTAAGAACTGGAAAAGAGTTGCTCTAGACCGTTTGAGTTGGAGGAAGCGTGCTGTCGAGGTAGCTAGGACCTATAATAGGTTGTTATTCTCACGAAGAAGAAGAATAGTACTCTTTATGAAGAGGGGGTAGTATTTTATATATTTGTTCATAACTGCTAAACTATTAAAACCGACCCTGACGTTACATATTTATACTTTACTTTCTTTTTATAAGGAGCGTCGGCATAACAAGTGTCTACCAGTGACATACCCTTGTATGCACTAGTTCACCTTGTACTCAGATGATGAGATCATTATGCGAATAAATGAAAATGATAACTCAACAGTTAAAAGAAGTAGAGGGATGAAATTAAGCTATGCATTTGTTTTTGCCTTCAGTATGTATCTGTATACCGTCATTTAGAAAAAGTACTAAAAGCGTGGATTTGGTATGTGATACGATGGAAATATCCATCCTCATGCAAATTTACATGTTCAGCTCAGTACAAAATAAATAAAAAATAATATATCTTTGTATTTCTTATGATAGTTAAGAAGCAATTACTTTTCTTATTTAGACAAAAATCAATACATCATGCATTAGAAGTGAAAAAACTGTCCAGTGATGTAAATTTCTGTCACATGGATTTGGAAGGTTATTTGAGGTGTTCGATATGGATTGCACAAAAAATAACAGAAACACAAAAAACAAACTTTTTTCGCCCATTTCCGTTTTAATCAGCAAAAAAATCTCATTTTAGTTATAAAAATGTTCAAGAAATCATACGTTTCTTTCAACCACAACAAACAGCGTAATGACAAGTTCAAACCTGCTATAATGATTACAACATTTGATTTTTTTTACAAGTACGTTCCTTATTACACAATAGTCGTGAAAACATCTCCCAGCGATAACTAATTTATAGTACACTTGCTTTGAGTACAATGTTTTGTTCACTGGATGTTATTATGGAAATTTTCATCATCATTCAAAGACGGGTTAACTCGTATTTTATTTAATCCTCCAATTTTAAAATTTCCGAGTTTATCCTGTAACAGTTATGCAAATAAACCACCTTTAGCAAATATCAAACAGCATTGATAATTAAATCAAATACTGATTAAAGCACGTGCTTTAGTTTCTGTTTCTACTTAATTTCCTTCCTCAATTTAAGCTTCTTACATATATATATATATAATATATACTATATATATATATATATATATATATATATATATATATATATATATGTATATATATATATATATATATATATATATATATATATATATATATATATATATATATATATATATATATATATATATATTATATATATATATGTATATATATATA
>CM063506.1:130858315-130863315 GCA_032207245.1 Pardosa pseudoannulata | reverse complement strand
CTAATTGAGTATTTTTAAGGTGTAAAAAACTGAAATTAAGGTAAATTTTGACGCATTCGGATACTGTTTAAAGTTAGACTTTAGGCATATTCCAAAAAAGAACTATGACTTTACTCATCTGTGTTTTTTAGTGTTAATTCAGAGAAACACCATTAGAAACTTCCAACATGCATGATCCTTTTTTAAGTAATAAATAACCATTTACCTTGGAGTTGTTATTGCACTTGTAACTGCGATAACATTGTTTTGAGAAACTAGAAAGCTCTAAGTACAACACAAATTAGTTTCTTTTTTTCTGTTCTCTGTAATAGCGTCGTAACCCTGCTTGAAGTCCTGTTACTGTTTTCTCGGTGAACAAGGAATTTTAATTATCCAGAAGAAAGTAAATGCCTGATTATTGTTAAATAAATGGTAAGGTGATGTAGGACAAGTGCACATGAGGTGCAAAGTTCATTTTTAAGAAGGCTTAAAGAATCACTAGCTTAATTTTTTTCACATTGCGTACTTTAAATAATATTTATTTTTTAACAGTATTGTTTATTCTAATATTCTAAGAATTGTAATCACTATCGTAGAACTCCCTGAAGTCAAATATACGCACTTATTCCACGAAACAATCACCACTCTCTTCTATATGCTTTTGATTTGAATTAATTATTCCACTTGAAAGGTAAGAAAGGCGTTTACTCTTTATCCTATTACTCTTTTAAACTTCAAAACTCGAAAAAAGAATCACAGAAATATGGAGCTTTGTATTGCATGAAGCAAAATATCTTCATTACTCTCTTATAAATGCCTTTGATTTAAATTAACTAGACGACGGTAAGGTGAACAAAAGAGCACAAATCTAACTTACTCTTTAAAGTTTTGAAACTGGAAAAATTCGTAGAAATGTGGAGCTTTACATTGCATCAAGTAAAACATTTTCATTACATTATTCTAAATGCATTTGATTTAAATTAACTAGACGACGGTAAGATGCATAAAAGTGCACAAATCTAAGCAATCCATTTACTCTTTAAAGTTTTGATACTGGAAAAATTCGCAGAAATGTTAAGCTTTGCATTGCATCAAGTAACACATTTCCATCACTCTTTTCTAAATGTCTTTAATTTAAATTAACTAGATAACGGTAAGGATGAAAGTACACAAATCTAATAGATTCATTTACTATTTAAAGTTTTGAAAAAGGGGAAATATGCTAAAAGGTGGAGCTTTGTATTGCACTAAGTAACACATCTTCATCATTATTTTCTAAAAGCCTTTGGTTTAAATTAACTAGACGAAGGTAAGGTGCACAAAAGTACACAAATCTAAACAATCCATTTACTCTCTAAAGTTTTGAAATTGGAAAAATATCGCAAAAATGTGGAGGTTTTCTTACCATTAAAAACACATCTTAATAACTATTTTCTAAATGCCTTTGATTTAAATTAACTAGATAACGGTAAGAATAAAAGTGAACAAATCTAAGCAATTCATTTACTATTTAAAGTTTAGAAACAGGAAAAAATTGGCAAAAATGCATACTTTTGCATCGGATGAAATAACAAATCTGGTTAAAAAGGTGAAACAATTGAATGCAAAAGATTAGTTCTCAACTTATTTTATTATTATCAATGTAGCATATTCTTAATATAAAATTGAAAAAATGTTATCAAATAGCAGGAGAAACAGAAAATCAAAATTTAATCTTTATAATGCATTTTTCCCTGGATGAAAATCTTATGGAGTAATTGTGTTGTATAGCTTATCTTACTAAAAAGAAACAAAACGAAAATACATAAAACTATTTTTCTAACCTGCGCATGAATTACAACGACAGAACAAATAACTTATCATGGTAGTTTGTAAGAAAATGTGGTATGGACAACACATAATTTCCTTGAACGATTTTTTGAACTATACACATAAAATATATCTATATCTATATCTATTGGGTTGGCAACTAAGTAATTGCGAATTTTTTTTAGAAAATCGAAGACAATTTTTTCATGAAACTAAATAACTTTATTCTGTAATGTATTGTCCATTTTGATCAATGACCTTTTGCCATCTTTCAGGCAGCATCATAATCCCACGTTCATAAAACTTCTGGTTTTTATTAGCAAAAAACTGAATCAGGTACGATTTGACATCATCATCATTATTGAAATTTTTACCATTCAAGGAGTTTTGTAAAGATCGAAACAAAAAGTAATCATATGGTGCAAAATCAGGACTATATGGTGGATGTGGCAAAACATCCCAACCAATCTCCAATAATTTTTGCCCAGTGACCAAGGATGTGTGTGGCCTTGCATTGTCATGATGGAATACAACACCTTTTCGATTTGTCATTTCGGGCCGATTTTTTTCAACTGCATTGTTTAATTTCGTTAGTTGTTTAATGAAGACATCAGAATTGATCGTTCGGTTAGGTGGTAAGAGTTCAAAGTAGACAATTCCTTTGTAATCCCACCAAACTGATAACAAAACCTTCTTTTGATGAATATCAGCTTTTTATGTTGTTTGAGTGTGTTCACCAGGCCTGTTCCACGATCTTTTCCGCTTGATATTGTTGTAAACAACCCATTTTTCATCGCCAGTTATCAGTCGTTTTAAAAATGGATCATTTTCATTACGTTTCTTTAGCAAATAGCAGCTGTTAATGTGAGCGTTAAATGCGTTTCTTTCAGTTCGTGAGGAACCCATATATCGAGTTTTTGAACATAGCCAAGTTGTTTTAAGTTGCTACTCTGCAATATCACGTGTTGTACTGTGACGATCCGAATCGATTATTGCTTTTATTTGGGCGTCATCAATTTCAACTGGACGACAAGAGCGTTTTTCATCTTTGAGTGAAAAATCACCAGAACGAAATTTGGCAAACCAATTTTGACACTGCCGTTCTTTTAAGGCTTCGTCACCATAAACATCACATAACGTTTTATGAGCTTGCGATGCGTTTTTCCTTTTTCGGAAATAAAAAAGCAAAATATGACGAAAATGTTCCTTTTGATTTTCCATTCTTCAACGAAAGCCAAGCGAAAACTACGCAACCGATCAAAAAACTTTTTTTACTGATTGACACCTGAATTACCAACTATCAAATAAGAAAATGTGTTTTACATTTGTACTACATCTGCAAACCTAAAAATTCAACTGACGCCATATATGAGGGAAATTCGCAATTACTTAGTTGCCAACCCAATATATTTTTTAAGGTACATTTATTGGCCAGTGTAATATGCAATAATGCACACATATTAGACACATAATACACACATACGAACAGTAGCTAAAAATAGAATTTTAAGGTAAAAATATTATTAGTTGAATTCTAATGTGAAATAAATAATTAGTAAATAATACAGACAAAAATTTATAAAATCTTTGATTTAAAATTTATTTGTATAAATTCATTTACGAAAGCAAGGCATCTGTCAAAAAAGCCTAAAGGATAAACATTTAAACAAATTATTTCTTTCAAACGTGTATATTTCTCAAATTTACTAATTTTTAAAAATATCATTATTGAAATATTAAATATACTAGCTTATACCCCGTCATATGACGGGATCAGTAAAATTTTTAATTTTCTAGAATTCTAAAGTACCCTATAAGGCAGATAAAAAAGTGGTTTATTTTTTGGCTGAGAATTAACTGGTACACTCTTAATAATTTGTTTATCTTCATACTCCTCTAAAGTCTCTCGATACTGTGAATGCAGTTTAGAATCACGTTGAATTCATTCAGAAAGATAATTGAAAGTTTTCTTAGATATGTCGAAATTATCGTTAAGTTCTTCCCAATGTTTTTTGCCACAGTAATTAATCTAAGTAAAGGAATGAAACTATCATCTCCTCTACAACATGGAGTTAGATAGAATTTGTTGTTAATACCGGTGATAAAATTTTCATTGCAACAAAAAATAATCGATGATTAAATTTAAAATTATTACTTATGTACCTATTCTATTATTTAAGCCAAATATAAAAGAAAATTAATTTCAGTGATAAAACTTATTAAAATAATGCAGAATATAGTTAAATAATTTAAAATAAGAAATGATTAAATGAGATGGTTAAAGGCCTGGCATCAGAATGCTAGAAAAAAATGTTATTTTTATCTACTTATAATATGATAAATTAAATTGCCCACTCTTAACCGGGGAAAATCGGGCTTGAAATAATGGTATTAAAATGTAGAAAAGGGGGTGGGGAAGGGGTGGTTTCGAATGTCATCAATAATCCAATATGGATGCCTCTATCCATTCCAGTACAACCGTTTCATAAATTCGAGGACAGACGGACAGATAACTTAGGCTGTTATTATATAGAAGATTTTTTAATGGGAATCGCACGGCTACGGGTACACATAAAATAGTTGGGAGGAATAAAGTTGGAGACACCTTCTTTAGATGTAAAGAAATTTTAGTGATAGTATTAGTTCACTAATTAAATTTTCAAAAGTATGTTTAGGGGGAAAATATGACTTTCCTGGTATGCTTCTATTTCATTTCTGTAAGCGTTAGTTCAGGGAAACGGAACTAGGATCTTCCATTGTCCATGATTAAAGTCCCTTTTTGTCTTAAGTAATAAATAACCATTAACTTGTGACACCGTTATTGCTTGCGTGGTAACAGTAATAGCATTGTTTCGAGAAAAAGAAGTATTTTCAGTATAGCGGAAATTAGTTCATTTTTTTCTCTTTCCAGTCCAAATTTTTTCCTCTTCAACCATACTCACTGTCTTTAAAAGAGAGAATTTTTGATTATCCAGGTAAAAATGACTGCTTGATTAAAAAAATCAGTCATTTTTTTTTCAAACAACTGAACTGAAAATAAAAGTAATACAGGAAATTAAAATTGGTAACACGAAAAAAGTGAAGTAAATATGTTCTTTTATGCAAGAAAAGTTTTATTGTTTAAAAACACTTTTTAAAGTCTATCAGGTGAATCAGGTTACTAACGATAGTGATATACAAAGTGTATTTATAAAGTATTAACACAGAATTTC
>CM063506.1:130845815-130848315 GCA_032207245.1 Pardosa pseudoannulata | reverse complement strand
AAGAAAAGGATTTGACAGCGTTTATTATTAATTAAACTGAAACGAAACATATTGGGCAGTCAAAAGAAAACGCAATTTATAGAATGTTATTAGAATACCAGTACGTTTTAGAATGGTTACCTATTACCATTACGTTTAATTGTTACCTATTACATTGGAAACTATTACTTTGAACCATTACATGGAACTATTAACCATTACATGGAAACCATTACATTTAATAATCAAATGCATCAAAATTACAAGCTATATTTTAAAGGGAATATTTTGTATAGATAAGAAATGGATTTGTCCGCTTTTATTATTAATTAAACTGAAACAAAACATATTGGGCAGTCAAAAGAAAACTCAATTTACAGAATATTATTAGAATACCAGTACGTTTCAGAATGAAAGATGAACATTACTCTTTGCAAATGGCATACACTTTCAGATGTAAGTCAGGTACTTTAAATTAATTCAAAGTGTTTGGTATTTTATTGTCTGTAAGGATAACTTTCCAGTTATTTACAATTATCCTATTCAATAGCTAATCTGGCGCACTAATCCTCGCGAACAGTATCGGAATTCGTGCATAATAGCAGCCCCTTTTAAAAATAAAATGGATTTGTTGGCGAATGTTATCAGCGCAACCCTTGCTTGCCTCGGACTAAGTGAGTCATTAATCAAGTCGCTTGATACGGGCTGTTATCGCCAGAAGATTTAGGTGGCGAGATTTTCACGCTCTGTTCCATCGTGCGACTAGTTAGCGCTACACGCTTTGCAACATGTCCAACGTCAGAAATAATGAGAGCAACTTAATGCGCCAAATTAAGGAGAAAAATATTTTCCCCAGTAAATAGAGGGAAACATGTTCGACGAATTCTATGCAGAGTCAAAAACATTATAAATAGTTTTACTTTGAGTAAGTAACAGAAATGGGTAGTTCCATTTATAAAGTTATTAAAAAGAAAATCTCGGAAGGCTATTATAAAAAAGTCTCGGAAAGTACTATGTTTCCCTAAGAATTATCTCAGCTTGCTAAGTTCTATGTAATCAGTCCCTATTTTATTCATATATCAATAATAAAAACAACTTTCCCTACTTATCAGCTGTTTTAAAACAGTTCCTCCCTGAAGAAGTTTTATCAATCCTAAGTAATGCCGAACGTTAGCCGTTTTCTTTCGGTACCGGAGTTCGTATTCGAATCATGTGGCATGGATGTTCGTATTCAATCGGCTTTAAATATATCTCATTCCCTCGTGTTGCAAAAATAGAAACTAGCACTCCAAACCAAACCTAAGCCTACTTTTATTTCTATTGTGACACATAATTATTTTTTTTACCGAAGAGAAATACGAAAGATGTAGTCTGTGAATGTTATACAGAGTCAAAAACATTATAAATAGTTTTACTTTGAATAAGTAACGGAAGTGGATAGTTCCATTTATAAAGTTATTAAAAAGAAAATCTCGGAAAGCTATTATAAACAGTCTCGGAAAAGTACTATGTTCCCTAAGAATTTTCGCAGCTTGCTATTTTTGTAATCAGTCCATTTTATTCATATATCAATAATAAAAATAACTTTCTCAACTTATCACATGTTTTTTTAAAACATTTTCTCCCTGAAGAAATTTTATCACTCCTAAGCCTACTTTTGCTTCTATTGGGACACATAATTATTTTTTTATCGAAAAGAAATACGAAAGATGTATTCTGTGAATATTATACAGAGTCAAAAACATTATAAATAGTTTTTACTTTGAGTAAGTAACCGAAGTGGGTAGTTCCATTTATAAAGTTATTAAAAAGAAAATCTCGGAAGGCTATTATAAAGAAGTCTCGGAAAATACTATGTCTCCTAAGAATTTTCGCAGCTAGATATTCTGTTTAATTCCTCTTTTATTCATATATCAATAATAAAAATAACTTTCTCAACTTATCAGGTGTTTTTAAAACATTTTCTCCCTGAAGAAGTTCTATCACTCCTAAGCCTACTTTTGCTTCTATTGTGACACATAATTATTTTTTTATCGAAAAGAAATACGAAAGATGTATTCTGTGAATATTATACAGAGTCAAAAACATTATAAATAGTTTTTACTTTGAGTAAGTAACCGAAGTGGGTAGTTCCATTTATAAAGTTATTAAAAAGAACTGATTTATATATTTACTAGGATACTCGGACCGTGTCATACATATATGTATATATATATGTATATGTATATATATATACATATATATATATATATATATATATATATATATATATATATATATGTATATATATATATATATATATATATATATATATATATATATATATATATATATATATATATATATATATATATATATACATATATATACATATACATATATGTGTATGTATATATATATATATATATATATATATATATATATAATATATGTTATATATATATATATATATATATATATATATATATATATATATATATATATATATATATATATATATATATATATATACACACACACA
>CM063506.1:130803315-130840815 GCA_032207245.1 Pardosa pseudoannulata | reverse complement strand
TTGAAGGATTTATTCAAATACGCTTGAAACATGATACTGACACACATATAGTATGCGTGCCTATGTGTATCTATGCATAAACTTTTAATAAACTTACCCCAAAAATCAATGTATGATTTGTAAAGATGAAAATGCTGGCGTTACAATAATTTAAGTGGCTTTCAATAAAGTAGTTTTTTGAAAAACTCTTTAGTATTGGCACTTTTTGAGATAAGATTGACCGTAATTTGGTGATAAGGAACTAATATACGGGATCGAAGCATCTGAGAAAATATTCCTAGACTCCATTGAAACCGAATCAAATGTATCGAACTTTTCATTGGTTTCTCATTAACCAAAGCATCGCATTATTTCGAGCCACCAGTTAAACATGTTGTATTTGTCTGAAAGAATGTTTACACGCATTAAATGGAAGGATTCACTGCTTGTGTATTGGCTGTTAGATCAATACAAAGGATTTAAACATGGTTTCCTTCACGCTCAAAGACAAAAAAATGTTTATACTTAATACATTTTTATGGTTAGGAAAATTGATGTCAATGATTCTATAAGTGTCATACGTTTTGTTGGTATGGAATGTTGTGAGAAGACGAGTATTGGTTAATGAATTATTATGTTTTTTACACATATTTATGGCTATTTAGAAAAATGGATATCAGTGATTCTATAAATTTCATATGTTTTATCGGTATGTAGCATTGTGATAAAGTGAATACTGTTTAATGAACTCTTATACTAAAAATCCTTAAATGAATATTAGACCCAATTGGGTCTAAATATAAATGTAAATAGGAATGTTAGACTCAATTGGGGCTAAATATAAAATATGGCGAAATATAAATATAAATATAACTATGAATATTAGACTCAATTGGAACTAAATATAAAATATGGCTAAATATAAATATAAATATGAATATTAGACTCAATTGGAACTAAATATAAAATATGGCTAAATATACATATAAATATAAATATGAATATTAGAATCGATTGGGCCTAAATATAAGTATAAATATGAATATTAGACTCAATTAGGGCTAAATATAAAATATGTTTGCGACTTTTCTAAGTTTCCATGAAAGCAGAAGTGGCTTGTCACTTCAAATCCGGTGTGTGTTGCCACTACACTTACAAAAGTAAATCTAAACATACAAACACATTCTAATGTGTGTTTGTTATAATTATGAAAAAATAAATACGAAAATTATTTTTATCCTCCATTAATTTACATTTATGCACATATTTTTCAAATATTATTTAGAAATAAAATCCTTTCATTTCTTTCTTTTACAGAAAAGAGAACAGCTCAGTAACATTTTCTTTGACGTACATGCGTCATTCAGTTTTTTATTAGAAATCATTGCAAGTGTATTACGCTGTTCTGATTTATAATACTTTTTAGAATATTTTCATTCTCTTTGGAAATACAGAGTAGAGTTTAGACTCTGCTATAAAACTAAAAATTATGACATATTTTAATATCTAGATAGTTATAAAGCCCTAATATTTAGGGAGTTATTAGAAATCATTGCAAGTGTATTACATTGTTCTGATTTATAATAATTTTTAGAATTTTTCATTCTTTTTAGTACTATAGAATAAAAATTAGACTATGCTATAAAAACTGAAAATTATGAAATTTTTTTAATATCTGGATAGTTATAAAGCCCTAATATTTAGCGAGTTATTAGAAATCATTGAAAGGTATTACGTTGTTCTGATTTATAATAATTTTTAGAAAGTTTCCATTCTTTTTTAGTAATACAGAATAGAGTTTTGATTCTGCTATAAAAACTGAAATATATGAAATTTTTGTAATATTTAGATAGCTATAAAGCCCTAATATTTAGTGAGATATTAGAAATCATTGAAAGTGTATTACACTGTCCTCATTTACAATAATTTTTAGAAAGTTTTCATTCTCTTTGGCAATACAGAATACAGTTTAGATTCTGCTATAAAAACTGAAAATAAAGAATTTTTTTTATATCTAGATTGTTATAAAGCCCTAATATTTAATAAGTTATTAGAAATCATTGCAAGTGTATTATGTTGTTTTGATTTATAATAATTTTTAGAACGTTTTCATTCTCTTTTAGTAATACAGAATAGAGTTTAGACTCTGCTATAAAAACTGAAAATTATGAATTTTTTTAATATCTAGATAGTTATAAATCCCTAATATTTAATTAATTATTAGAATCATTGCAAGTGTATTACGTTGTTTTGATTTATAATAATTTTTAGAAAGTTTTCATTAATTTTAGTAATACAGAATAAAGTTTAGACTCTGCTATAAAAACTGAAAATTATGTAATCTCTTTATATCTGAATAGTTATAAAGTTCTAGTATTTTGTGAGACTGAGTAAATGCGGTAAACATTTTGAACACGCTGCAAAAAGCAAAGGAATTGCTTATTTCGCAGTGCCACTTTTATAAATTGCACTGCAGCTGAAAATGCTTACACATGAATCAGTATACTTAGAATATAAAGCAATGTAATAAACACAACGATGTTTTTACAAGTCTGAATTTACCCTCTTGTAAGCAGGCGCCGACTAATACATGCCGGATCACTTGGAATATATTTTTGATCGCTGATGACACAATAAACTGCACTGCCGCTTAAAATGCTAGAGCGTGAATCAGTATAATTAAAATATATAGCAATGTAATAAACACAACGATGCTTTTACAAGTCTGAATTTAGCCTCGAGTAAACTGATGCCGTCTAATGCACGCTGGGTCACGTGCAATATATTTTTAATCGCAGATGACACAATAAATTGCATTGCTGCTGAAAATGCTAAAGCGTGAATCAGTATAATAAGGCAATTTCACGCAGTAGGGCAAATTCTCAAATTATGACAATTCTTTCTTTAGTTTCAAACGGAAGGGCAGTTTATTGTTTGTCCATTGGCTGTTGTAAACATGAAAATGAATGGGAAGGACATTATAGTAGTTCGTGACGTTTCGACAAATTGTCTTATTAAAATATATAGCAATGTAATAAATACAACTTTGTTTTTAATAGTCTGAATGTAGCCTCGAGTAAATTGATGCAGTCTAAAGCACGCCGGCTCACGTGCAATATATTTTTGATCGCTGATGACGCAATCAATTATTTCAAGCAAATGTAAATAAATTGCAATTAAAACATAGTACAATATATAAGGATTCAGAGAATTAAATGGGCAGGACACCTGTGCAGAATGGATGAAGATCGTGTAACAAAAAAGATCTTCTCGGTTAGACCATTTGGCACCCGAAAAAGAGGGAGACCTAAACTTAGGTGACTCGACTGCTTGGAATCGGACTTGAGACTCTATAGGCACCATGTCTTCATCTACTTTCAAAGAAATGGCCCATGCCTTCAGCAGGGTTCAAACCCACAGTCTCCATTACCTCATTGCAGTGCTCTCCTCAATTCCAAATACAATCCTAAACATCCCAAGCAAACAAAAAACCAAAACCCTGTATAACAGGTTTATAATTCCTTGTGTTTAACTGTAAAAAAGAAGTATCACTATTACAAGATCTTCATCGGTTTCTCATTAGACTAAAAAGTTGATCAATATTTTCAATAATCAATACTTTAGTTCTTGTCTTTCATTTCTTTTTATAGTTCTATCGACTGTAACAAGTAAATGTTTTCCAATTTAAGTGAGTCACTATTAAAAACTTCCCGAAATGGCACTATTGGTTTATTTGCGATTACAGCATCTCTTTTCTGCTAACGGGATAGCAAATTTCCAATATTCAATGCAGTCATGATTAAATATTTTCTTTCACGTCATAGTTAATGCACACTAACCCACGCAAAATAAATCTAAAAATAAAGAATTTATAGAGGGAATACTTGATTTTGTCATCCGAAAATGGGAATACAAAATATGATGTTGAAAGTAGCAACATTTAAGATTTAATTCTATTAAAAGATAAACAGGTTACAAAATTGACAAAATGGCAAAGGATGTTATATGCATATGTGTATTTATATATACTTATATATACATATCTAAATACATATATATGTAGTATACATATATTATTATTAATATTTCTAATGTGGGGTACTTGTATCTTATAACATTCGATACTACCAAGCAGCATATATTTCTTGGTCATTTTATTATGGAAGCACCATATAAGCGGCCAACGTTACTCCCTCAGACAACAAAATGAATCTCGTAATTTAAAGCAGGATATGTATACACAACACTTATGTATATATATATATATATATATATATATATATATATATAAATATATATATATATATATATATATATATATATATATATATATATATATATATATATATATATATATATATATATATATATATATATATATATATATATATATGCATATGTATATATGTATATGTATATATGTATGTATGTATATATACATATAAAAATATATATATAAATATATTTATAAATATATATATATATATATATATATATATATATATATATAAATATATATATATATATATATATATATATATATATATATATATATATATATATATATATATATATATATATACATATATATATCAACTAACTCAAACTACACACCCTTACAGTCGTATTGCATATATATGTATGTATACACTTACACACAGCCACGATACTTGTATTCCTAAAATACACACACACACACACACACACACACACACACACACACATATATATATATATATATATATATATATATATATATATATATATATATATATATATATATATATATATATATATACTGCATCACCTTCCCCAAATATTTTTTAAGATACGTATTATAGAACAGGAGCATTAATCAATTCACTATGACATTTTCCACATAGTGAATTAAAGAAAGAAACAGACATTTTGTATAAAAGTATACATGCATATATATATATATACACATATATATATATATATATATATATACATATATATATTATATATATATATATATATATATATATATATATATATATATATATATATATATATATATATATATATATATATATATATATATATATATATATATATATATATATATATATATATATATATATATATATATATATATATATATATATATATATATATATATATATATAAGAGAGGCTGCGCGTCTAGGCAGGGAACAAAGATACCGAAATGCGCGAAGTAGAGGGTTGAGAAAAGAGAAGAAGGTTTTGAAGAAGTTTGAAATTGATTATAGTTCTTTAAAATAAAAGGAATTAAAAAATAAGCAGATATTTATATCAAAATTTTTATACATTTTATTTTCCATTATCGATTTACATCTAATTTTCTTACTGCATTGCAACTATTTATTTGGCAGAAACAACTACTAGCAGTTATATTTGGTAATATTATTGGCACCTATTGCAAGTACTAAAAATGTCACCAAAAATCATTATTATTGCCTCCTATTGCTTTCTTTCTTTATAGAATTTTCCTGAAGTAGGTTGCACTAATTAGGACGTAGTTAATCAGTTAATATATGCACGCGTGCGCACATATATATATATATATATATATATATATATATATATATATATATGTGTGTGTGTGTGTGTGTGTGTGTGTGTGTACGTGTAACCGCTAATTTAAAGATGGAAAAATAAATTCTATCATTTAGTTGAAAAATAATTTGATAGGTTTACATTGATAAAGAAAATAAATCAAATGCCATCAAAATAACTCAATGTAATTTTATCTTAAAGTTTTCAATTTATATCCCGTAGAATCATGCAATCATTTAAGCTAGGAATCGAAGCAACAAAAGTATTAAAATCCTTTTATGAGATTACGGATATTAAATTTGCTTTATTATAGTAAAATTAATGATATTTCGGAACACATTATTTTCAGTTTTGGAATGCGAAAAGGAATGGCCAAAAATATCTTTCATGACAGAAAAGAAATTAAAAAAAAAATAATATAACTTTGAGTATACACAATATTGATCCCTTAAAAATTTCATAAATCTATCACAAAATGAAACCGATATTGTAGAGACCGTGTTTCGTGTGGATTTTTATCTCTCGGAGATGAAAGCTTAAGGAAATTAACGATTCTATGTGATATATTTTTCTACCCTTTTTTAATGGATAACATAAATCGCTGCGATGTTTTGTTGGATATGTTTTGGTGATTAGTTAGAGATTGCTTTACTCGTATGTGATCACAATGATGCATTGTTGAATGAAATATATGATAAGCTGTTGTGTTATTATTTAATGCATAAACAATGCGCTTTCATGATTTTTTTTACTTCTTTTGTACGATGAAATTCCTATGTTTGGAAAAATAAAGAAATATTTCAATGAATCATTGGTATGATACTCCTTTTGTTCAAAGAATATAAATTTCGTTTCCTCAGACTACTGAAATATGGGATCTGGCTTGGTAATTTCTGAGAGTCCACTATTCGTAATGTGCCGAGCGACGGCAGAGTGGTTAGGGTGCTCATCTTCGGAACCGGATTTTATGGGTTCGAATTCTACTGTGGAATTGATGTCCGTAGCTGTTCGAAATCGACGTTATGCAGTAGGTAGAGGTCTCATTAGCCCTCGTGTAGCAAAAAAGTAGACCGTAGCGCTCAAAACCAATCCAACCGACATGTATGGTAAATGTTATGGTAGAATCTCAGTTCCGAGGGCCGGTCTCCATGTTTTTGGCTCTATTTTTCTACAAGTGATCGTCAAAGTGTAGCCAAGTGATGTTTACAATTTGTGCTTCTTTTTGTATTAAGTTTATACCCAATTTCAAAGCATATTTCGAACAAAAAAAAGGATTGAAATTTTGTTAAGAAGAATATGAATTTAAATTTGAGTTTTTAATGTATTTAAAGGTGCTTTTGTTCTGTTTATTGAATTAAACAGTGCGGAATTTTTGCAATAGGTGCAAATTAATCAAAATATAAACATTGTTTGGTTATATTTTGGCAATTATGCTTATAAAATATTTAGTTTAATGTTTAGTTGCTATTTAATGAAATTATTTTAAAACTATCAAAATATTAAAATGTAATAAAGTACTAAACAGAAACTAAAAGTAACTAAGAAATAAAAGTAATAAACTGGGTTCTAGAATTTGGCGACATAGTCCACTCTTGGTATAACCACTGAACTAGAAAACGGCCAATTTATTATCTACCTTAAAAAATACGAAGTCTTTTTAACTAACGTTTTACACTTACGTTAGGAGAAACGTTTTGAACAGCATAATACTGCATACCGATTTTGTCTTCTGTCATATTGTTTCCCAAAGGTATATTTAATTATACAGGAGACCATTTTTTAGCCCTGAAGCTATATTAATAAAAAATGATTCTAAACAAAATCTTTTAACAATAATATAATCAAATAAAGTTTAATTCTGAAGCTATACATAGACAGTTAAATTTCCGTTATTAATAAATTTTTTGAACATTGCTTTTATTATAATCTTCTACTATCAGTCAATCAGAATCAAAACCCGTCAATTTAAATCAAAATTTACAGTTTTTGTATCTTAAATTAAAATTATAACTATTTTAATATCTATTTAAGACAAGGTGATTTTAAAAAGTTGAGAAGATCGATCTTTTTACAGTTTTAAAAGGGTTGGATAAGGGTAACGTCATGATTTTTATGGCTTTTCTCATATCCGCTCAGTACTGGATTGCTGTATTTTTAATATAAAAATTTACTGTTTATCACTATAAAGTATAGATATAAGGTGTTTTAATGTCATGGAGATTTTCCTTCATTTAAAACATTCTTAAAATATCTGTTTTCAAAGAATAAATTCCATGCCTTTACCCAATAAAATCTTCGTATTAAGTCCCTAGAGGGTAGTTTAAATGCACACTACTCCAAGATCTCTGAATTGTTTCCTACGGAATGCTATGTATTTGGACTCTAACTTTGCAAAGGTGATATTTGTTAGTGTGTATAGGTCGTGTAGGGGGGGGGACTCTTGCTTTGTGTGGCATGAAAACACAGTTACTTACTTCTTCAAATGAAACTTAGCGTTCTGCATCCTCCACCAATTAGGCGGTCAAAGAATTCTTACTCCATCTAAGCGGTCAAAAGTGTCCCTAGCACCTAATAAGAACTAAATCGAGCATGGGATTTACGCTGTCCCGGCCTCTCTGAAAAGGTTAAATCTAACTCTTTTTAAGCGGAATACCAAAATATTAGATGGGTTTTGAAAAATTGGGATAAAATTAACCTACCAACAAAAGGCAAAAGTTGCAGTTAAGTAACCCGCATACCTATCTATCTATCTATCTACCTATATATATATATATATATATATATATATATATATATAAGTATACGCACTTTTATCACTTGTACAATTATTTGAATCACATTTTACAAAAGGAACAATAAAATACACATAACATAAAATACACTACTCGCTTCTTCGGCAAGAAAGTTAGATTGCACCTTCCAACAAAAGGCAAAAGTTGCAGTTAAGTAACCCGCATATCTATCTATCTATCTATCTATCTATCTACCTATATATATATATATATATATATATATATATATATATATATATATATATATATATATATATATATATATATATATATCTACACACACATATATAATGAAAAATGAAACATTTCTACAAAATGTGTGTTTCAAACTCTGTATGTTTGAATGTATGACATGAAAAATGTTATGAATATTTAGCTTTATCTCGTGTTGGAAGATTAGCCCTCTCCCCTACGCCACTTGAAGTGCATACTTTACTCCAAAAGAACAACTAATTTTGAAGTATTTAAAGAAACACGGTGCCTTTTCTTAATAATACCTTTACAGTAAAGATATTAATTATTTTGTAATTCATAAACTAACTTGAAGCAACTTTATAAAAAGTAAATTCTTTTAGAACAGAGCATTTAATTAAAATTAAAGCATTTATAATTAAATTTAAAAATATTTATAATTGTTTTTGTAATACTAATTATTTTCAACAAATTTCATTACATTAGGAGCATATATTACGTTTGACTTATTAAAGATATTAAAAATTTTTAAAAAATTAATACTTTTTAAATTATGTCATTTTCAAGGCCATTTCTCTCTTTAAAGTTTGTGAGAACACCACTCATAATAAATTCAAAGTCATACTTAAAAGTCGTGCATACTAAATCTTTAATTTCCAAAAACTCCACTGCGTATCGCTAGTACGACTGACAGACTTTTATTAAATATTTTTAAGAGGATAAATTGTTCTGAAATCCCATTAATGAAAAGTGATTTCCTCCCAACAAATTTCCTTCAGAAATGAAATAATGTTTTCAATTAAAGTTAAAAGACTTCTGAAAGAAATATTTAGTCGAAATGTGACGAAAGTGCTTTAAATGTGTTCTTAAAAGGCAAGGCTGTAGGAGACGATAACAGAATTATCTTCTGAGAGAAACTTGAAGCTTAGGAGTCATAATTACACTAGCTGTCATTTCATTAAAACGAGTTATAAGAAAGGACTTTCAATTGAATCTAATCAGGATTAACAAACGAAGTTATTCAGATGATGGATACATTCAGATGTCTCTATCTCTCCTTTCCCCCTCTCTCTAAGCATATATATATATATATATATATATATATATATATATATATATATATATATATATATATATATATATATATATATATATTATATATATATATATATATATATATATATATATATATATATATATATATATATATATATATATATATATATGTATATATATATAATATATATATATATATATATATATATATATATATATATATATATATATATATATATAATATATATATATATATATATATATATATATATATATATATGTATATATGTAAATTAAGGCGGGACGATATCAGAAATTCATATATCGTGTTATATCCCCTACTTGATATTGATATCATTGATAAATTGTGATAATACTTTAAAGTAAGAGGGTATATTACGATTTCAGATATTACTATATTTGAATAGTCTTGGTTTTCTTTCATTCTAAACCTTTTTTATTTCTTAGTAATTAAAAGTTTTAGAATTATAATTTGATTCTAAAAATTCGGATTTCTGAAAGGTAAAAACAACTTTTTAGGAGTAATTCCTTTTCACACTTAAAAAGAAATATTTTTTTTTCAGATTCTAAATAGAATTGTTTATTTAAAAACCATTACTGCTAATTTACATTGACTATTTATGCCAAATTGTATTTCTCCTCAATTAATCTTCTTTCATTCGTAAACTGATCTTCGGTATCGGACTTCTAATTTCGTTCCCGGCATGGTTGCTCGTAGTTGTTCGGTATCAGTTTTAAGTAGTAGGTGTCGATCAATAGCATTCGTAGATCAAAAATAGTAGACCAAGTGATGAAGATATATCGGCCGAGAAAAATTTTAATATTATTATCGCGATACTTTGATTAAATCAATATTTGTTGATATATTGATAAACGCTCCAGAATTAATGTACATGTATAAAATATTTAATTGTGTTTATCCTATACATACATACATACATATATTTATGCAGCACTGTGTAAATGAATTAGGATAAACACAAACATTTTCACACGTTTAGTTAGTATAAGTTCACATAGAAACCCAGTAGTATAGCAGCCTTGTAGCAAATATGTTTTCCTTTAGCTTTAATTATACTCTATACAAATTTCGGCATGAATTTCAGTAATTTAGAAGATGAACTTTGTATGTCGTCACAACGAAACTAAACATTTATTACGCTCTGACAATTTTTTTTCTAATGAAATCTTTATATATCATCTTAGTAGCCTTCTTTTGTGTTGGAATCCCATCAAAAACATATATTTAAGCTTATAGTGTACTTATAGTGAATATCATATAGGAAGCCCTTTTAATAAATGAGTATGATAGTTACCATAGACAGTGAGTGAATGTTGAATGGTAAATTTATTTTTATAAATAAATGGTAGACTGTAGATCACCAAACCCACCAACCAACCAATTAACCCTTTGTAAATATTGCTTCGGATTGAAAGTACTTATTCATTAGGGTACTAGAAAAATCTTCAATTTTCTTTTTCACACTAATTTTTTGACAGTTTTTAATCGTAGTCTTTCTTTAATTTCCTGTATAGAGCCCAGTTGCTTAATGAATTCTTAAACTCTGTTTCAGTTCTTCAGATTTACTTCTTTCTTATTTTAACGATAGCATATCTTGCTGGGAAATTGTTACAATGTCCCACTTTTGAACAGAAGTTACCTTCTCTTTAAAAGTACTCACTTAGATGGAAAATGGTTTCATTAAATTCATAAGGTTCAATGGTTTCTTAAATGATTGTGTGATTAGTCGTAACAAGGGGTATCCATTTTGCGGCAATGATTGTATAGAATTAAAAGAGATCTTTCAAAATTTAAGATTTAACTTTACCTTTTAAGTCTACAATAAAATTTGAATATCCTTAATGTGGATTTGGTTAAAGATCGTACATCACAATTATTATCTTTTGGGAGGTATAAAATCCATACTATACTGTGTTTATATATTGGAACGCTCATTGGTTCAGTTTTAGAAAATCTTTTTGAATTTTTCTTTTATTTATTTGCATTGAATTAAGATGTAAACAACTATGCTAGTAAAACTGTCAGTATAAATCAAATATATTATTATTAGCACTAATGTTTTGTTTGTTAATTAATACATTGAAAATTACTCGAAAAGAAGAGTTAATTAAATAAATATTTTCTACAAGGGTACCATAACAATATTAATCCACGTAGAGATGCAAAATAAGAGGAAAAAGTTTATAAGATGAAATTTTTATTGATTAATTTGAAGAATTCTAATGACTAAACTAAAATTGGAACGTTTTAATTAAAGAAAAATTATATAGATGATTTATTTAGTCAATGAAAAAGAAAGTAAAGTAAATATAAAATAGATAGTTTAAAAAAACATGGACTGCCTATAGCAAATCTAGTTAAATCTCTGATTTTCAATACGAGATATTATTTACCATTTGATTAGTAGCATAACTTACTGGGTAAGCTGCATAAATATTTCCTGATTCCTCCACGTGCAACACAAGTTTGCGCCTCTACTTGTAGAGGGTCTTCAACGAAGCAATTCTTTCTCCCAAATGAGTTTATAAGTGAACTTTTCGTTTGTGGTACATTCAGAGCTAGGGCAAACCGGGATGAAAATTCATATCTTTATGTTTTTACCAGATATAAAATTATTGCCGCATAATGAAAGACTCTTTCTGATCGCCGTAGCTCGGTTGGTAGAGCATCGATCTGCGTCCCTGGTTCAAATCCTCGTCAGTACTTTGTATTCAGAGACTGGAATTTTAATTTTAATTAATGTTATTATTTGTACCAAATCTACAGAACTTTCTCGAACTCTAGAACTTTCTTTACAATTCGAGGTAGATGTTTCTAGAATGTTCTGACTGTATATAAAAGATGTGTCCCACCAGTTGGGGTGTCAAACGAGATGCTTTGGATCTAATAAACCTAAATTTGTCTTTATTTCAATCTTCGTGACAATATGTCTTTCAACCATTACGCTTAAAACATATTAAATATTATCATTAAGGTGACATAGTACTTTTCCAATCTAAAATCTGCTACTAAACCACAAAAATATATTAATAAAGCAAAAGTTATAAAAATTATCTGCAATTATCACTAAAAAGGTCTTAAGTTTTGATCAGTAGTTGAACTTAATTTGAAGGATGCGTACATAATTTTGAGATGCAAATTTTTTCTTTTTAGTAGGAAAGATTCTTTTAATCCTTTGTTATTCTTAAAGCTTAATTATTAGGCTATAAATAACAATCATCCATGAAATTTGTTTAATGATTTTATTTATTAAAACTAGAAATCAAGAGTAAATAATGAGATGAGTACTTACTTTAGTGGTACTGCATATAGATGCACACATTCCGTACAAATATTTCTGATTTATGAAGATTGAAATACTGGTATTTGTAGTAATAGCTAGGTCGAACTCTTCTGCGATTACTATATTATCTCTCTGTTATTTAAATGTGGAATAAATCCTAATTGAGACTAAAAATGGAGTTAGATTTAAATTTATAAAGAGAGAAAAAGTTCTTATTTCGCTTCTGTTGGTGACATTAACTTTGCGAATGGATATATATTTGGGGTTAAACATTTGCTTTAACACTAGAATTACGGAAGGGGTCATTTTGACAACTAGCGAAATTTTATCTCTCACAGCTCTTCTTTTTTTTCGCAAATATCTTAATCTTTTCTCTACTTTTCCTAAATCATTCAGATTTACAAAATATTAAAGATTTCAAGAAAATCGTACTTTTATTTTAGCCTTAACAAATGATTATACCTAGAAATACGACAGGTGTCATTTTGAACCCTTTGAGAGAAAAGAAGTGTGAATACATCCCATTGTATTATCTGAACACTGTTACTTCTGTAAACTATTTTTATTTGAACATGCTAAACAAAATACAAACAAAGGAAAAGAACATGGTGGATCTGCATGGTCTGATGTGTCAGTCACATGATTTGAAATATGTGCAATACTTTTCTTTGTGGAGAGAAAACAGAGAAAAGAGATTATTACTAGCTGAATGCTGAGCTGAGCGTTTGCAGATTTTTCGTAGATATTTTGTTTATTAATCATATTATTCATTATAACAAGTTTTAGAGGAAAATTTTATTCTATTTACACTAATTTATTATAGTAACATACTAATGGCTCGTAGAAAAGGACAAACGCATGAAGAAATCGTGAAACTGATGCAAGAACTATCTGATGCTGATTCCGGTTCTGAAATCGAAAATAATTCTACGTATAAAGATGGAAATATTTAAGATAGAGATATAAAATATTTCTATTTCTGTGGACTCTTTATAGCAAAAAGTTTGTTTTAAAATACTTTAATATTTATTAGTAAAAACCACCTTTTAGGAAAAAATTTGCGTAACTACTTATGCATTTCATTTTATGTGTTTCTGAAATGTAAACTATCAAAAATGAAAAAAAAATTATATTTTCCAATGGGAATATTTAAATGCTTATTCATTATTTGACTACACACCTGCAAAATCTCTATATTCTTTAAAATAGACTGTAGTTGTCATAATTTGCATTATTTTAAATTCTTTTTCACAAATATATTATATTATATAGAGAAATATGCAGATATCTTATCAAGGGGTCAAAATGACACCCGCCGTAATTCTAGGTATAAAAAGACCACCGTAATTCTAGTGTTAAAGGAGTTCAATAAATTTTAATGTAGTGTAATATAGTTATATTTAATATGACAGTATTTTAGAAACATAACTTTAATTGAAAATCGTTTTCAGCAAATATATTAATAAAAACCGGTGTTGTGGGTTTACTAACAAGATGCACAAAATCAAGCTTAAAGTTTTAAGGGAAGTACAATGTTATGATTTATAATGGGAAAATATTTCAGTAGCAATGATTTTACTGAAATAATTTTAGTAATTAAATTATTAAAAACAAGCAAGTGTAAATTAGCTTGCTACATATATGGAACCACGTTTATAAATTATAGGAAAGTGTAATGTAGTGATTTATAATAGGCAATATTTTAGTAACAGTGCTTTCACTGAAAAATATTATTATTAACTACATTAGTAAAAAGATTTATTATTGGTTTGCTTTCTAGATATAAGGAATCAAGTCTAAAGATTTTAGAAAAATATATAGTAGTAATTTATAATACACAATATTTTAGTAACAGTGCTTTCACTAAAAAATATTTTTATTAACTAAATTAATAAAAATATTTGTTATTGGTTTGCTAGCTAGATACAGGGAATCACGTCTAAATATTTTTTGGAAAATATATAGTAGGGATTTTGTAATAGACAACATTTTAGTAACAATGCTATTACTGAAAAATATTTTTATTAACTATATTAATAAAAATATTTGTTATCGGTTTACTAGCTAGATACGGGGAATCACGTCTAAATATTTTTAGAAAAATATATAGTAGGGATTTATAATAGACAATATTTTAGTAACAATGCTATTACTGAAAAATATTCTTATTAATTACATTAATAAAAATATTTATTATCAATTTGCTAGCTAGATACAGGGAATCAAGTTTAAATATTTTAAGGAAAATATATAGTAGTGATTTATAATAAAGAATATTTTACAAGTAACAGTGCTTTCACTGAAAAATATTTTTATTAACTACATAAATAAAAATATTTGTTATCAGTTTGCTAGCTAGATACAGGGAGTTACGTCTAAAGATTTTAGGAAAATATATAGTGATTTATAACAGACAGTATTTTAGTAACAGTGTTTTCAGTGTTTTAGTAACAGTGTTTCAGTGTTAATTAATGAAAACAGATGGTATAGGCTTTCTAGATACATGGAAACTCTTTTAGTTATAACAGAAAAATGTAATGTAGGGATTTCTAATAAGATAATATTTTAGTAACAGCTATTACTGAAAATATTTTTAGTAACCAGATTTATAAAATCAAACTTATGTAGGATTGATAGCTAATTACACGGAATCCTGTTTAAAAAATTCCATAAATATAAAAATGTATTTTAAAATCGATTTTTCCTCTTAAAATATTCTAATTAAAGTTGTTAACGATCTTAATGCATTTTAAATAAGTTAGGATTTCCCATGATTCATGGCCTGCATTAAATATTAATTCGTGCAAAAATGTCAATATTTTCTCTGAAGTATTCACGACAGGCCTTGAGTGATGACATACAAAGTGCAGAGACTACCTACATGTTTACATAATTACATAGCTTTTGTTGAACGTACATCAGTCCGTGTTAATTCATTTTTAAAACTTTTTTGAGCTTCAACTTCATGAAATGGATAAATTTTTATTATTTTGACTTGTGAGGTATTTTATATATTTTTTCAAACCATTAACGTGGTTTAAACATGGTAAGTTTTGGTTTGGTTTTGGGTACTTTACCCAATTTTTTAAAAAAATACTCTAAATATCTTAACAAATATTTTTTATTAGAAATCTCAAACTGATTTTATTCCAAATGTAGACATTATTTAGAATTTATGCTTAAAACTATTTAAATTATTAATAAGAAATTATTGTAGAAAGTAATTTCTAAAGTTTAAAAACTCCGCTTAGTTAAACATAGATAATTTTTTTCATTTTGTAGAAACTATTTAATTTTTTAAATTAATATTTAATGATTAATCACTGAAGAAGGCAAGTTTTAAAGTTTAAAAAAATTTCGCATATAAACATAACTTGTTTTAAATATTTAAATAAACAAAAAAAAACTTAAATGGTGAAAATAGTTTTTGTAATAAATTCTATTTTTTATTAAAATTAGCTTCGGTATGATGCATTTCAAACCAAAAATTTTCAAAAATATCCATAGCACAAGTTTTACAATAATTTCGAGTTTTTTTCTTCAGTCTTTCGCCAGCTATATCTTTTTATCTTCTGCAAACCTTACAAATTCTAGTACGATTTTTTTAAAAAATAGAAGGTTCATAGATATTATCTGAACATACCAAGAGTATCATAATATAGGAGTTTTATAATTTAGAGAGTTAAAAATTCATTCTACACTACCTTATGTCGCTTCGACCAAAAAGGCAACCCGAGTACACTCGAGCTTAGACCACAAAATGTTAGTTTGTAGTTTACGGTGAACTCTTAGAAAATGAAATAAGTTAAAAGTAGATCCCGAGAGAAACCCTCATTAGGTTACTTAAACGAAAATGGCAACCCGAGTGACACTCGAAATATAAGTTTATAGTTTACGATGAACTCTTAGAAAATTAATTAAAGGAAAAGTTGATCCCGAGAGAGAGACTCTCATTAGATTACTTCGACGAAAATCTCAACCCGAGTGACACTCGGACTCACGTAGTTAAATGTAAGTGTGTACTTTAAAATGAATTTTTAGAAAATGAAGTTAGTAAAAAGCGGATCCCGAGAGAGACCCTCATTAGGTTACTTAAACGAAAATGGCAACCCGAGTGACACTCAAAATACAAGTTTGTAGTTTAGAATGAACTCTTAGAAAATGAAGTAAGGGAAAATTTGATCCCGAGAGAGACCCTCATTAGGTTACTTAGACGAAAATGGCATCCCGAGTGACACTCGGGCTCACACAGCTAATATAAGTTTTAAACAAATAAAGTTACATGGCTTCTTTGATAAAAATTATGAAATTTCAAAATAGATCCTTAATAAAACATTAGTTGACAGACTATACTTCATGTGACATTACGGTGTTATAAAATGCCACTGAAAATAATAATTAAATGATTAGAAAAGATCTTACAGTAAGCTAAAATACAGTAAATGGTATAAAATTATTTAGTTAGAAAAGTTAGATTATTCTTGCTTTCAAAATTTTGCCTGATTTCATTAATCTCTAAATAAAAAACACGCTACAAAAATGCCGTGCAACAGGTAACACAATTTTTACTGCTATAAATTTCGCGATAAAAATTATTTATTGCTTGAACATCTAACATAAATGAATAAAAAAAATTATAATACCAATTTATAAAAGTAATGTTACATGCAAAATAAATCACTTTCTTAAATATTTGCATTTATAAATAACTTTTTTAGGAACACCAAGAAGGAAAAAAAATTCCAAAACGGGAATTTAATTTAGTTTTTTCTTTCGCACAAACGGGTATTAAGAATTTTAATATGTAGAACTGTACAAAACTTCATTTTAAAATTCTTTGCCTCTTTTGGATTAAAGTAATGAGATTTACACAGTAAAAAATATTTTTTTCTCCTCTCTTAACAACAAACCACAGCGCGTTACTGTAATTGGATGTAAACGGTTCTTAAAAAGTCTTAAAATGGAAGTGTATCTTTTTTGCATACTTTGATTATTTCGAAAAGTGTTTTGACAAAGAGCGTCTGAGGACAGACTTTTAAAATGAAGGGATTTTGCAGAGAAGCTTGTTATCTAAATTAGTTTCTAACTGGAGAAGTGGAGATTGATTTTTAGCTCATTGTGAAATTCACGTAGTAGAATTGATGTTATGTATAATTTATTAATTTTTCACTATAAAATTCATTAATTTATAAAAATTGACTAATTCAGAGTGTGCTGTCAATAGAAATGCAGCTTCTTTTGACTCATATTCTTTATAAACTAGCATATAGCCAGTCATATGACAGGATTAGTAAATTTTTTCAGAACTGTAAAGTACCCTACGAGGCAAGTAAAAAAATGGTTTCTTTTTTGGCTGATAATAATTTGTTAATCTTCATACTCATATAAAGTCTCCCGATATTGTAAATGAAGTTTAGTATCACATTGAATTCATTTAGTCAAGCCGTGTGGTTATATATAAAAAAACAAACGAACAAACTTCCTAATTTTCAAAGATATATAACTTAAATGTACTGTCAATAGAAATGCAGCTTTTGACTCATATTCTTTATAAACTAGCATATAGCCCGTTATATAAAGGGATTAATAAAATTTTTAACTTTTCAGAATTTCAAAGTACCCTATGGGACAGGTAAAATAATGGTTTTTTTTTATGGCTGAGAGTTATCTGGTACACGCTCAATAATTTGTTAATCTTCATACTCCTGTAAAAACTCCCGATACTGTGAATGCAGTTTAGAATCACATTGAATTCATTTAGTCAAGCCGTTTAGTTATATATAAAAAAACAAACACACAAACGAACAAACTTCTTAATTTTCAAAGATATATAACTTAAGTGTGCTGTCAATAGAAATGCAGCTTCTTTTGACACATATTCTTTATAAACTAACATATAGCCCGTCATATGACGGGATTAGTAAATATTTAATTTTTCAGAATTGTGAAGTACCCTATGAGGGAGATAAAAAAAGGGTTGTTTTTTGTCTGAGAATTAACTTGTACACGATCAATAATTTTTTTATCTTCATACTCCTCTAAAGTCTTCCGATACTGTGAATGCAGTTTAGAATCACATTGAATTCATTTAGTCAAACCGTGTAGTTATGTATAAAAAACAAACATACAAACCAATATACTTCTTAATTTTCAAAGATATATAACTTAAATGCTAGATATTTATTATTCCGTGAAATAGACTCCTAGACGTTTATGAAAATAATTTGTGGTTAATAACGGTGATAAAATTTTCATTGCAGCAAAAATAATTGATAATTAAATTTAAAATTATCACATATGTACCTAATCTATTATTTAAGCCAAATATAAAAGAAAATTATTTAGGTAATATCTAATATATTTAACAATTATTTGGACTTACCATAACAACATCCTAAACATAGTTGTGTCTCAATATTTTGCCTTTGATTTACATTTGGTTTGATTTGGAACGCTACGATCTACTGACTGTTTTATAACACGTGGACTATTCAGAGCGGGAACTACTACTTAAAGCCGTATCCGAACGGCTATAACCATCCATGCTACCGTGGGTTTTCAAACCCACGAAGTCTATTACCAAAGATCAGCATCCTAACCATTCGGCCACCATTCGACTGACTTACAATTGACAAAATAAAATCTAAATTATACTATCAAATCGTCTTCTAAAATATACCAATTTAGTTAACATGGAAACAGAACTTTTTTTTTCAGGATACGATGAAAATTTGTAAAGACAAGTTAAGGCAAAACGAATGAAAATTATATTCATCCTTTTTAACTTTTTCATTATAATAATTTCTAAAGCTCATCTTACTGCATTTCAACTTCTAGAAAAAAATGAAAATGTAAGATTTATAATTATATATAATTCTCCGTAAGTATACCCCATTCAAGGTAACTTTTTGAGAGGATTCATTTAACAATATAGTTTTAAACCATTCCATAATTATTTCAGACGTGAACCATTTTGTGCCATTTATGGCAACTCATTCCAAATAGTCATCAGACAGAAGTATCTAAAATCCAAATTGATTTTTTTTATGATTTCCTACGGAAAACAGTGTGCATGCCATGTTAATATGTATACAATTTTTGGTCGGCTTATGCTACTGTGTTTGAAAAATACAATGAAACTAAATATTAAATTAGTTTTTGTAGTGTTTAGGGATATATTTAAAATTTATCTTTATAAATTAAAGTATTTTCCTAAAATAACATACTTTGGGAATTATCTTCTGATCACTCTATGGTTATTTAACCCCTTAAAGCACGAGTTTAGTTGAGAAAAAATTATAAAATATGACATATTTTCTTCACAGAAAAGGGATATATAGGTACAATGTAAGTTATTTTTTGCAATTTCAGTTTTGGGGGTGACTAGGGAGCTTGGAAAGAGTAAAAAGTATATAAACAAATTGTTATACAAACAAAGTGTAAACGATTTTATTACATGCTTAATTTGAATTTCGCCCGTGTCAGACACGGGCAAATGCGTTAAGGGGTTAAATGTTAAATCTACTTTAAAACATTTACATGTTAAATCTGCTTTATTTCTTTTGCAGAGTAAAAATTTCATTTAATTAGTAATATGACAGATTACTTGATTACTAAATTCTTATCTGTAATCTTTAATAGCCAGTGAACAAAGACAAAAGACAAATGTCAAAACAATACAAAACAATGTAACTATATATGAAACACTTTACCTATAGAAAATTCTAATTTGTTGGTATAAAGAAAAATAAATAGATTAATTAGCGCTACAAAATTCTGATTTTCCAAAACTAATTTGCTTCATCCTATACATTTTATTAAAAGTTTCAAATAAACTTTAAATAGAGAAAAATATAACGTCATACAAGGTAGTAGAGGTTTACTTTAAACATTTTTAAATAATTTAGTTAATTAAAAAGACACAAATGGGCTTTTCATGAAATTAAGTTTACCACATACTGCGTGATAATGAACCGTGGAAGCTTGCAGTTTATTTTATCAAGGCTATACAAATAAATGTTTTAAATGCACAGATGAAAACAATACTTACAAACAATATAAACAAAATAAAAAAGCAGTGATTAATTATTTTATAGAATCGAGACGACATGTGGATTTAATTTTAAAAGCGTAGTAAATAACTATTTAATTTAATCTTAGAAGACATAATTTAGAAGACAAAAATTTTTATTCTTTAAACAACTCTTTCAATAAAACTTCTCATTCAAGAATTTTATACACCAAGAGTGAATCTTTTGTTTACAGTTAGATCATTAACATTCCACAATAACACTGCACCAAACCTAAAACCTCTCGCAATTTAGTTAAGACTAAAAGACAAAATTTAAATTTATATATTTTTTATTTTATAAAACCTCAACGCTATCCCTGCAGGCCTGTAAGCCTTATCTATGGGATATCTATACCCTTTCTTTCAGTGAGAGAGTAAATACAAATGTTTTTCTCCGACAGTAAAGCTACAAGCAGTGATTCCTTAATCTTGACAATAAAAACACAGCGATTTTTATTCTTAAAACAACTCTTTCAATAAAACTTCTCATTCAAGAATTCCACACGCCAAGAGTGAATCTTTTGTTTATAGTTAGAACATTAACATTCCAAAATAACACTGCACCAAACCTAAAACCTCTCGTAATTTAGTTAAGACTGAAATACAAAATTCAAATTTATATATTTTTTATTTTATTAAACCATAATGTTATCCCTGCAGGCCTGTGAGCCTTATCTGTTGGTTATTTATACCTTTTCTTCAAGTGAGAGAGTAAATATTAATGTTTTTCTCCAGCGGTAAAGCTTCAAGCTATGATTCCTTAATCTTGGCAATAAAAACACAGCGATTTGTTTCTTAAAACAACTCTTTCAATAAAACTTCTCATTCAAGAATTTTATACGCCAAGAGTGAATCTTTTGTTTATAGTTAGAACATTAACATTCCACAATACCACTGCACCCAAACTAAAACCTCTCGTAATTTAGTTAAGACTGAAATACAAAATTTAAATTTATATATTTTTTATTTTATGAAACCTCAACGCTATCCTTGCAGACCTGTAAGCCTTATCTGTTGGATATCTATACCCTTTCTTCAAGTGAGAGAGTAAATACAAATGTTTTTCTCCGACAGTAAACCTACAAGTTGTGATTCCTTAATCTTGGCAATAAAAACACAGCGATTTTTATTCTTAAAACAATTCTTTCAATAAAACTTTTCATTCAAGAATTTTATACGCCAAGAGTGAATCTTTTGTTTATAGTTAGGTCATTAACATTCCACAATAACACTGCACCAAACATTAAACATCGTAATTTAGTTAAGACTAAAATACAAAATTTAAATTCATATTTTTTTAAAATTTTATTAAACCTTAATGTTATCCCTGTAGGCCTAAAAGCCTTATTTGTTGGTTATCTATACCCTTTCTTCAAGTGAGAGAGTAAATACAAATGTTTTTCTCCAGCGGTAAAGCTACAAACTGATTCCTTAATCTTGTCAATAAAAACACAGCGATTTTTATTCTTAAAGCAACTCTTTCAATAAAACTTCTCATTCAAGAATTTTATACGCCAAGAGTGAATCTTTTGTTTATCGTGAGATCATTAACATTCCACAATAACACTGCACCAAACCTAAAACCTCATAATTTAGTTAAGACTAAAACACAAAATTTAAATTTATATATTTTTTATTTTATAAAACCATAACGTTATCCTGGCAGGCCTGTAAGCCATATCTGTTAGTTATCTATACCATTTCTCAAGTGAGAGAGTAAATACAAATGTTTTTCTCCAAGGGTAAAGCTACAAGCTATGATTCCTTAATCCTGGCAATAAAAACACAGCGATTTTTATTCTTAAAACAACTCTTTAAATAAAAATTATCATTCAAGAATTTTAT
Organism: Pardosa pseudoannulata; assembly: GCA_032207245.1. Lineage (NCBI taxonomy): Eukaryota > Metazoa > Arthropoda > Arachnida > Araneae > Lycosidae > Pardosa > Pardosa pseudoannulata. The sequence goes on along the minus strand of CM063506.1, from coordinate 130,817,993 downwards.
ACGCCAAGATTGAATCTTTTGTTTATAGTTAGATCATTAACATTCCACAATAACACTGCACCAAAACTAAAACATCATAATTTAGTTAAGACTAAAATACAAAATTTAAATTTATATATTTTTTATTTTATAAAACTTCAACGCTATCCCTGGAGGCCTGTAAGCCTTATCTGTTGGATATCTATACCCTTTCTTCAAGTGAGAGAGTAAATACAAATGTTTTTCTCCAGCGGTAAAGCTACAAACTGATTCCTTAATCTTGTCAATAAAAACACATCGATTTTTATTCTTAAAACAACTCTTTCAATAAAACTTTTTAATCAAGAATTTTATACGCCAAGAGTAAATCTTTTGTTTATAGTTAGATCATTAACATTCCACAATAACACTGCATCAAAACTAAAACATCGTAATTTAGTTAAGACTAAAACACAAAATTTAAATTCATATATATTTTATTTTATAAAACCGTAACGTTATCCTTTCAGGCCTGTAAGCTTTATCTGTTGGTTATCTATACCCTTTCTCAAGTGAGAGAGTAAATACAAATGTTTTTCTCCGGCGGTAAAGCTACAAGCTATGATTCCTTAATCTTGGCAATAAAAACACAGCGATTCCTCGAACTATTAAACGACTTCAAAAGCGATATCGGGAGGGTTTTCTGAAACCTGTGTTGCGATTTATCTAATCTCTAGACAAAGCTTTCCTCCCCGCAAGATTTGGATCCAGAGAAGAAAGTTTAGGTTAAAAAGGCCTATGTGCACTTTTACGGGTGCTACACCTTTAATTGCAGGGCTTCTAAATTATCGTTACTTCTGACATTATCACCACCTTCGCGGTAACAGTAATGGCAATTTTTGGCCAAGCCAATTTGCTCGAGGCCACCGCTTCTCCTTTTTTGCTCTTTCTCTTTTATGTGCCTAGGTCGTTTCCCAGAGCCGTGATCATAAATAAATGAAATGTACCATCCGGAAGTTTATCCGACAAAACTAACTGTTTATATAACTTTATATTATTAGTTTTCGTTTCGTGGACCTTTATTTTTGAGTAGCATATAGCCCGTCATATTACGGGATAGGTAAATTTTTTAATTTTTTGGAATTGTAAAGTACTTTATGAGACAGGTAAAAAATGGTTTTATTTTTGGCTGAGAATTATCTGGTACACGCTTAATAATTTGTTTATCTTTATACTCCTCTAAAGTCTCCCGATACTGTGAATGCAGTTTAGAATCACGTTGAATTCATTTAGAAAGATAATTCAAAGTTTTCTTAGCTACGTCGAAATTATCGTTAAGTTCTTCCCAATTTTTTTTTCCACAGTAATTAATGAAAGTAAAGGAATGAAACTATCATTTCCACTACACCCTGGAGGTTGATAGAATGTGTTGTTAATACCGGTGATAAAATTTCCATTCCAACAAAAAGTAATCGATGATTAAATTGAAAAGTATCACTTATGTACCTAATCTATTATTTAAGCCAAATATAAAAGAAAATTATTTAACTAGTATCTAAGTTCAGCAATAAAATGTATCAAAATAGTGCAGGCGTTATTTAAATAATTTAAAAGAAGAAATGATTAAATGAGATGGTTAAAGGAATGACGTCATAATGCTAGAAAAGGTGTTATTTTTACCTATTTATTATGGGATAAATTGATAAATTTAATCACTTGCTCTTATCCGGGGAAAATAGGGATTGAAATAATGGCAATGGAAAAGGGAGGAAGGGGTGGGTTTCGAACGTTTTAAAGACGACAGTATTTTTTCGCTGTGATATGAAGCATATTTATACCAATTTATTTTAGAATCGGATAGATAGTTTAGGAGAAGATAAACTTTACTCGCTTTTAATTTTGCTAACCTTAACTCATCAAGAATCCAATATGGATGCCTAATCCAAGTCCTACAGCTTCAGAAATTCGAGGACAAACGGACAGATAACTTAGGCTATTATTATAGAGGATTTTCAGATGTACAGATCTTTTTGATTTAGATCAGGTTAAAATTTAATTCATCATTTAATAGATCTTTAGTTGTTTTGGTGCATTTGGAGTAGAGCAATAAAAAATTTAAAAGCATTATTTTCTTATCGGAAGTAGTTAAGAACATGATTACTGAAATCACAAAAGCCTTAAAAGATATGTCAACAGAATTAAGAAGTTGTAAACAATAAAAATATCTAAAAGTCTCATCACTCCTCACTTTGTACTCATGCTGAAAAAGCAATAGATCCAGTTTACCTCTTCTTTTCTAGATTAAGAATGTTCGGATTTCTTGCATGATAGTAAAAAATTTCCAACCTATTAAAGAGTTTACCGCATGTTAACCTGATCTATTATAAATCGTTGAAAAATTTCTGATACCACAAGAAAAAACGTTCTTTTTCCGTGGTAAAAAGGGACTGTAAACTGACTCTGTTGCTTCTTCAATTCTTCCAAGTTGGCGTGTGAGAAAGCCTTACTAATACTTTAATTCAACAATTAGAAACCGAACAATGGCTAAGCAGATAGCACACTTTCTGCGTGTAGGTTCAAATTCCGCCAAACATGAATGCGATGTAAGCTGTTCGTATTTGGTTTACAGCAGAAGTTCGCATTCTAATTAGTTGTGGTGTTGCAAAACATTTAAATATAAACGAAACTAATTAATAGTATTAGTGTAATTATCTACAAAATCCATTTAACCTAATAAACTTAAACGATTAAGCAGAGGAAAAATTAGAGTCATCAACTCATAAATATATATTGCTTACCACTACCAATTGATATAAAATTTACATCCAGTACACTAAATAATGGTTTTGGTTTAAAAAACTTACATATTTATAATTTTGGCATAGTATTAGAATGTTAACTTCTATGTATGTTGCTCATAATAGATTTGAGCCATAGAAGACACAAAGAGTTAAACACACTTACAAAGATATAATTTCAAAAATATTTTTTGTTTTAAGTTTGGGAGGTTTATATCAGTGATATAGAAAAAGTAAATCTTGATGTTTTAAAGTTTCTATCAGTATTTCTAAAGCCAGTAAACTAAATTACCATAAATTACCAATTATATTTTAAAAATACTTATCAGTAAAAATATTTCTAGTAACCAATCATAATTTTTTCTATAAAAGTTGATAACAATATTTATTATGTTAATTTACTAAATTCAGGCTTAAAGACTGAACCTCGAAACAGGACAACTGGCATTGTCGTTCTGAAAGTAACAGGGGTCCAACGCGTAAAACTGCCACAACGTAGGAAGCACATTGTCATCCAAATTAGTGCAGTAGACATCGGAGTTAGCTTACCATGAATGATGACGAAGGGTCCCAGTCCATACCAGAAGAAACACCCCCCGACCATAATTCCACCTCCACCGAATTTGACTGTTTTCACAATGCATTCTGGCAGGAGACGTTCTCCAGGCAGACGTCAGACCCAGACCCTGCCATCCGAATGGTAAAGGGTGAACCTTGATTCGTAACTCCAAAGAACCCGTTTCCACTGATCTACGGTCCAATTTCGATGTGCTTTGCATCACATTAACCGAGCAGCGTGGTTGGATTTTGTGATTAAAAGCTTATGGGCAGTATAAAGACCATGAAAACCAAGCAGATGTCCTTCCTTACGGATGGTATTCATTGAAACAATACTCCCGGATGCATTATGAAACTTCTCGAGTATAAGGGCCATTGGTTGGGTGCGGTTCTTCCGAATTTCTCCGGACAGCACTCGTCGGTCTCTATCTCCCAATTTCGTTGCTCTGCCGACTAGGGGCTCATTCCGACACTCACCGTTTCCCTTCCACTTCTTAATCACATAGACCACGGTCGATTTTGGGCACTTCAGACAGCTAGATATGTCAATTAAGGATCGGTCACATTTGTGATACCCGATAATTATACCTTTCTCGAAATCAGAGAGCTCCGAAATGCGCGGCATCTTGCATGAGACTAATGCCCATGCTGTTTCCTACACGATGTATACCTCCGGAAGCCGTGAAGTACCTCAGAACCGTCATAGATATCGTCATTTTCATAGGTGTCCAAATACTTATTGGGAGACAGTGTATGTCAAATAAAAGAGAGTAAAAACATAAATAAAACCTTCAATAAAACTTTGACAGTTATAGTAAATACATATATAATCTATACATGTGTGTGTCTCCTTCTATGCATTTTTATATATGTATATATACACACACACACACAAACACATTTATGTAGCTGAAGAAACGATATATATTACTGTATTTCATAAAACTGTATACATGGCTTTGTATTGAATTGACACCAAGGGGCATTTTCATTTTAAAATATCCTATTTAAGGCAGGTGCTTCTTTAATTGGAAATAATTTGTATTTTGAAATTTTTGTGAGCATACCAGCCATAAAATTACTGTATTAAAACTGTACTGAAATTAAAATACAATGATAATTATATACCACCGATTTAAACAAAATTAATCTTGAAAAATATAACAAATTTTTGGACTGAAGGAGTGAACTAAAACACAAGCCAATATCATAATACCAGATCCTACTTTTTAACTAAAGACGTCTTAGACAACATAAACTTACTCACGTACAGAAGACATGTCTGGAAATTGAGAGCTTTTTAAATAATAAAGGCTCTCATAAAAAGGAAAAAAAAATCTAGGAGGAACATTATCGGCTTTGTATGCTATTTACAGTCCTATTTCTCTCAAGTACACATAATGCTTAACAGCGTTATCAAAGAAAACATGAAGGAAGTCATAAAAAGTGCATTTTGAGTATTATGAGGAAAAAGGTAAGTATTCAGTGGTTGTTTTTCTTTGCTTATGAGATATCGTAGCAAGAACATTTCAATAGTAATTGGAAATGTTTTATTTCCGATTGGTTTTTACTATTTAAAATAATTTTGTGGAATGCAATTGAACGGGTGTGTGTTTGGAAGAAAGATAACATTCCAGTCAAGTTAATTTATAGAAAAAACGTTTAATATATAATATAACTATGTAAGATACAATATTTAATTATTAATTTCTATAAACTAGCATATAGCCCGTCAAATGACGGGACCAGTACAAATTTTAATTTTCCATAACTGTAAAGTACCCTATGAGACTAGTAAAAAAATGGTTTGTGTTTTAGATGAGAATTATCTGGTACAGGATCAATAATTTGTTTATATTCATAATCCTCTAAAGTCTCCCGATATTGTGAATGCAGTTTAGAATCAGATTGAATTCATTTAAAAAAATAATTCAAAATTTTCTTAGCTACGTCGGAATTATCGTTAAGTTTTACCCAATTTTTATGCCACTGTAATTAATGAAAGTAAAGGAATAAAACTATCATTTCCACTACACCCTGGAGGTAGGTAGAATTTATTGTTAATACCGGTGAAAAAATTTTCGTTGCAACAAAATTAACCGATGATTAAATTTAACATTATCGCATATGTATTTAATCTATTATTCAAGCCAAATATAAAAGAAAATTATTTACGTAATATCTAAGTTCAGTGATAAAACGCATGAAAATAATGCAGACGATATTTAAGTAATTTAAAATAAGAAATGATTAAATGAGATGGTTAAAGGAATGACGTCATACTGCTAGAAAAAAATGTTTTTTTTAATATTTTTATTACGTAACAAATTGATAAATTTAATCGCCTGCTTTTAACCGGAAAAAATAGGTCTTGAAATAATGGCATTAAATGCTAGAAAAGGGTGGAAGAGATGGATTTCGAACGTTGCTAACCCCAATTCATCAAGAATCCAATATGGATGCCTCTATCCATTCCAGGTCCAAAAGATTCATAAATTTGAGGACAGACAGACAGATAACTTAGGCTACTATTATATAGGAGATTTTGTAGAAGGATAACGGCTAGTTTATTTAAATATTTTCAAATTCATAACAATGTTTATTTTCCTTTTATTTAAAAATGTTGGATAGCTTTAAATTTTTACTTTATAGAATAGACCAGTTATTTTACTTCCATTCTTTAATTTGTAACTACATCAAAGTTTTTTTTGCGGAGATGAAATCTTCATTGTTTCCCATTTAGTGTATATTTACTATGATTTTTAAATATACTTCTTGGAATGACAAAACTGAAGGATTTCTTAAGCTAGTGCGTTTCAAAGAACATGAAAAAAATCATTCTAAAAAAGCAGAATATTTTGTTTTATGATGAATAAAAAATGCTGTTATAATGAGAGTTTTTAAGTCTTAAATGTATCCTTTTAAACAAAGTATGAAAGTCTATTTGTTAGAGAAGTAATTGCTAGTTTTAGGGTCAAAGTGATCCATAGCATGGTTCCATTGTTAAGATATTTGAAAAAGTTTGAGAACTTGGGAAATAAGTCAATACGTAGTTCCATCTCGTCTAAAATGTCTCCGAGGGAGATTTGAATTGACATTCTTTCTACTTGAAACGTCATGAAATCTCTCGAACCTCTTTTTTAAACATTTTATTGATTCAAAAACCACCTGAATTTTATTTTGTTGCACGCTTATTCATTTTTTGTAACCTACATTGAGGAGTTTAGAAATTTTCCATAATTAAAAAAAACATGTAAATAATGTGGAATCTAACAAATTACAATAGAAAATTGAAATATTTTCTTCATTTCTGAAAAAAGTTTGTTTTATATTCCCTTGAAAATATTTTCTATTTTATCTTTTTATTTCACTTTAATTCCCATGCCCAGAGAAGTAATCTATTTACCTCTTTTTATGAGAATTTAATAGCACAAATGCTTTTAATTAATTTTATTTTTTCATTCTGTAATTATATTAATATGTGCAGCATATTTTATTTTATAGAAGAATAACGGCTGGTTTATTTAAAAAAATTTCAATTTCTTAACGGTTTTATTATTTTAATTTAAAAATTTCTGATAGCTTTAAAATTTTAGTTTACCGAATTAACCAGATATTTTACTTCCATTATTCAGTTTGTAACAATATCAAAGTTTTGTTGTGAAAGTAAATTTTATACTTTTATGTACTGTATATTTACAGTTTTCTTTTTAAATATACTTCTTGGAATGATAAAACTAAAGAATTTTTCTTGAGCTAGGGTATTATAAAGAACATGAAAAAATTCATTCTAAAAAAGCAAAACATTTTGTTTTGTGGTGAATAATAAAAAAGGCTGTTATATTGAAAGTTTTTAAGTCTCGAAATCTAATGTATCACTTTAAAGAAAAGTATAAAAGTCTATTAGATTTAGTATTTTAATAATTGTTAATTTTTGGTTCAAAATGACCCATAACCGTAGTTCTAGTGTTGAAATATTTCAAAAAGTGGGAGATCATGGGCAATAAGTCAATATGCAGGGCTATCTCTTGTAAAATGTCTTAGAGGGAGATTTTAATCGACATTCTTTCAACTTGAAACGATATGAAATCTCTCGAACCTCTTTTTAAACATTTATTAATTAAAAAACCACTTAAATTTTATTTTGTTGTATGCTTATTCATTTTTTGTAACCTACATTGAGTAGTTCAGAAAATTTCTATAATTAAAAAACATGCAAATAATGCGGAATCCTATCTAACAAATTACAATAGAAAATTGAAATATTTTCTTCATTTCTGAAAAAAGTTTCTTTCATAGTTCCCTTCAAAAGATTTTCCATTTTTATTTTATATCACTTTAATTTCCATGCTCATGAAGTAATCTATTTACCTCTTTTTATGAGAATTTAATAGCACAAATGCTTTTAATTAATTTTATTTTTTTATTCTGTAATTATATTAATATGTGCAGCATATTTTATTTTATAGAAGAATAACGGCTGGTTTATTTAAAAAAAATTTCAATTTCTTAACGGTTTTATTTTTTTAATTTAAAAATTTCTGATAGCTTTAAAATTTTAGTTTACCGAATTAACCAGATATTTTACTTCCATTATTCAGTTTGTAACAATATCAAAGTTTTGTTGTGAAAGTAAATTTTATACTTTTATGTACTGTATATTTACAGTTTTCTTTTTAAATATACTTCTTGAAATGATAAAACTAAAGAATTTTTCTTGAGCTAGGGTATTATAAAAAACATGAAAAAATTCATTCTAAAAAAAAAGCAAAACATTTTGTTTTGTGGTGAATAATAAAAAAGGCTGTTATATTGAAAGTTTTTAAGTCTCGAAATCTAATGTATCACTTTAAAGAAAAGTATAAAAGTCTATTAGATTTAGTATTTTAATAATTGTTAATTTTTTGGGTCAAAATGACTCATAACCGTAGTTCTAGTGTTAAAATATTTGAAAAAGTGTGAGATCATGGGGAATAAGTCAATATGTAGGGCTATCTCTTGTAAAATGTCTCAGAGGGAGATTGTAATCGACATTTTCTCTCCTTGAAACGTTATGAAATCTTTCGAACCTCTTTTTAAACATTTTATTGATTAAAAAACCACTTGAATTTTATTTTGTTGAATGCTTATTCATTTTTGTAACCTACATTGAGGAGTTTAGAAATTTTCCATAATTAAAAAAACATGTAAATAATGAGGAATCCTATCTAACAAATTACAATAGAAAATTGAAATATTTTCTTCATTTCTGAAAAAAGTTTGTTTTATATTCACTTGAAAAGATTTTCTATTTTTTTCTTTTTATTTCACTTTAATTCCCATGCCCAGAGAAGTAATCTATTTACCTCTTTTTATGAGAATTTAATAGCACAAATGCTTTTAATTAATTTTATTTTTTTATTCTGTAATTATATTAATATGTGCAGCATATTTTATTTTATAGAAGAATAACGGCTGGTTTATTTAAAAAAATTCCAATTTCTTAACGATTTTATTATTTTAATTTAAAAATTTCAGATAGCTTTAAAATTTTAGTTTACCGAATTAACCAGATATTTTACTTCCATTATTTAATTTGTAACAATATCAAAGTTTTGTTGTGAAAGTAAATTTTATACTTTTATGTACTGTATATTTACTGTTTTCTTTTTAAATATACTTCTTGGAATGATAAAACTAAAGAATTTTTCTTGAGCTAGGGTATTATAAAGAACATGAAAAAATTCATTCTAAAAAAGCAAAACATTTTGTTTTGTGGTGAATAATAAAAAAGGCTGTTATATTGAAAGTTTTTAAGTCTCGAAAGCTAATGTATCACTTTAAAGAAAAGTATAAAAGTCTATTAGATTTAGTATTTTAGTAATTATTAATTTTTGGGTCAAAATGACCCATAATCGTAGTTATAGTGTTGAAATATTTGAAAAAGTGTAAGATCATGGGCAATAAGTCAATATGCAGGGCTATCTCTCTTAAAATGTCTCAGAGGGAGATTTTAATCCACATTCTTTCTACTTGAAACGTTATGAAATCTCTCGAACCTCTTTTTAAACATTTATTGATTAAAAAACCACTTGAATTTTATTTTGTTGAATGCTTATTCATTTTTGTAACCTACATTGAGGAGTTTAGAAATTTTCCATAATTAAAAAACATGTAAATAATGAGGAATCCTATCTAACAAATTACAATAGAAAATTGAAATATTTTCTTCATTTCTGAAAAAAGTTTGTTTTATATTCACTTGAAAAGATTTTCTATTTTTTCTTTTTATTTCACTTTAATTTCCATGCCCAGGGAAGTAATCTATTTACCTCTTTTTATGAGAATTTAATAGCACAAATGCTTTTAATTAATTTTATTTTTTTATTCTGTAATTATATTAATATGTGCAGCATATTTTATTTTATAGAAGAATAACGGCTGGTTTATTTAAAAAAAATTTCAATTTCTTAACGGTTTTATTTTTTTAATTTCAGATAGCTTTAAAGTTTTAGTTTACTGAATTAACCAGATATTTTACTTCCATTATTTAGTTTGTAACAATATCAAAGTTTTCTTGTGAAAATAAATATTCTATTTTTATGTACTGTTTATTTACTATTTTCTGTTAACTATACTTCTTGAAATGATAAAACTGAAGAATTTTTCTTGAGCTAGGGTATTATAAAGAACATGAAAAAATTCATTCAAAACATTTTGTTTTGTGGTGAATAATAAAAAAGGCTGTTATATTGAAAGTTTTTAAGTCTCGAAAGTTAATGTATCCGTTTAAAGCAAAGTATGAAAGTCTATTTATTAGATTTACTATTTTAGTAATTGTTAATTTTTGGGTCAAAATGACTCATAACCGTAGTTCTAGTGTTAAAATATTTGAAAAAGTGTGAGATCATGGGCAATAAGTCAATATGCAGGGCTATCTCTTGTAAAATGTCTTAGAGGGAGATTTTAATCGACATTCTTTCAACTTGAAACGATATGAAATCTCTCGAACCTCTTTTTAAACATTTATTAATTAAAAAACCACTTAAATTTTATTTTGTTGTATGCTTATTCATTTTTGTAACCTACATTGAGGAGTTTAGAAATTTCTATAATTAAAAAACATGCAAATAATGCGGAATCCTATCTAACAAATTACAATAGAAAATTGAAATATTTTCTTCATTTCTGAAAAAAGTTTGTTTTATATTCCCTTGAAAATATTTTCTATTTTTTCTTTCTATTTCACGTTAATTCCCATGCCTAGGGAAGTAATCTATTTACCTCTTTTTATGAGAATTTAATAGCACAAATGCTTTTAATTAATTTTATTTTTTTATTCTGTAATTATATTAATATGTGCAGCATATTTTATTTTATAGAAGAATAACGGCTGGTTTATTTAAAAAAAAATTTCAATTTCTTAACGGTTTTATTTTTTTAATTTCAGATAGTTTTAAAGTTTTAGTTTACTGAATTAACCAGATATTTTACTTCCATTATTTAGTTTGTAACAATATCAAAGTTTTCTTGTGAAAATAAATATTCTATTTTTATGTACTGTTTATTTACTATTTTCTGTTAACTATACTTCTTGAAATGATAAAACTGAAGAATTTTTCTTAAGCTAGGGTGTTTTAAAGAACATGAAAAAATTCATTCTAAAAAAAAAGCAAAACATTTTGTTTTGTGGTGAATAATAAAAAAGGCTGTTATATTGAAAGTTTTTAAGTCTCGAAAGTTAATGTATCCGTTTAAAGCAAAGTATGAAAGTCTATTTATTAGATTTACTATTTTAGTAATTGTTAATTTTTGGGTCAAAATGACTCATAACCGTAGTTCTAGTGTTAAAATATTTGAAAAAGTGTGAGATCATGGGGAATAAGTCAATATGTAGGGCTATCTCTTGTAAAATGTCTCAGAGGGAGATTGTAATCGACATTTTCTCTCCTTGAAACGTTATGAAATCTCTCGAACCTCTTTTTAAACATTTATTGATTAAAAAACCACTTGAATTTTATTTTGTTGAATGCTTATTCATTTTTGTAACCTACATTGAGGAGTTTAGAAATTTTCTATAATTAAAAAACATGTAAATAATGAGGAATCCTATCTAACAAATTACAATAGAAAATTGAAATATTTTCTTCATTTCTGAAAAAAGTTTGTTTTATATTCACTTGAAAAGATTTTCTATTTTTTCTTTTTATTTCACTTTAATTTCCATGCCCAGGGAAGTAATCTATTTACCTCTTTTTACGAGAATTTAATAGCCCAAATGCTTTTAATTAATTTTTAAGTCATAAAATATTTACTTTTTTTATGCTGCGTACGGCTTTTGTTTCAAATAAACACCAACTTTTTTTCTTTCTTCAATTTCTTTTTACACACAAAAACCTTCTTAAATCTTAATCTGTTTTACGAATTTTTTTTTGTTAAACCAAATTCCTTCTTCTACTTAGTTAGCTTCTTAATTATTATTTGAATATTTTAAGCTATGAATGTCTAGTACAGTTTAAATAGATGTATGAATAAACAATACAAAATAGAGAGAATAGTTACGAAGATTGGAACTTTTATAGTAGCAACTATTTATTTATATGGAATACAAATTGATTAATGTTACCATGTCCTTCAATACAGTTATTTACATTCCTTCAATATAGTCTCCTGAATTGTGTGTATAACCCTTTTCCAACAATGTGGAAGTCACAGAAGTATCAGAGCCTGTTCTGTTGATAGTTCGAATGGACCGATCTATTGCCTCAAGAATCTCTGGAACAAATCTGAAGTGAATGTCACAAAGTAGTTTCTTCATCATCATAGGTTTGGTTTGGTTTGGAGTGCTATGGTCTACTTTTTGAAACACGATGGCAAATGAGACCGGGACCTACTGCTTAAAGCCGATTCCTAACGGCTACGAACATCCATGCCATAGTGGGATTCGAACCCACGAACTCCGGTTCCGAAAGCCAGCACCCTAACCATTCGGCCATCGTTTGGCATTCTTCATCATAGGAATTAAGTCACAAGGGCTTAGATCTGGGGAGTATGGTGGATGGTAAAGCACTTCCAGTCACATCGATAGAACAAATCAGTCACAACTTGTGTAGTATGTGGTCGAGCATTGTCATGCACAATGATAAGGTGGTTTTGCAGAAAGTGCAGAATTTTTCGCGTGCTCAGGCTTTCCTTCTGAATGTGCAGCACAGTCGTATGTGCAAATTTTGTCTTTCGAGCCAGCTCAAGAATAGTTTGGTATCGATGACTGTCCATTAGAAATGCAACAACATGCATTTCTGCATCGCTGACACTAGGACGACCTGGCCAATGTATGTCTCCCACATTTGGGCGTCCTTCATTGAAGGATTTTACCCATCTTGCCACAGTTCTGTAAACAATGCAGATTCCCCGCAAGCCTCTTGAAGCCCTAGATGACGTTGTCGGGATGTACGACCTCTGGCACATTGAATTTTTATCCATTTTTGTTGTTCTTGTTTTGCAAACGTCCTGACAACACTTACTTTATACCGCAAGCTAATACAAGGATCAGTTCTTCACTTCACTCCGTATTCCTATGACTTAGGAAGAATGAGTCTTTTTACTGAGAGGTGAAGTAGGTATGTAAATTATGTGTGGTATACGCGACATTCTTTGGTTTTGTTGCGTAGCGTTTTTACGGCAGTGTTGCCACTATTAAAGTTCCAACCCTCGTATTTTAGTAGAAAGGCTTATTTATTAAATAACAATATCTTTTTACCATTTTCATATAAAGGTTTGGTGCGAATGCCCCAAAAATTCATTTAAAAATCAGAAATTATCATACAAATAGCTATTTTACGAATAGCATCAAGGGTAGATAGTATACAGTTTCATATAAAATACAGTTTAAAACATGTCACCTTCACTAAATGTGTGTGAAAATCTAAGCTAACCAGGCTTTAGTTACAGCACGTGGATAATTCTATGTCATGGAGATCCTGTTGAACTCTTATTGCTTTAATAAAGTAAATGACAACAGATTTTCTGTTATTACTTTTCTAGAAAGCCTGAACTGCAAAAATATTAATTGACAACATGGAATTTGATTTTCCACTTTGATTGATATAAAACAAAAATAATAGCCAATAGTGAATAATACTAATACTCACAGTGCATAAAACTCACCGAAATCAGAAGATATGCAACCGTGGTTCGAAATCAAATAAAAAATGCAGATTCCATGGAGATTTTTTTTGTAGCTATTGGTTAAATTTTAACTCAAACAGTAAAAGAAAGTATTCACCTCGTTTAGATGATGGAAAGCTTTTGAGAGTGATAGTGAGGAATACTAAGCTGGTAAGTCTCAAATACAGATTTGAAGAGACTTCAATGTAACGTCCAACTTATTGTACTATCAATTTTCTAAACAATTTTGTGGAAAATAGTGATTAGTTAAAAACCTTTTTGTCTATCTGGCCATAGTGCATATAATTCATAATTAATAATTATAACACACAGAAAAAATAAAAGATGGATGTATTTACTCATCGCTCTCTCTCTGTCATCATATATAAACCCAAGAGCCATTACATTGGGATTACCCTCCATTTATAACAATGGGCTCGCCCAAGAACAAAACCACTATGAGTGTACGGCTGATATTGGAATATACAAAGAGGCTATGCATTGTCTTTCCAAATATAGCGCTATTAGCGACGTAATGGAAAAAAGCTGATTTATCGAAATTTTTAAGAACCTGATTTTTTAAGTTTTAAGAGTATCTGAAATGACAGGTAATACGCATTAAATAAGTCCCCTAATATGGTGCATATTCCAAATTGGCAATTAATTGATAATCACGCTTTGTAATTATTTTTCCTAAGAACCTGAGTTTTTAAGTTCTTGAGTATCTTGAGAGACAGGTAGAATTTTCATGTAGAGTTGAAATAAAAATCTGTTTAATATAGGTAAATCTAAAACTTTAAATGTATATCACATTTTAAAATTAAAAACAATAAAGAAGTGATTCTAAATTCAAAACTTAAATAAATTTACCCTTTATCATGGAATAAAGTATAATATATTACTCCTATTAATATAAATGAGGTTAATAGAATAAAAAAGATAATTAGCTTCCATTTGATATAGCTAATTAGCTTCTAATTCACAAATGTCAAAACTTATTTTGAGGATAAGAGGATTTTTTATTTTATCATTTGGTGTGTATATTTTATGTTTTTTAAAAAATGTATTATTTCATATAACAATGCTAAATAATTTTTTAATGGTAGAACCTTATTAAAGATTTAGGAAAACATTTATTTTAAATATAGCGCAGCATTTTATCTTATATTTACTTGAAAATATTCTATTCTAATTAAGACTTCTCATCTCAGAAGGTAT
>CM063506.1:130775815-130798315 GCA_032207245.1 Pardosa pseudoannulata | reverse complement strand
ATAGTCTATTCTAATGAAGACTTACTAGTATGTCTCTTTAAACTTATATAGCGATATTTAGGTTTGTTAGAAATCGAAATTTCTTTGTCTGTATATACACTTAAATTGGTTTAACTGTCGTATGTCTTTCAGTTTACTATTTTTCGAAAAGTACTTGGGAAAGATATACATTAGATAACTTAATATTAATAAAATTTAGATTCAGAAATGACTATACAAATTTTAAAACTGCTGCATGACACTATTGTCCATTAGGTGTTAATATAAATCCAAATGGATATTTTCAGTTTAATTTTTTCTGTAATTTATGCTTCGTTCTGAAACTTTCAATAGAAATTTCAGTATATTTATTTACTTAATTTAAACACTATAAATGAATTTTTTTTTATCATTTGGTGCACATGTTTTTTAAAAACTTATTGATTCATGTAACAAAGCTAAATAATTTTTATGAAATTAAAACCTTATTAAAAATTTAGAAATATTTTTTTAAACAGAGCAGATAGAATAAAGTCTATTCTAAATAGAATATAGTCTATTCTAATGAAGACTTACTAGTATGTCTCTTTAAACTTATATAGCGATATTTAGCTTTGTTAGAAATCGAATTTCTTTGTCTGTACATACACAGAAATCGGTTTAACTGTTGTATGTCTTTCAGTTTACTATTTTTCGAAAAGTACTTGGGAAAGATATACATTAGATAACTTAATATTAATAAAATTTAGATTCAGAAATGACTATACAAATTTTAAAACTACTGCATGACACTATTGTCCATTAGGTGTTAATATAAATCCAAATGGATATTTTCAGTTTAATTTTTTCTGTAATTTATGCTTCGTTCTGAAACTTTCAATAGAAACTCCAGTATATTTATTTATTTAATTTAAACACTAAAAAGGAATATTTTTTTATCATTTGGTGTACATGTTTTTTAAAAAAAATATTGATTCATATAACAAAACTAAATAATTTTTATGAAATTAAAACTTATTAAAAATTTAGATTTTTGTTTAAATAGAGTAGGTTTTTCTTATTTATACTTAATAGAATATAGTCTATTCTAATGAAGACTTACTAGTATGTCTCTTTAAACTTATATAGCGATATTTAGGTTTGTTGAAATTGAAATTTCTTTGTCTGTATATACACTTAAATTGGTATAACTGTCGTATGTCTTTCAGTTTACTATTTTTCGAAAAGTACTTGGGAAAGATATACATTAGATAACTTAATAAAATTTAGATTCAGAAATGACTATACAAATTTTAAAACTACTGCAGGACACTATTGACCGTTAAGTGTTAATATAAATCCAAATGGATATTTTCTGTTTCATTTTTTTTCTATAATTTATTCTTCGTTGTGAAACTTTCAATAGAAATTTCAGTATATTTATTTACATAATTTAAACACTAAAAAAGAATTTTTCTTTTATCATTTGGTTCTTTTATCATTTGGTTGATATTTTCTGTTTCATTTTTTTCTGTAATTTATGCTTCGTTCTGAAACTTTTAATAGAAATTCCAGTATATTAATTTACTTAATTTATATACTAAAAAGTAATTTTTCTTTTATCATTTGGTGTACATGTTGTTTTTAAACATTGATTCATATAACAAAACTAAATAACTCTTATAAAATTAAAACCTTATTAAAAATTTAGAAATATTTTTTTAAACAGAGCAGATAGAATATAGTCTATTCTAATGAAGACTTACTAGTATGTCTCTTTAAACTTATATAGCGATATTTAGCTTTGTTAGAAATCGAATTTCTTTGTCTGTACATACACAGAAATCGGTTTAACTGTTGTATGTCTTTCAGTTGACTATTTTTCGAAAAGTACTTGGGAAAGATATACATTAGATAACTTAATATTAATAAAATTTAGATTCAGAAATGACTATACAAATTTTAAAACTGCTGCATGACACTATTGTCCATTAGGTGTTAATATAAACCGAAATGGATATTTTCAGTTTAATTTTTTTTGTAATTTATGCTTCGTTCTGAAACTTTCAGTAGAAATTTCAGTATATTTATTTACTTAATTTAAACACTAAAAAGGAATTTTTCTTTTATCATTTGGTGTACATGTTGTTTTTAAACATTGATTCATATAACAAAACTAAATAACTCTTATAAAATTAAAACCTTATTAAAAATTTAGAAATATTTTTTTAAACAGAGCAGATAGAATATAGTCTATTCTAATGAAGACTTACTAGTATGTCTCTTTAAACTTATATAGCGATATTTAGGTTTGTTAGAAACCGAAATTTCTTTGTCTGTATATACACTTAAATTGGTTTAACTGTCGTATGTCTTTCAGTTTACTATTTTTCGAAAAGTACTTGGGAAAGATATACATTAGATAACTTAATATTAATAAAATTTAGATTCAGAAATGACTATACAAATTTTAAAACTGCTGCATGACACTATTGTCCATTAGGTGTTAATATAAACCGAAATGGATATTTTCAGTTTAATTTTTTTTGTAATTTATGCTTCGTTCTGAAACTTTCAGTAGAAATTTCAGTATATTTATTTACTTAATTTAAACACTAAAAAGTAATTTTTCTTTTATCATTTGGTGTACATGTTTTTTTTTTAAATATTGATTCATATAACAAAACTAAATAACTCTTATAAAGTTAAAACCTTATTAAAAATTTAGAAATATTTTTTTAAACATAGCAGGTAGAATATAGTCTATTCTAAATAGAATATAGTCTATTCTAATGAAGACTTACTAGTATGTCTCTTTAAACTTATATAGCGATATTTAGCTTTGTTAGAAATCGAATTTCTTTGTCTGTACATACACAGAAATCGGTTTAACTGTTGTATGTCTTTCAGTTGACTATTTTTCGAAAAGTACTTGGGAAAGATATACATTAGATGATTTAGAAAAATTTTGATTAAAAAAAGGACTATAAAAACTTTAAAACTACTGCATGATACTATTGACCGTTAGGTGTTTGTGTAAATCCAAATGGATATTTTCTGTTTCATTTTTTCTGTAATTTATGCTTCGATCTGAAACTTTCAATAGAATGTTTATTCACTTAATTATAACGTTCCCGTATGGCGTTTGCTGGGTCGGGTGATTAAGTAACTTACTTAATTATAACACTTCTAGAACATTTCTTCAAAGTGGTTTTCGTTAAGCTGAGGGTATTTCAGGTAGGCTTATACTTCCTGTTTGTACCCCGTTTGTGAAAGTTTCGTCTATGGTTCTTAGAACGTCTGTCATTTACACTTCTCCAACATTATTCTGGACTTGTGGCAATATTTAAGATATACAGTTGTAAAATATTTTAAGCTAAATATTGATCTGGTCTCACAACTACTCTTCCCCGTTTAAGTAACAGAAAAAATTCTTTAATATATTCTCCCAGTGTAATGACATCCACCGCACAGGAAGTCCGATTTTTTAAACAATGAAATGAAGCCCATCATAAAAATATTCCCCCGTTGTTTCTTCTGCGTTTATTTCAAAAAGATCAATGAGATTATCGCTTACACCACTCAATTTACATCACATTACGCAGTCAGTACAGAATGATGAGGGTTTAAGTAGGGGCTGTCTTTCCTTCCCCGTCTTCGAAACGTCTCTTCCTCGGGGCTGCACTGAGGGGGGAGACTCCTCGAACCGGAAAAGAAAATCCATTGTGTTGGAATGCCGTGTTTGAACATTCTGAGTCATCCCAGGGTGTTTGTTGAGGCGTAAGAGAAGCCCCCTCTTCTTATTCTCTGCCGTTGCTCTATTTTGTGGGCTGACAAATATGTGACGTCCAGCAGTACTGCAAAAATAATTTTCATTTTTCGGTATTCTCTTTTATGATAGATGCCTACGATGCAAATCTGCCTACATTAACATGGTAATGTAATTGAAACTAAAGGCTTATTTTTAAGCTGTTTTTCTTTAGAAGAACTTCCGACTAATAGTTAAATTGTAGTCTCAACCTAGAAGGTTAAAACTATTTGGTAATTATTTAACATGTTGATAAAGGTAAATTATACCCAGATTAGATTTAATCGATTATACTGAGACCTCGTCTAATTGTTCTGGATTGTTGTCAGGCATTACTGCAGGCATTACTGCAGTCAGTGCTGTGTGAGAAACGCATTCTTCAGCCTAATAGCTACGAAAATTCATGACAGCAGTAAAAGTTGATCATCCTGACCTCAGTATCGAAAGTTTGAACACTATCAATTTGTATGTAGTTTAGAAGGTCTATGTTTTAAAGCTGAAAACTTAAAGATTAGACAAAAATATATAAATAACTTTCCAGTCTCAACCTAGATGGTTAAAACTATTTGGTAATTATTTAACTTGTTCATAAAGGTAAATTATACAATGATTAGATTTAATCGACTATACTGATACCTCGTCTAATTGTTCTGAATTGTTGGTAGGTATTACTGCAGTCAATGCTGTACGAGAACCACAGTCTGCAGCCTAATAGCTACGAAAATTCATGACAGCAGTAAGAATTGATCACACTGACACCAGTGTTGAACACTATCAGTTTGCATGTAGTTTAGAAGGTCTATGTTTTAAAGCTGAAAACTTAAAGATTAGACAAAAAAGATATCAATAGTTTTCCAGTCTCAACCTAGATGGTTAAAACTATTTGGTAATTATTTAACTTGATCATAAAGGGCAGCTATTCCCAATTTAGATTCAATAGACTAAACTCAGACCTCGTCTAATTGCCCTGAATTGTTGGCAGGAATTACAGCTGTCAATGCTGTGGGAGAAAAGCAGTCTACAGTTGAATGGATGCGAAAATCCAAGACAGCAGTAAAAATTGATCATACTATCCCCGGTATCGAAGGGTTGAACGCTTTAAGTTTGTTTGTAGTTTGAAAGGTCTATGTTTTAAAGTTGAAAATTTAAATAAAAAAAGAGATATTAATAACAACGGCATAAAATCTACTATTAAAAGATAATTAATGAGTTAAACAATGTAAGCACTTTATTTATCAGCTATAAAGTTTGTCATTTCAGATATCGGCTACACGAAATATTTTATACAAATGGGTATTTATTAACATCGAAACGAATCTAACTGCAGAGAAACTTCAGTGGGTGAAAACTTAAATAAACATGTTTTCTCTAGAACAAAATTTAGTTAAAATGAACACATTATGATACATAATTTTACATAGCCATGTAAATATATTACAGAAATGAAGATACATTATAGAAACTGCAGTAAATCAAGTAGGAAAAAATAAGCATGGATACAAGGCCTAATTATGGAGAAAAACTGTGAGATAAATTAGGTTATTGACAGAGACTAGTGAAGATTTAAATTAGCATGCACGTTATTTATTAGCCGTAAAATTAGTTACTTTAAGAAACTGAGAACTTTACGTCATAAAGTTAACAAAGTTGCAAAGATAGACTGGATGAAAAACAACTACCGACTTAAAATGAACTGATGAAGTGATTTATTGATTACACAATTAGTTAAGTTTACACAATTAGTTACTTAGAAAATTAAAGCTATGAATTTCGTATAGCTAGATCTACATAATTTAGAAACAACGAGTTTTTAAATGAAAAAAAAAAAATATTTGAAGCATTTTGATCTCAGCTTTTTTCTATACGATCTCTTAAGGTGTCACTTACAATGGCAGATAAAATCTAATTGCAGTGAATATATATATATATATATATATATATATATATATATATATATATATATATATATATATATATATATATATATATATATATATATATATATATATATATATATATATATATATATATATATATAATTTCACTTTAATATCGTTTTAAAAACCTCCTCTCTTTTATTTTTATTCCTTAAAATATATTTTCCCATCCACAAAATGTCTTAATCAGATGAATCTCTTCGATTACAAATTCCTCCAACACATTTCCCAAATCTTTATATGCAATATATGTAAATTTTATGTCCATTCAACACATTTCCTAGCTGTCGATGACAAGTGGTTCAGTTTTCTCCTGATCTAACAGTTAAATTCGCTGACCAAGTTTTGGATCCCATAGAAAAATTATATCTGTCTCGCTCATGGGTACACATCTGATCCAGCAAAGTGTTTTGCGCATCATTAACTTGTCTGCCTTTGGCTGTCAAAGATGCCTTTTTAGCAGTTCCTCAATAAAGCTTTAAGTTGTTCTGAAAATTGTGCTTCTCCTTAAACGTGGCTCGACTGCAACATTATTCTATTGCTTAGCTGCATAACTCTCTCCTTGCCCAGTAGCCCGGTGAAGAAAAAAATGGTTGTACATCTTTGAAAATTAAGAATTTTGTTCGTTTCTGTATTTGTTTTTTTATACATAAACATACGGTTCGACTAAATGAATTCAATTTGATTCTAAACTGCATTTAAAATATCGGAAGACTTTAGAGGAATATGAAGATAAACAAATTATTGAGCCGGTACCAGATAATTCTCAACCTAAAAACAAACCTTCCTCATAGGGTACTTTACAATTCAGGAAAATTAAAAATTTTACTAATCCAGTCATATGATGGGCTATACGTTACTCATATAATAAGAAAATTAATTTTCAAATTTTTCGTAATATAGGTACATAATTGAAAGTTAATGAATAAAGAAACTAGTTTTTATGACGGCCGTACTAACTCATGTAGGTCACATGCTACTTTAAAGCTGTACTCTCCTTACATGTAGAGGGTCGATTGGTTAGTGTGCTGGCCTTCTCTACCGGAGTTCATGGGTTCGAATCCCACAGTGGCATGGATGTTTGTAGCCGTACGGAATCGGCTTTAAACTGTAGGTCTCTGTCTTATTATTCCTCGTGTTGCAAAAAGTAGACTGTAGCACTCCAACACAAAACCAAAATACAAACCATGGTCAAGGTAATTGTTTTTTACGGAATACCTAGCAGTGAATAAAAGCACTACTTCAACCCCCGAACGAATAAAGATCAAAAACATAATTTATTGCATCAATAAAAATATTTTGTAAAAAAAACAAACCTTACATGTAGACTAAAACTTCGATATCGATCAATTTATAGACTTCAATTTTTTTATCCTGATATTTCCTATGGAAAATAAAAAAATGATGGAGTTTTAAATAATTATATATTATTACACAAACTTTGTAGTTAAATCAATTTATAAAATTCATATAATTTGTACGCTACTTAAAGAAAAAATATAAATATAATTTTAATAATATTGTTGTGTAATTTTTCAAAGTTCAACACTTACAATACACACATTAATGGCATACGAACGATGTGAAAACCATTATTTTTGCCATCTATGGAAAAACTGGCTATAAAAATCAATAAAGACTTCCATTTTTTTCTTTTCCTTTCTCACCCCCTTGCCCATTCTTCCCACCCACCCGTTTTTCAAAAAGAGGTAATAAGGAGACGAATGCCTTTACGCTTTACAGGCTATCAAAGATGACTCAAAATAAGGAATTCCGGTACATGGAGGGTTCCATTCCTACCGATTGCTTCCATTCGTCCCTAAAGCGCCGGAAAAGGGGTTGGAAGTTCAGACAAAAAAATCTATATATTACACACCCCACTTAAATCCCTGTTGTTTCGCCGCCAGATGACAAGTGATTGCAGAGAGGCTTTTGCTAGCACTGATAATTTTATGAGCTTTTCTTGGGGAAGCGGGGTAGAGAAACGTACTCAGTGGAAAGATAAGATACAATAATGAAGCCTTTCTTGTTTTTTTTATGAGTATGAATACTCAGCGAGGCGTGTTTGTATCAGTTAAAGATATTTTGGACTGGAAATTCTTTGTTTGATATTATCACTCTGGAAACTCGGTAAATAGCAACATTAATTAACCACAAGGGCTAAGAACGGCAGTTGCGTGAAAGATTTTTTTCGAATGACTGGGGAAGAAAAATAGAATTTATCTTTTCCTCAAGATAAAGCCAGAATGGTAGACCAATGCAATTGGTGTTCCCCGAGGTGGTAGAATTAAACGTGGCTTAGAGTTTGGTTTGGTTGGAAGCGCTGCGGTTGAAAATTTTGCTACACGAGGTCTAACTTAATCATAATAATCAAAATTGTATCAGATTATAATAATTAAATAGTAATAATTGTATCAGAGAAAGATTATTTTCGAATAGCTGGGGAGGAAAAATAGAATTTATCTTTTCTTAAATCCAGAGTGGTAGACCGATGCAATTGGTGTTCCCCGAAGCGGTAGAATTAACCCTCCGAGTGGAACACATCCAGAAAAAACAAGTCTCCAAAAATACGCTAAAGGTTTACTGTGTCAGAGGCCAAAACGTTATATGATTTTTCCCTTCACCCATTGTAGACTAGAATGGAATACGGAAACCCATCCTCGTTATTTTCCCTTCTGTTTATAAATAGATATATAAATAGATGTTATAGATTGTTAATTTTTAATACCCATAAATCTCGTCAAGTCTCGAAGATCATCCCATAAGAAAGAATAGATTCTAAAAGTACAAATAAAAATATTCTTTGAGAGACTATTTATATTTTGTTACGAAAGTCTTTCAAGATATTTAAGTGGTGCAATTAGGGATACATGTGTTACTGCAAACGAAATACTTCGAAATAGATATTTTCGAAGGATGAAAAGCGCTGCGTCTTTGTGCTACAGGGGTGCATCTCTCAATAAATATCAATCAAAGAGGAGTGCAGTTTCTAAACAATCGACCTGATCCTGTTACTGAAAATCTCCATGGGAGAAAGCACTGACAAAAATGTACATTACATCCATTTTCAGAGCGTTTTTGAAGGTCGAAAATTGTACGTTTTGAAGACGTCATCGGTTGGGTGGAATTGTACGTGCGAACCGCTTAGAGAGTTAAACGTGGCTTAGAGTCTGGTTTGGTTGCAAGAGCTGCGGTTGAAAATTTTGCCACACGAGGTCTGGCTTAATCATAATAGTCAAAATTTATCAGATTAAATAGTCATAATTGTATCATATTATAATAATTAAATAGTCATAATTGTATCAGAGAAAGATTTTTTTCGAATGACTGGGGAGGAAAAATAGAATTTATCTTTTCCTCAAGATAAAGCCAGAATGGTAAACCAATGCAATTGGTGTTCCCCGAGGTGGTAGAATTAAACGTGGCTTAGAGTTTGGTTTGGTTGGAAGCGCTGCGGTTTTAAATTTTGCTACAGGAGGTCTAACTTAATCATAATAGTCAAAATTGTATCAAATTTAATAGTCAAAATTGTATCAGATTATAATAATTAAATATTCATAATTGTATCAGAGAAAGATTTTTTTTCGAATGGCTAGGGAAGAAAAATTTAATTTATCTTTTCTTAAATCCAGAGTGGTAGACCGATGCAATTGGTGTTCCTCGAGGTGGTAGAATTAAACGTGGCTTATGGTTTGGTTTGGTTGGAAGCTCTGCGGTTGAAAATTTTGCTACACAAGGGCTAATTTAACCAAAATTGAATGCTTTAAGCTGATTTCCTATGGCTGTGCCAGAACTCATTTATGTCAGATAGGGGGACTAAACCTGCGAATTCCGGTTCCAAAGAGAGAGTCTAACCCAACATTTGGATGAGTGAGAATTATTGTTTCCATTAAGAGGTAAAAATATTCTTAAAGCTTTATGGAATTGGATTTGGAGCAACATTTTTTTTTTTACCGATTCCGAGGTTTTGAGACCCATTGTAGACATGGATACTTATAGTCATTCCGAACTGGATTCAACTAGTATTCTTCTGGTAAATTGTACCTCATGGGGTAGAAAGTAAATTGTAGTGCTCCAAATATAAAAAAATAATAAATTGAAACTTTAAAGATTGTAAGCTTGTTCCGTAATAGGCAGTTGCTGAACTGACTATGCATTTGCTATCAGAATCCATATGTTCCTATAACACTGATAGCATCGATGCGTCTAGCTACTTGAAATCGGCATTCAGTAGGTACAGGCATTATTAGCAAACATGAGGAAAAAAATTACTATAGCATTCCAAACATAATGCTTATTTTAATAAATTATAAAATCAATGGTTTTTTACCTTGAAAGTTTCTGTTTAAAAGCTTTACCAAACAGTTAATTTAATGACAACTAAAAAATTTAAGTTCTAGGACTCTTGTATCGAAACACAAAGCTCACACGTTCTTCCCTAATTCAACAGGTCTTCTGCGAATATGATGTTGAAACTCGTATTAGAAACACTGAAAAAACTCATAAACTGTGTAATTGAATCAGAGGAGGATAAAAATGTACCTCCATGTAAAAAGATATGCTGTATAAAAAGAAAATTTTAAAACTTTAAAATTTTTTAGTCTTTTAGCTATAGTTTTGCAGTATAGAAAAAAATGTTAAGAGAAAATTTTATTGATAAAGTTCGAAAGAATGCAAGACTGACTGATACTTTTTAACTACTTACGTAATTTTGATTTTATAGACACACTTTTTATTTAGCTTTTAGAAGAAAAGTAAATAATTGATTAGACGATAGAAATATTTAAATTAAATGGCAGGTAAAAATGATTTAAAAGTTGCTTTTGTTGCTATAACTTAAGGGGATACATTAACTTTGAGCAAGTTTAATTTTAAGAATTTTTGTTATTTTTCGTCTTATCATATCTTTTTTGATTTTTATCGAAAATTCAAGGGATTTTCAGCATTTGTTATCCATTTTATTTGTTTAGTTAGTTTATTTTTTAATTTAATTAGTTTTGCTGAATTCACTTTGCTTCTAAAAAATAAGAACTTTTTATACTAAGTGATAAATCAGAATTTGTTTCAAAAATTAAAAAAAAAATTCTGAACTCTGTGCATATACTTGCAGCAACACAAAGGGAGCAGTAAAAGATTGTGAGCAATTATTCATTAATAATTGTTTTTTTTTTGTATAATAGTTATTGGGTATAATACACCAACTATTTAAATTCTTAAAAAGTATTAAAACTATTATTCCCGGGGATAGAATTTTTAAAAAACCTAAACTGATGTTTAAAAATTCTATTTTAAATATTAGAAATACTAAACGGAATAGAGAAAAACATAAAAAATAGGTAGAATTTTATGGTAGGTCTATAACGTAGTTTCCTATTGTAAAATTTTGAAATCAATATGTGCAAAAGTCTTTTATTTAAAGTGAAGTTGGAAAAACACCATTTTCAGTAAAATGCATTTAAAATTTTTATAGTTTCCTTAAAAGCTATCGCATTAAGTGCTAATAATGTATAATTTTACTAGTCATAATAAAAATATTTCAATGGGTTTTGTTTTAAACTATTCAAAAGTGTCCAGAAATTTTAAAAAATGTAAAAATAAAAATAATGAATTTTTGAAGGTTTACAAGTGATGTGTTTCTCTCTAGGCTTTTATTTAAGTTTAGACATTTTTTATTATTTAAGCATTTGTATTTTGCGTTTAATTATCATATTTTATATTCTGAAAGGCAAATTTTTGCCTCTGGCTGCAATCCTTATTGTTAAATCAGAAAGTATACAAGGATAAAAATATGTTAATATATAGATCAACAGAAGAAAGATAATTTTGTTTCCTCTTCTAAACTAGAAGATTATTTTCACTATCAAATGTTTTTACCTAATGTGTGTCTTAGACTTCAACAAAAGTTCACTCTAGTAGCTGAGTTTGCTAATTTACTATGCATTACATCGACTGTTTACACTACGTATTACATTTTGATACTTCACTCCCACCTTAAAGCAATGCAAAGTAATATAACGATATTATATATATAGTTTCTTTTACTTTATTCCTGTACTTAATGATACGCTATGTAAAACTATTATTCTGAGTTAAGACACATTTTTTTGGCCTTTTGAAAATATACATTCAAGATTAAATTAAATCATTAATTTATTTTTAATCATTAAATGTCACTGTATATCTATGGACACATATTTAGAATAAAAATCCAAACTACTAACAAATTAAAATATTTTTTATAATCTATTTTTCCAGCTTTTGATCTAAGAAGTTTTAATCTCTTCGTCCCTTGGAAAAATTTTTAGGCTGATATTATTATACTTTAATACCCTAGTCTTCCTGTAAAACGGCCGAACCATTGCCGAATGGTTAGGGTGCTAGCCTTCAGAACCGGAGTTGGTTCGAATCCCATATTGGCATGGATGTTCGTAGCCGTTCGGAATCGGCTTTAAGCAGTTGGTCCCGGTCTCATTAGCCTTTGTGTTGCAAAAAGTAGACAGTAGTGCTCCAAATCAAAAAGACTTCCTGTAAAACGGGTTTTCCTGTTCAGGAACAGAAAAAGAACAGAAGAAAACTTGCAGTAAAGTGGAAAATATCACATCTTTAATTCTATATTTTTTAATCTTTGTAACAAATAAGCTTAGACTGTGTGACGTAGTTTACAGGGCTCTCTATGAAGTATAACAAGAAAGAACTGTGTTCGAAGTTTGCTGCGACCGGTATGGTCTTGTACTGTAGAATTTCCGTCCCATAAAGTTTGTATTTCTGTTTTGTGTGTAAATGTTGATGTTCCATAGAAGTAAATTTTGTTAAATTAGCCCCGGGCATCTTTATTTATCACATTCATTTTTTTAATGTGGATATTTTTACGGTGCATGGGTTTTTCCAAGACTTGCATGCATGAAAATGCAAGGCAAGTAATATAAACACATCGCAGCACTGAAGTAATAAAACACAACTATTTAAATGTCTGTCCGTAGCAATTGGGAAACGATATTTCATAATCAAGAAATAATAATTTAAACGAAATAATAATTTAAAGAAATAATAATTTAAACGAAATAATAATTTAAAGAAATAATAATTTAAACGAGGAAAACACCATTAATGCACTGAAAGTAAAGAAAAATTAAAAACCCTACAGCTAATAACTTCCTAAAACAACAGAGCATCGATAAATCTATCCGGAATGGCATCGATCTCATAACCAGAGGACTGCAAGTTCGAGGAATAATCCGGACAAAGATCTGTTGTTTTTATTAATGGCGGTTAGGACAAACGATTGGGGTTCGTTGTCACATTGTTCTCCATGTTTCCAAACAATACCTCTGCAGGCTTAAGCTTATGCTAAGCATATGCTAAGCTTAAGGTTCTTCTCATTGGTCCTTGATTCTAAATTACAAGTATTCACTTTGTGAATCCTTGTATTAAAATGATATTTCTGACATTTTAATAAGAAAGTAATAGCTCAACCAAGAAAAGTAACGATTAGCAATAATAGTTATCCTGGATGCAGCACTTTGGCAGATGTCTTTAGTCAAATATCACTCTCTTTAAGAAATTAATTGTTGTCTCAGCATTTTCCCTACAGACTTAAACCCCAGTAGTACTTGCTTCACTCTCGCTCAAGGCTGGCATTGCGAGATCTACGCAGAGAGCATTCTGACACTGTCCAATTCAGATTTTTTCTGGACTTGGTCTCAATTTTGATGAGAGGAAATACAAATTCCTTTCGGCCACTCCGAGTGATGTATTTATTCATGACAGTAGTTTAACAGGACACTTGGAGCACGATTTTCCCGGGCTGCTGAAAATAATACGGGTAATTCAAAGGGGTTTTCCCTTGTAAATGTGAGACTGGTTTATATTATTTATATATATATATATATATATATATATATATTATAATATACAAGAGAATATATATGTCATCTCAAATTAATTATATATATATATATAAGTTATATATATATATATATGAAAAAAATAAGGAGTTATTTTTATATGTATATGCATATATATGTGTATATATATATATATATATCCGGTATGACTATTCTCTTGCTATATATTTATATTATCTTTATATATCTTTTCAAGAATATATATTATATATATATATATATATATATATATATAATATATATATATTTATATATAAATATGTTGTTTTATATATATATATATATATATATATATATAGATATATAAAGTCTATATATATAATATTGTTTATATATAATATATATATATATAATATATATGTATATATATATATAATATAATATATATATATATATACATATATATATATATATATATATATATATATATATATATATATGTATATATAATATATATATATATATATATATATATATATATATATAATATATATATATATATATATATATTATATATATATATATATATATATATATATATATATATATATATATATATATATATATATACATATATAATAAGATGAACTTCACGATGGGTGGTTGCAGTCATGGCCCATAGAAATGATACCGTTTTATTTAAAGACCTTTATTAACAGATTGTTGGAGGACGGGTTCTCTCTTCATCATAGGATACTGCGAAGTTAGCTAGCATGAAGTTTTAAGTAAAAGTCCCTTAACACCTGGGTGAGCATCTCTCAGTTAAAATCTGTGGGAAAATCTCTAGCAAAATCTGACTCCGGCAGCTTGCATCTTCTTTTTGTTTGGAAATTTTCTAAGTTGTTTGTTAGGGCAATGTAGAGCTATAATTAGTCAGACCACCTTCTCTGAGGGCGTAAACTGTAGCCCGAGTGGTCAATTTAGGTTAGGAGTTAAAAAGGGAAAAGCATAAGGATAAGAAATTTTGCCCTTGATTTAAGATTTGAAAATCCCTGAGAATTTTCTGTGGATGTCTAAGGGGTTTTATACAAAATGCTTACATTAGTTTCCCGATTTAGTTTACTTTTCCTTACAATATTTTCACAGGAAAAAAGAATGGGATAAAAGAAGTGAGAACCTTTCCATTAACATAAAAATTTTACAAAAATTTAAGTAACAAAATAAGAAATTGATGATTTCATACAGAATTATACACAAAATAGAAATATACAATATAAAAGTTTTATATATATATATATATATATATATATATATATATATATATATATAATATATATATATATATAATATAAGAAATATAATATATATTATATATATATATATTATATAATTTCATATATATATAGTGTTTATTTATATTCGTGAAGATCCTACAATCATGTATATATGTGCATGTTATATATATATATATTACTTACTGATACATGCTGTTAATTAAAGTAGCTTATAATCTGTATATTTATTAGTGCATATTCTTGTTTTTAAACTGCTCCTTCTAGTAAAATGTGCAGAAAAACACTCTATAATGGGCTAAACTGCATATGAATAGTTCTGCAGATTAACTTCAGAAATATACTCATATATACTCCTATAATGTAATGAGTAAAGGTTTAACTTTATCGATTGTGAAAGATATATTCATGTAATGTAAACAGCACTCGTATGCGTGTAATCATCCTACATAAACAGGTTATTATACCGTACCGAAATGAAATGCTGCTAATTAAAGCAGCATAAAATCTGCTTATTTCTCAACGCATTGAATCCTAATATTGATTTCTTGGATGTGGTATTTACATAATTATAATCGCAATGGAACTATTTTGTTAGAATGTAGGGCTTTATTTAGCACAATGAAATATTTCTTTACCGGGGCATTGAACTGAAAAAAATGTTAAATCCCAAAAGATGTTTGAAATTTATGTATGCTGTAATTTTTTTATTAATATATTAAAAGCTTGGATATTAACATGCAACTAACATATTTCAAATGTCCCATGTGTATTTATTTCGCATTTAGTGCAGAAATCTTTATATTGGTATTTTGAAAATCCATCTTGAGGGAATTAAGAAACATTGTAACAATACAGAAAAAAAGAAATTGAATTAAAGAGAAAGTTTCTTCTTTTTAAATTTTATTATTTTCCCCCATAAATTATAGAGTATAACTTATTTAAATTACTTATATCTTTTCAGCTTTTTATTGGCGTGTATTACAGTATATAAAAATATTACACAATTGAATGGATATAACATGGGTACAGTTGAACGTGAAATTTTAAAGTTTATCCAACAAGTCCATTTTTAAAAAATTATTTATAAATATTCAACTAATTTTGGTCCTTTATACAAGAATTCATCTTAGAAATATTGAAAATTTTATGTATAAATATCAATTTATGTACGAGTATGAATATTTACTATATTACTCAAGATTATTTTATAGATTGAAACAGAATAGTTTTTAGCATTGTTTACATAAATTTTTCTTTAATTTTAACCCTTTTTAAAAAATTGCTAAATGCAATCAAACAAATGAATAAAACTTATAAATTATTTATAAATTTTCTCTTATTTTATTTATTTAACATTAAAAGTAATGCGATTATGCTTTATGCTATCCATGTTTCGAATTGAAAAATAACCACTTGTCCGATATTGAAACTGTTTTTGAAAAACATCAATGTTCATTATTAATTTTATTTTCTCAAGAAATTCCAATATTATTCCTGGTACGCATTTCATACCATTAAAAATGGTCCCTTTTTAAAACACAATATTTTTAATATAGATAGAAAATTACTATCTATTATGTTTTACATATATTTAAGTAAAAAAAAAAATTGTTCCTCTTTGTATAATAATTTATGTACGATTATGAATATCTAGTATATTACTCAAGATTATTTTATGGATTGAAACACAATAGTTTTTAGCATAGTTTACATATATTTTTCTTTAATTTTATCCCTTTTTAAAAATTGCTAAATGCAATCAAACAAATGAATAAGACATATAAATTATCTTATATGAAATTTCTCTTAAAGTTTTCATTTAAAAGGTTTACACATTAAAAGTAATATAATTATACTATATACTATCCAAGTTCAGAATTCAAAAAGAACCACTTGTCCGATACTCAAACTGATTTTGAAAAACATCAATGTTCATTATTAATTTTATTTTCTCAAGAAATTCCAATATTATCCCTGGTACGCATTTCATACCATTGAAAATGGTCACTTTTAAAAACACAATATTTTCCATATAGATAGAAAATTACTATCTATTATGTTTTACATGTATTTAAGTAAAAAAATTGTTCCTCTTTTCGATCATAATACACTATTTGTTACATTATAAAGGAATCCTTTAAAAATATATGAAGGGTAATAAAGATTGAAGATTATTTTATGAATTGAAACACAATGGTTTTTAGCATAGTTTACATATATTTTTCTTTAATTTTAACCCTGTTTTAAAAATTGCTAAATGCAATCAAACAAATGAATAAGACTTATAAATTATCTTAAATTATCTTATATAATGTTTCTTTTAAAGTTTTCATTTAAAGGGTTTACACATTAAAAGTAATGCGATTATGATTTATACTATCCATGTTTAGAATTAAAAAATAACCACTTGTCCGATACTCAAACTGATTTTGAAAAACATCAATGTTCATTATTAATTTTATTTTCTCAAGAAATTCCAATACTTTTACTGGTACTTATTTCCTACTATTGATAATACTCGGTTTTCAAAGCACAATATTGTCCCATATAGATACAAAATTGCTTTCTATTATGTTTAAACGTATTTAAATATAGACAAATTTGTTCCTCTTTTCAATCATAATACATTATTTGTTACATTATAAAGGAATCTTTAACACTAGATTGCCCGAGATTTCTTGTATACCTATATTGCCCAAAAACTGTCAAAATGACTGCATTGTGAAAAAATAACAAACATGTAAAGAAATTTGTTTAAAATTAATTTTTAATATTATATAATAAAGGAGGGCGGAAGTAACTACAATTATTCATAAACCCATTTATATGTTATAGAAAAAGTCACCAAATTCTAAGAAATTGTTTTATTATAT
The DNA here is from genome assembly GCA_032207245.1 of Pardosa pseudoannulata. NCBI lineage: Eukaryota > Metazoa > Arthropoda > Arachnida > Araneae > Lycosidae > Pardosa > Pardosa pseudoannulata. The sequence goes on along the minus strand of CM063506.1, from coordinate 130,780,600 downwards.
TTCATAATTGTTTTTCTAATTGAAATTTAAAAAACAGTCAAAATGACTGCCTTGGGCAATCTAGTGTTAAAAATATATAGGACGGGTAATAAAAAGAATTTACTTAAAACATTCTAGAAAATATGTCTTAGGTAATATTATTTAGAAGTAATAGAATTTAAAAAAAAGGTTTAAGCATTTTATCAGAATTAAATATCTACAGTAAGATTAAAAAATTTATAAAATCATTAAAATAATTCAATTGTAAAAATATTACATTTTATTAAGTATTATTCTTATATAACTATTCTTAAACCTTATTAAGTTGTATGACTATTTACTTAGCAATTTCAAGATTTAAATGAGTAACTGGAGGTTTTAATTTATTTTTCTGTTCTTGGAAATAAACAAATAAAACATATATGATATAAACATAAATTTAATCAACCTCATGATGAATTTATTAGTCAAATAAGTATCTAGTAGAATACATAGTTTTAAAACAATAATCAAAAGAATAAATATATGAAACTGAAACGTAAATAAATATTAATTTGAACTTTATTTTATTAATATACCTTAATATCAGGCTTATTGGATTTCTTTACCTCAGTGTTAAACTAAGTAGAAAAGAATTCTAGCACTGATTAATTTGTTTTTAATATTTCTGAAAAGAAAATGTATATGTTACAAAGCATTAATGGGATTTATTAGCCTATAGTTTTTAAACTTTTTACACAAACAGATTGGAGCAATATAAAATAAATGTCATTAATTTATTATAAAAACAGGGTAACATAAAATAAATCAGTAATTTAAAATTTTTTGTTAATCTTTTTTTAAGTTTTCTATGCTTTTTTAAATTTTTAAGTTTTTCTTCCTAATTTTGCTTTATTATTTCTTGAAAGTATGTATTGAATGCATTTCGGATAATTCTATTAAACAGTATTTGTATTTCAGTATGTTGAATTTTCGTGGAAAATTTCGACCATTTCGAAGTTTAAATAATCTTAATGAAGTGCAAACTTGCATATACATATATATATATATATATATATATATGTGTATATATATATATATATATATATATATATATATATGTAATCCATTTTTTATAAAACTCCTTCACAAGGAGAAAATTCAACAGCTAGCATTCATAAAGTACAAAGATGCAGTCGGGTCTCATATTCAAGAGAACTCAGAAGTCTTATTTAAAACTTTATTTCAGAGCGGCAACACAGCACATCTGTCCTTGTGGACAAATTACAATCAAAAGCCACAGAGTTCACTCAGCTCTCACACAAGTACACCCAAGAGCGCTGACAAGAATTTTCCCACAACAAAAACAGCTTAATAAGCGACTTGACTGCAATATCAGCAAAACGCGAAAACATCTTCCTCCAACACCTGGGAAACTGCTGTATAGACAGAAAGTTTACAGTTTTATGACAGAAAGGAATGTTAAGTGGAAAATACTCCGTTGAACACACCATATTGAGACTGGTAAAGATATTTAGATGAATTAAAATGGAAGAGTTTTTTGAAGAAATATTAAAGTTAAATAATAATTGATGATATATTACATATATATATATATATATATATATATATATATATATATATATATATATATATATATATATATATATACATATATATATATATATATATATATATATATATATATATATATATACATATATATATATATATATATATATATATATACATATATATATATATATATATATATACATATATATATATATATATATATATATATATATATATATATATATATATATATATATATATATAATATATATACATATATATACATATATATATATATATATAATATATATATATATATATATATATATATATATATATATATATATATATATATATATATATATATATATACACATATATATATATATATATATATATATATATATATATATATATATATATATATATATATATATATATACGTTTATCTTAATATTTATTAGTTCTATTTACTAAAACTTTTGAAGGAACATTTAAAAACTAAATTGGAAATAGCATTGGCATAGCAAAAAGTAAAAAAATATCAAAAAGGAATAACAAATTATTTCAGATAATATAGAAGAAAGTATTCGACTGCCCTTATAAAAAAGACCTGGAAGATTGAAAATACAGGTTCAAATATATAAGGCTCCCTGGTATCGTACTCTGGAGATGGTTAGGGCCCAGCCAAGGCTATCCCGCTTTTACATTTAGTCGTATACCAGTTTGCTGTTACTGTCTTCTGTTCTTCCAACTTGATGGCTTTGACCAATCCCGTACTTCTGAAGAAAATGTCATACATCATTTTTTTTCAGTGAGCGTAGTCTTTTCACCATTGTCGGCGTGGGATAATCTTCAAAGATCCATACTTCCTTGATGTTTTGGAACGTCAAATAACGGTATGTACGTTTCATCACCCGTTACAATTTTATAAATGATGCGGTGAACACCATCATGTAGCAATTTAAGAGTTTCTCTACGGATTCTGACACGCCCCCCTTTTTGGTGCTTAGTTAGATTATGGGAAACCAAACGGCAAACTACTTTTTTATATGTGATTTTTCATTAATAATTTTGTGTATGGCTGCGTATCCAATGTTTAGTTCATTCTGTATAATTTGATAGGTACAGCGATTACCATCCATTAACATTTTTTGTATGGCAGACACATTATACGGGATTAATGCCGACGTCGGCCTGTGTGTTCTTCATCCCGTAGAAAATTGCGACTTCTGCTAAATTCTTTAAACCATCTAAATACAGTAGCACTAGCTGGAGATTCATCACCAAATGCCAATTGCAACTGTTGAAAGCATTCTTCTTGATTTTAGTCCAGCTTTAAAATCGTAGAAAATCATATCGCGAAAATTTTCTCGCTTCAACTCTATTTTCTCTTTTGTTTAAAATTTATTTTATACGCTAAACAAGTTGAAGTAAGTCAGTAAATATTTGTCTGCTGTGTTAAAATACTCTGTATTTTAAAATTAAACCGTTATTTTTATTTTGTAAATTGTAGTCTGCGCGTACCTCAAAAACTTCACAGTAACCCTCGTATATATATGCATATAAATTGGAATAGTTTTGCGTGTAACATATCATCAAATATTTTCCAATGAATACAAAAATTATCTTAGAAGCATAATTATCAGATTAGAAGTATAATCATCAGAAGTACTACATCGTTATAGCATGCATATTCAAAATCCATCCATAATTTTTTAAAAAATCTATAATGGAAAATAACAAATTAAGAAAATAATCTTAATTTTTAATTTAAAATTAATAAATATACTGGTATAATTAAGTTATTTTAGTTTTTAGCTAGAATGTATGCATACTTTTATTACTACACGAATTTTCCCGAAACTTCTAGAAATAGACTGTAAGGTATTGGAACAAATAATTTGATTATAACAATGTTACTATTTAGAGTGTACTTAATAGAATCATAATTAAAATATACAGAAATGTTTGCAGTTTAATGCATAAAAATTTTAAATTTTAGAAACTTAATTGGATATAGTACTTTTTTAAAATTTTAGGAAACACACAACCTTTGAACCTTAAAAATTCGATTTCTCTATTTTTACATTTTTAGGATTTTTGTACATTTCTGAATAGTTTAAACAAACCCCACTGATATATTTGAAGGCTGACCACCGTATGTCAGAAAAATATTTAATATATTTAAAGCAAGCTTTTACTTTTCAATTTAAATAAAAATCCTTATTTTTTAGAAGCATAGTAAATTAAGCAAATATGATTAAATAAATATAGAGAACAAATGTTCTATGGATTTACGATAGTGATTAAAAAATATATGATAAGGCGAATAATAAGACAAAAACCTTCCATTTATAAATGATTACAGGTGATGTGCCCTTAAGAAAAAAAAACAGTTTTATAAATCCATGGATTTATTACCATACACTGAATGTAACCTTTTATTGCGTAAAAAGAATAAAATTATATTATTTTAATAACGTTTAATAAAAATATTGAATAGCAAGTAAATCTTTAGAATTCGATTAAAATTAATCTTTGAAAATCTTTGTTTTCCTGTAAAACTGGTTTTTCCTTTTAGTAAGTATAAGAGAAGAGAAGAAAACATTCAGTTAGTTTCTAATATACTTTTAGTTATCTTACGGGTAAGTAAACTTAAATTTTTTTAGTTGCAAATACTTTATGTTGCTTTAAAAATATGTTACTCAAAATGACAAAACTTAATAATTTTTAGAGTGTTATTAAAAATTTAGATTATATTATTGCGCATTATATTTTATCTAATTTATACATTGTACGCTTTATATTTTACTTTATACTTGAAGAAATTTTTAAAATTTTCAAAATCCTAACAGACTTAATTTTTTAATTCAAAAAGGCAATATACCTTTGAAGATGTAGATTTGCAGAATGAAATAGACATTTATCATAAATACGATAGAAAAATTTAGTTTCTAATATATTTACTTACATTTGTCAAAAGTATCTTACATTTTTCAAAAGGAAATTATGAGTAGTTATTAGTTATGAGTAAATAAACTTAACTTCTTCTAATGTAAATATTTTGTTATTTTATCAAACATTCAACTCAAAATTCAGATTGTAATTTATAATTTTCAAAAGTTATCTTATGGATTAATAAACTAAATATTTTTTGGTGCAAATATTTTATATGTCTTTAAAAAATATACTACTTGAAATAACAAATCTAAATAATTTTTTCTATTTTAGAGTGCCACTAAAATATCT
>CM063506.1:130768315-130770815 GCA_032207245.1 Pardosa pseudoannulata | reverse complement strand
AAGATTTGTTTCTAAAATTAGCTCCTAGTTAAATGATACAGAATAATGTGACATTCAACAAGAGAAAAGTTATGAAAGAAATTTATGTTAAGAATGTTGGCCACATGAAAAAAGTGAATAACTTAAAAAAAAAAAAAATAAAACCTAAAATTTATATCAGCTTTAAATAATATCACTTCTTATAGTCTTTTTCGGGAATTAGTTAATTGTTTCCAAACTTCTACAAGATTGTTCTTTGAAATAAATCCCTTTTGAAGGATTGTTTAGGTAAATATTTTTCTCGATTTAAAAGCATGTAAATCCTATAAATGTATGCTTTATTAAATTAATTTTTTTCAATAAAACTTGAAGGACGTTAAAAAGTATTTTTCTTATAACACACGCTTAGGAAACTTTATACGCATATACATTAAATCATACATGGCTGAATGGTTAGGGCACTGACCTTTGGAACCGGAGTTTGTGGGTTCGAATCCCACTGTGGCATGGATGGCAGTTCGGAATCGGCTTTAAGCTGTAGGTCCCGGTCTCATTAGCCCTCGTGTTGCAAAAAGTAGACCGTAGTGCTCCCAAAACAACCAAACAACCATTAAATCATACCTCAGTGAATTCTATCATTTTTTAAATCAGGTAATTTTTAACATTACCTGATTTAATTTAATCAGATAATTTTTCTCTGCACAAAATCATTTTATATTTCATTATAAATAAACGGGAAAGAATCAGAATTTGTTGGTATTATTACTGCTCATTTGCAGTTCCAGTATATTTTAGCGTTTCCTATTAGTCTGCTTTTCTCACCATGGGTAAATCTGGTATTTACATTTGAAACCAAATTGTTTTGACTTACATAAAAGAGTATTTTAGAGTTGTACATGTAAAGTTACGGGATCCTCGAGTAGCGTGTGGGTGTCAAAATGGTTATGACATGGAGTACAGCTTAGAACAATAACAACGTTTATTCTTAACTTAAATGGAGTTATGTACAAATTTTCCGTGTAGAAATCACAGGTCTCAGGTGAGCTGGTGTGGACCTAAAAGTCCCAGGTTCGAGGCGAAACTGAAAAACAATCTGCTGACAGGTGCCAATAGATACTGCTGTATGAAGAGAGCTTTAAAAAAAACGCCACAAGTTGAATCTCTGTTTGTTCTCTCCTGGGGACTCTCTCGAACTCGCGCCATCTGAAGTCACCTTTCGCCTCTTCTCACTGGCTTTTTCTTCCCTCGTAGCCTTCCTGGTAGTTTCTGATTAGTTCCTTCGTGGGCATCTCACAGTGTGACATTTTGGCGTCGTATCCGACCTTCCAATCACCTCGGACATCTCAAGGCGTGGTCGAAGCGAAAACCCTTTGTAGAATAGTGTCAAAAACCGAGACAGAAAGTCGCCTTGGCCTGGGCTTTAACAAAACCTCTTTGTGAAGACAATGGAGTGTAGCGACGTCACATACCACTTGTAAAATTTTATAAATTTTGATTTAACTCACAATATATATTTGGTATGAATACTGTAATAATTTTTTTTTTATTTTTCTGATTTTCAATTGGACCGATAATTTGCAAATTAATATATCATTAATGACAACACTAGAATTCAATCATAAAAAGTACATTGTTACAAATAAAATATTTTACCAAACATTTATTTGATTTTTTCCCCATTTTATCCTTTCTTTTTTTCGATTTACATTTGGACCAATAGCTTAGAGGTAAAATGTTCAAGTTTCATGCAGCAACCAGGTTTCTCTTCCGGGTTTTCAAAAATATTTTTCAAATTATAAAGGCTTATAGCCTTGTGTTCTGTGGTAAACTTTCTCTAATGTTTTTTTAGGAGGTTAGAAAACGTCGTTGAAGCTAATATAACACAATATATACATAAAAGACAAACTATTTAACCTTATTGTTCTTAGCTAAGTTTGAGGAAAGATCTCTGTCAAAGTAAAATTCCTAAATGCTGAACTTTAAAATATTTGGTGTGGTTCTGAAAGTAACATTGGAGATGAATCCACAATATATCTCATTTATTGGATAGATCTGTTATCCAAAGGAATAATACATATGTGAAAAGCTAATTGACTTAGTTATAAACTATAGCATATTTCCAAAGTAGTTTTTACAGACTCAAGAGGACTGATGGATCCGTGATAAATTCTCACGTTAAATATATATGTGGACATGTATATATACATATACATGCGCACACACATACACACATATATGCATAAATATATATACAAATCTCTTTATGTGTCTCGACGTCTCTACACGTCTCCCATAAACCTATCTACAGAGGAGTAACAATTTAGTTCAACGGACAATGCAACTATTGTCTCGTGCAAGAAACATTGTTCCTGCATTACTGCCCCAAACGAATATGTATCTGTTGAATGTGAGGATGACATCTGATTTTGAAAGATTGAATTTCCACTAGATCATATTTCGGGTCTCCACAGAGAAAACGGAATACCGACAATTAAGGCAGCGTTGCATTGATGTCCGGTTT
>CM063506.1:130758315-130760815 GCA_032207245.1 Pardosa pseudoannulata | reverse complement strand
TTTTTTAGTATCTAATTTGTTCAAATTTCAAAGTGTACTATGCTATGCTTAAGGAGATTAAAATTATGAAGTTATGAAGCATATTGTCTGTATATACAGACGCTGTTACAGATGGCAGGGTATGATCCTAATGCCACGTGGGTTGCGGTATCTGTAATCATTGTCATTAACGGAGCGTTACATTTGGAATTCAATTTACACTATTACTGGGAGGATGCGCTAAAGGTTTCTCGAGAATTTTTATGTTTAAATTGCAAGCAGGCTCATGTCATGTTTGGTAAAAGTTAAATACACTGTACACACTTCTAAGGTGGTTTATGCTTATTACCAGGAATATTGCCAAATTTTGACTATTATAAAAATAACTAAAATTTATGAAAATTACTAAATTTTAATAATTTTGTTAATAATTTTGAGCAATGACTGCAGACAAAAAAATTTTTTTTGTATCTAATTTGTTCAAATTTCATACCGTACTATCCTATGTTTAAGGAGCTTGAAATTATGAAGTTATGAAGCATATTGTATGTATGTATATACAAACGCTGTTACAGATGACAGGGTATCATCCTAATTCCACATGGGTTGCCGTATCTGTAATCGCTGTCATTAACGAAGCATTACATTTGGGATTCGATTTACATTATTACTGGGAGGATACCCTAAACAATTTCTCTAGAATTTTGTTGTTTAAATTGCAAGCAGATCATGTAACTGTGTTAGTACAATATTGACATACAGTCTGCTATGTTGGAATCTGCCTATAGAAACTAAAAAGGGAAAACTTTGACTATCCGAAGCTGAAAATAAAATTAAGCTGATCCTAAATATTCTTAGAAAAAGATTTATTGTTAACAATTTCAAGAGGAGATAGGCAAAAAAAAATTCCTTGTATTTCTAATTTGAGCAAATATTTCTATTTACAATGGTATGCTTAAATAGATGATGGACGATCAATTTGTAAATATTTAGTGAGTTCTCGAGAATTTTGATACTTAAAATGCAAACAGGCTCATGGTACTGAGTTGTTACAAGTTAAATAAACTGTACAAACTTCTAATCTGGTTTATGCCTGTTAATAGGAATATGACCAAATTTCAACAATCTGAAAAATCAATAAAATTTGAGAAATTTGCTAAATTTTATTCTTTAACATTTTTGTTAATAATTTTGAGCAATGGCTGTAGAAAAAAAATACCTTTCTGTATCTAATATGTTCAAAATTCATAGTGTTCTATGCTATGCTTCAGGAGCTTAAAATTATGAAGTTATGAAGCATATTGTATGTATATATATATACAGACGCTGTTACAGATGACAGGGTATTAGCCTAAATCCACAAGGCTTGCCGTATCTACTATCATTGTCATTAAGGAAGCGTCACATTTGGGATTCGATTTACACTATTACTGAGAGGATGCCCTAAACAATTTCTCGAAAATTTTAATGTTTAAAATGCAAGTAGGTCATGTAACTGTATTGGTACAAGTTAAATAAACTATACAAATTTCTTAGCTGGTATACGCCTGTAACGGGAATATGACCAAATTTCAACTATTCGAAAAATAAATAAAATTTGAGAAATTTAAGAAATTTTATTTTTTAAAAATTTTGTTAATAATTTTGAGCAATGACTGCAGACAAAAAAAATTTTTTTGTATCTAATTTGTTCAAATTTCATAGTGTACTATGCTATGCTGCAGAAGCTTAAAATTATGAAGTCATAAAGCATATTGTATGTATATACAGACGCTGTTACAGATATTAGGGTATCATCCTAATGCCACGTGGGTTGCCGTATCTGTAATCATTGTCATTAACGGAGCGTTACATTTGGAATTCGATTTACACTATTACTGGGAGGATGCGCTAAAGGTTTCTCGAGACTTTTATGTTTAAAATGCAAGCAGGCTCATGTAATGTTTGGTAAAAGTTAAATAAACTATACAAATTTCTAAGGTGGTTTATACCTATTAACAGGAATATAGCCAAATTTTGACTATTATAAAAATAACTAAAATTTATGAAAATTACTAAATTTTAATAATTTTGTTAATAATTTTGAGCAATGACTGCAGACAAAAAAATTTTTTTTGTATCTAATTTGTTCAAATTTCATACCGTACTATCCTATGTTTAAGGAGCTTGAAATTATGAAGTTATGAAGCATATTGTATGTATGTATATACAAACGCTGTTACAGATGACAGGGTATCATCCTAATTCCACATGGGTTGCCGTATCTGTAATCGCTGTCATTAACGAAGCATTACATTTGGGATTCGATTTACATTATTACTGGGAGGATACCCTAAACAATTTCTCTAGAATTTTGTTGTTTAAATTGCAAGCAGATCATGTAACTGTGTTAGTACAATATTGACATACAGTCTGCTATGTTGGAATCTGCCTATAGAAACTAAAAATGGAAAATTTTGACTATCCGAAGCGGAAAATCAAATTAAGCTGTTCCTAAATATTCTTAAAAATTTTTTTATTG
>CM063506.1:130695815-130753315 GCA_032207245.1 Pardosa pseudoannulata | reverse complement strand
AAATTCATACATAATTTAAACTTTAAAATAGTTTCTTCAAACGTCATTTTTTTTGTTTGATTGCTGTATATTTTACAAACTGTGCTTAGTAAAAATTCATGGGTTGATGCAAGAAAATACATATCAGGGCATTCCAGCTTCTATTAGCCTGTGGGTCACTTTATGTTCTTGAAACATTATGAACCACAGAAAGGCAGTGTTTAATGAGTTAATTAGGTAATAGTTTATTCGCAAACACAAAATTCATGAAAATTCATGAATTTTTAATGTAATAAAAATATTTGCAAACATAATGAAAATTTAACAGCTCATTTTTGGTGGACAGTTTTTTTGTAGTCATATAAATGCGTATTGCTGTAAATTAGACTGTTTTTGAATTCTTGAATTTTTAATGGATTGCCTATATTACGATTTAAAGAGACAGTACACAAACCTTTTTTAAATTCTCAAAATAAAAAGTTTTACTTCTTTTAGAATAAACATTTCCCAAATTATCTAATAACACCTTAATTTTTAAACAATTACGTAGATTCGCCAAGAAAGGAAAAAGTGAAATGTTACTAAATACAAAAAATTTGAAACATATGTATTAGGTACTAAATATTAAGTTTTATATTAACTTACAAAAAATATGCGTCTTATTCTGCAAATTAGAATTAGAATGGTACGTGATGCTTCAGTATCTGAAAATAAGCAAAAATTCTTAAGAAATTGGAAATAAAATAAAAACATTCATTTTCCTTCTATATGAAATATGTTGCTTGAATCAATAAAATAGTTTGAGGAATGAAAGTTATAATTAGCTTCTATTTCATATAAAATTTAGTTTGAAGCTAACATTTGCAACCCATTCCCAGCTTTGCCCGTATAGTGTACGGGTGATGTACCACTTCAGTTATGTTCGCACGGCATGTGGACTATGTTGTTTCCCTCTTACATGCACTGTTTCGCACAAATATTTTCTATTTTTAACTTCAAATTAGTCGTGTAGGGATAATAAAGGATAGTATTCTGTTTACTTTCCTGATTGGTGAGTTTTTTGTGCAACATTTTGTGCAATTGGACGAAATTTTATGTTCAGCATTTTGATTGGATTTTTGAAATCACTTAGTATTTATATCGTTATAATCTGTTTTATTTTGTAATAATGGTTAATTTAGAGGGCATGCATTTAATTTCTTGTGATTCTAAATGCGACGCAATCAGAATCTTAAATATTTCTATGAGTATAATAGCAGTGAGTGTTTACCAGATGACTTTGATACTAGTGATAAAGATAGCAGTACAGAAGGGTTTTGTTAAACAAGGAAAATTTTAAAATTAATTGTAATAATCCTCAAATCAAAATTAAAGAGTGTAAATAAACGTAATTGTAATAGAAAGTACCCTGTAAATTATTTGTACATTTTTATATTTACAAATGTAGTTGTAATTTTCCTAATAGACAGTCATGTAGGAAAAAAGACAACTTATAGAGAAAACACTATTATTTTCTTCGAAGTAAAATTTATTCTAAATGCTTAAATATTAAAAATGTTAATTTTAATGACATTTTCCTACATTAAATTGTAAAATTAAAATAGGAAAATTAAACAATTTTCCCAATCTTTATAGCAGCTTTAAAAATGCAATAAATAAATGGAACATATTATGATAGAATTATGGAAAAAATGAAACCGTTAAAGCGTAAAAATATATTTTGTGTGTAAGAAATAGCCCTAGCCAAAAACTTTTGTTATTATGTAATTTAATTAACTAGAAATAGTGAATATTTATTTCTATAAATATAGTGCATCCTTATATGGAGAAATATTTTGTTGCACTTTCATTTTAAAATTACTAAAATTAAAAAGCCTTAAATATTTTTTTTCTGCAGTGTGGCTTTATTTCTCTTTTGTGTATATAGTATATATGTAATACACAGACTTATCTAAATGTATATATCTACATGTAAACATGATTTATTTAACATCTTTATGACCCATGCTAACAATGTTATTACTTTGAGTCCGTTGAAACCCTTCCATTTGCAGCTAAAATTTGGATCTCCTTGAAAGAAACGATCTCCCATCAGGAGAAAATTGATTTTCATCGAGTCTATCGAAGGGTCTTAACAGAAGCGAAGTAATGACTGACAAACAGGAATGGATGCCCCCCTCCCCCCCTCTACGCCTCCTCTACTTTTCTCTCTATCCATTGTTTTGATCGGAAGAGAGGAGTCCCGGAAATTTATCCTTGAGTCATACGATAAAGCTTCGGTTCCACAGTATATGGGTCTATTGTCGACTAAGATGATTCAACCAAAGAGGTTCATAAAACTTTTTCCTTGTTTTATTTCGGAAGCAAAAGGATGAATTCATACTTTCTTTTTATTCCCCTAGAAACTTTTAGTGAAATAATGAATAAAAACAAAAGATGATTTGCTTTTGGTGTTGATATTTTTTTGGCAAAATGTTAATGACAGTAAACAATATCGTTTTTTAAATCATTTTGTAATTTCTCTAGAATGTTTCAAGATATTTCAATATATAAAGTTTCCCTAGAATATTTCAAGGTATTTCAGTACATAAAGTTTCTTTTTATTATTTTTTTTATTTAGCGTATTGTATTTTTCGTTCATTTTGTATAGATTGTTGAGTTTAATTACGATATATTGGCAAATTTTTGGCAGGATATTGCTCAAGTTGTAAAGCTAAAAAAATTTAAACTCATGGCCAAAGAATCTCAGAATTTTGTTTTTGAAGCATAGTGAAAATTTGAAACCATGATTTCAATATATTCGATATATTAGATTTTATGAGATTGTATGATGCTGTTCTATCTGAAATATTAATGTACAGCGAACAAAAATTATTCAACCAAAGAGGTTCATAAAACTTTTTCCTTGTTTTATTTCGGAAGCAAAAGGATGAATTCATATTTTCCCCCGAGAAACTTTTACTGAAGTAATGAATAAAAACAAAACATGATTTTTTTTCCCAAAATGTTGATGAAAATAAACGATATAGTTTTTTAAATCGTTTTGTAATTTCTCTAGAATGTTTCAAGATATTTTAATATACAAAGATTCTTTTTATTACTTTTTTATATAGCTTATTACTTTTTCTTTCATTTCGTATGGATTGTTCAATTTAAATGCGATATATTGGCAAATTTTTCTGAGGATAATGTTCAAGATATGAAGTTAAAAAAATTTAAACACTTGGCTAAACAGATTCAAATGTTTGTTTTTGAAGTACAGTCAAAATTTATAACGACGAAGCTTTGCATCTTGATTCTATTTGAAATGTTAATGTACAACGGACGAAAAAATTCAACCAAAGAGGTACATAAAACATTTCCTTGTTGTATTTATAAAATATAAAGATGATTTCAAATTTTATTTATTTTTTTTTATCTCAAAAGGAGTGCTAGAATGGATCTCGTAGCAAAATAATGAGTAGAAACTAAAGATCATTTATATTTTGGTTTCAGAATTTAGGTTTTCACTTTCACTAAAACGTTGTAAAAAGAATAATAAAAACAATTTCATTTTTTTGCATCTTTCGCAATCTCGCTAGCTTGTTTAAAACTTTTTTCTACGTAAAACTTTTAAGTTAATATGTTCTATTTTGCATAGTTTTAGTAAGTAAGATTCCAAATATTGATAAAGCTTAGTTGTTATTTTAAAAATATTGATAATGCTTATGTAAACTTAGTTTAGACAATCATGGAAAATATAATAAAATTAATTGTTTAGATATGAGATTTAGAAATTAATAGTTTTTTTCTGTACACAGTATCTGTAATAGTTATTTTAAGTTCAGAATAGATAGTTTACCGTTTGAAAAACGTTAATTTTATATAACTTCTATTTTGTATTAATTAAATTAAACAGTCGATTACTTTCGAAGGCACATAATGATTGGAAATGAAACTAAAAAGTTTCAAATATTTTTAAAATCGGAAGATTTTTATTTTAGGAAATATTTAAATTAGTTATTTTGAATATTTGAAAAGTCTGCAGTATTAGCATAAGGAGATAGATATAAAACTGCTCATTTCAGTTTCCAATTTTAATTCTGTTTTGCAATTGAATGAAATTTAAATATTGAATGTTCAATACATTGTTAACTTAATAAAATAATTTTTTACACATGCTAAAAAGTAGGGTCTCTTACTGGCAGGTGGACTGTAAATTTCTCTGCGTCGCCAGAGTTTGCTGGTCTGTATAAATAAGTGTATCCCATTACATTTCACTCTTATGAATTTTTGGTTTCGGTGTGTTCAAATTGGGTGTCATACACACATTTATATATATATATATATATATATATATATATATATATATATATTATATATATATATTATATATATATTATATATATATATATATATATATATATATATATATATATATATATATATATATATATATATATATATATATATATATATTTATATATATATATATATATATATATATATATATATATATATAATAGATTTTTTTTTTTCATATGCACATCAAAAATGTTTTAACATGCATATATCTAACACACAAGCTAATATTACTGTATATGTGAAATAATAAATTAAGTTTGCTTTTTTTACTGGTAGGTGGTTCTTTTTTACATTTGTGCATATGCATTTTTGATATACGGCTTCCTATACTATTGTGTAGGAGTTTAATCACGAAATTTGTATTAACACCACATGGTTAAATAAGATACTCTAAGATATCTATTTTATCTTCTTTTATCACGTGTATATATTTTATGTTTTTTAAATGTGTTACTATATATAACATAATAATATTTTATGGAGTAAACTAAATAACTTTTTATAGAATTTTTAGAAAGATTTTTATTAATGATCTGGAAAAATATTTGTTGTAAAGTGGTTAGAACATTTTATTTTATATTGAACCCAAAATAGGCCGTGATAATGGAAACTTTCAATAATATGTCCCTTTAAGAAGCTTTTGTTGTCGGTGTAATTTAGGTCGGTCTCTTTTAAAAAGTTTTTCCCAAACTGATTCGTATTTAATACATACAGAAACGATGTTTATAAATTTTATGTTCTACCCTATAAACTCATTCAAGCGCGTTTAAAAATTCTCTCCTTTGTTTCCATCTTAGAAAAAGGAGGTAAACATTGATTACCTCCTATTCTATTTGTAAAAAGAATAATAAAAACAATTTCATTTTTTGCATCTTTCGCAATCTCGCTAGCTTGTTTAAAACTTTTTTCTACGTAAAACTTTTAAGTTAATATGTTCTATTTTGCATAGTTTTAGTAAGTAAGATTCCAAATATTGATAAAGCTTAGTTGTTATTTTAAAAATATTGATAATGCTTATGTAAACTTAGTTTAGACAATCATGGAAAATATAATAAAATTAATTGTTTAGATATGAGATTTAGAAATTAATAGTTTTTTTCTGTACACAGTATCTGTAATAGTTATTTTAAGTTCAGAATAGATAGTTTACCGTTTGAAAAACGTTAATTTTATATAACTTCTATTTTGTATTAATTAAATTAAACAGTCGATTACTTTCGAAGGCACATAATGATTGGAAATGAAACTAAAAAGTTTCAAATATTTTTAAAATCGGAAGATTTTTATTTTAGGAAATATTTAAATTAGTTATTTCGAATATTTGAAAAGTCTGCAGTATTAGCATAAGGAGATAGATATAAAACTGCTCATTTCAGTTTCCAATTTTAATTCTGTTTTGCAATTGAATGAAATTTAAATATTGAATGTTCAATACATTGTTAACTTAATAAAATAATTTTTTTACACATGCTAAAAAATAGGGTCTCTTACTGGCAGGTGGACTGTAAATTTCTCTGCGTCGCCAGAGTTTGCTGGTCTGTATAAATAAGTGTATCCCATTACATTTCACTCTTATGAATTTTTGGTTTCGGTGTGTTCAAATTGGGTGTCATACACACATTTATATATATATATATATATATATATATATATATATATATACACATATATATATTATATATATATATATATATATATATATATATATATATATATATATATATATATATATATATATATATATATATATATATATATATATATATATATATATATATATATATATATATATATATATATATATATATATATATATATATATATATATATAATAGATTTTTTTTTCATATGCACATCAAAAATGTTTTAACATGCATATATCTAACACACAAGCTAATATTACTGTATATGTGAAATAATAAATTAAGTTTGCTTTTTTTACTGGTAGGTGGTTCTTTTTTACATTTGTGCATATGCATTTTTGATATACGGCTTCCTATAGCTATTGTGTAGGAGTTTAATCACGAAATTTGTATTAACACCACATGGTTAAATAAGATACTCTAAGATATCTATTTTATCTTCTTTTATCACGTGTATATATTTTATGTTTTTTAAATGTGTTACTATATATAACATAATAATATTTTATGGAGTAAACTAAATAACTTTTTATAGAACTTTTAGAAAGATTTTTATTAATGATCTGGAAAAATATTTGTTGTAAAGTGGTTAGAACATTTTATTTTATATTGAACCCAAAATAGGCCGTGATAATGGAAACTTTCAATAATATGTCCCTTTAAGGAGCTTTCGTTGTCAGTGTAATTTAGGTCGGTCTCATTTAAAAGTTTATCCCAAACTGATTCTTATTTAATACATACAGAAACGGTGTTTATAAACTTTATATTCTCCTATAAACTCATTCAAGCGCGTAAAAATTCTCTCGTTTATTTCCATCTTAGAAAAAGAAGGTAAACATTGATTACCTCCTATTTACTAAGGCGCAAAGGGTACGTCGATGGCGCCAACAATGGGATGTTCTACACTGGTTTGAGATTAATCAGAGAATCAATTTTTGTTTTAATCAGGTTTCAAGAAAAGGGTGAAAAAAATGTAACGGATGCATTGAGGAAGTAATTAGACAAAATGAAGCAGGAAACTAAAGATTTGAGCAACAGAATTTTTTTTTTCAAACCTTTTTCTTTTTTGTTTTAACGGCGACTCGGTGTCGAAATTATCTTGCAACGGAAGATGGGAGGTAATGAGAGAAAAAAAAGGAGTTAATGAGCTAGTGAAGTGAACAAAACAAGAATGCCAACCGAGACATTCAGGTAGTCATCAATAAAAGAACGTAAAGCGGATTGTAGGTGCGTTTAGAAAGGCAGGTTAAATGACCTTTTAATTAGCCTAAAATCAGTAAAAAACAGGAAAGCGAGAGTTATTTATTCTTCCGCTCATAAATTTCAGGTACCAAAAGTTACTTTTGATTTGTAAAGATAAATGCTTATCGGTATAGGGAAGCGTTTCATAGCTATCTGAACTGCAAAAATATTGTTCAAGTTTTCAGGAAACTTGTTTATGTTTCTGACGACCTTTCTTATGATGAGGATATAAATTTAACATTTTTGACAGCTATCTTATAACACTTATGTAGCATGGTAATATTAAAAACACTTAATTTTTTTGGAACTTAATCTTTTCGAATGTTTTTTTGGGGAATTATTTCTGACTTTAACAATAGTACTTAACTCAATCTTTCAAATACTTCTTTAACACTAAACAACTCGGGTGTATTTTATTTGATTCTGCCAAGAATTTTCACTGGTGTATATATATATATATATATATATATATATATATATATATATATATATATATATATATATATATATATATATATATATATATATATATATATATATTATATATATATATATATATATATATATATATATATATATATATATATATATATACATATATATATACATATATATATATACATATATATATATATATATATATATATATATATATATATATATATATATATAAATATGTATATATATATATATACATATATATAATATTTCACTTTAATATTTTTTTAAAAACTTTCTCTCTCCCAATCTAATCTCCCAGAAATCCAAAATCAATTTTCCAAAAATCTATTTGTCCAGGCATAAAATGTCTTACTCAAAGGAGTGTCCTCGAGTTAAAAGTTTTCTAACCCATTTCCCAAATCTTTCTGTGAAATAGATGTAAATTTTCTGTTCATTCAACGCATTTTCCAGCTGTCTCAATAAAATGGCTCACTCCTACTATGATCTAAGTTCGCTGACTAAGTAAAGATAAATGCATATCGGTATAGGGAAGCATTTCAGAGTTATCTAAAATAGAAAAATATTGTTCAAGTTTTCAGGAAACTTGTTTATGCTTTTGACAACTCTTTTCATAGTGAGGGTATAAATTTAACATTTTTGACATCTGTATTATAACACTTATGTAGCATAGTAATATTAAAAACACTTAATTTTTTAAGAACTTATTCTTTTTGAAATTTTTTGGGGGAATTATTTCTAACTTTAACGGTATTGCTTGATTCAAACTTTCAAATACTTCTTTAACACTAAACAACTTAGATGCATTTTACTTAATGCTGCCAAGAATTTTCACTGGTGTATGTATATATATATATATATATATATATATATATATATATATATATATATATATATATATATATATATATAATTTCACTTTAATATCTTTTTAAAAACCTCCTTTCTCCCATTATAATTCCTTAAAATCTATTTCCCGGCCACAAAATATCTTAATCAAAGCAGCGATCTCGATTTAAAATTTTTTCAACGCATTTCTCAAAGCTTTCTGCGCAAGAGAAGAAAATTTTCCGTCCATTCAACACATTTTCCAGCTGTGTTAATAAAATAGCTCACTCCTACAATGTCCTAAGTTATCTGACTAAGTTTCTTGGCCTTTGGAAAAATTCTGTCCTTCTCGCTCTGGAGTCCATGTGTTTTCACGTACATTTTCTCGTCTGCCCAGTGAAGATGTTTTTTCTATTAGCTCTTAAATAAAATTTCAATTAGATGGACTTGTGTTCCGTTTTCTTCAATGTCACCCGACTGCATCCTTAATTTGTTACTGCTTTCTGATTAGGCTTCTCCTTGTCCAGTAGCCCGAGCAAGTAGAAACAATAGCTTTTACATAATTATTGTGACCGGCAGTTATAATTTTCCTGGATTACACACACACACACACACATATATACAAACCTATACATATTACTGAATTTTATAAACAATATACATAGTTTGCAGTCGAAATGGCTTCAACGGACGCTGTAGTGTTATGATGATAAAGTGGCAAGAGACTTTATTAATATGAGAGAAATACACCAACATGGATAATTTTTTTTGTCCTAAAATTTTAAACTAGGAGTACATTCCAAACCTAAGTAGTTGCAAATTAATTATTTTATTTTACAAAATTTATTTTATTGTCTTATTAATCTTATAAATAAGTGCTATGGTTTTATTATTATACCTTATAAGGGACTTTCGCATGTTCCAAGTGCATTACATTTACCCAATCATTCTCTTAAATGTTTAAATATTTTTATGCATTGTTGTTTTTTCTAATGGTACTTGCTTGATGTACCAGAGGTTACTCGAATAAAGGCAAAGTGGTGCGCTTTTCATTTTGAAGAATGCCGCTAGGGTGAAAGAATCGCTTTGCTTATCTGGATGCTCGTAATTTAGAAGCAAGAACTAAGCAAAAGAATCCCAAGCTTAGTTTGCTACCTCCAGTGGTACCATTCAGACACTTGGAGGATATTGCGACCAACATCCTATTTTACGTGACCCAGGCACCATTAATGCACATGGCTGATATTTGGCCAGCTCGAACCTCGATGTCACAATCTTTCGGGTACGAGATCGTTGCCGTTTTCAACTGAGCTTTCTTGGTACCCTTTTGTACCATTTTTATTAATGTGTTTGTCATAAACTTGTATATTATTCTTTGACATAATGTTTTTTTGTTAAGTTTCAGAAGTTTATCAAAAACCTAGAAATCATAGAAAAACCAACTTTAGAGATATTAGATATGCAGTGTTTTCTACGTAAATGCTTACCTTACATTTATATAATAAAAGCAATTGGCTATATCAGTAAACTAGGTATACTTTTAATAAGTTTTCTTAGTTAAGGTTGTGGGTTCGGGGCTGGAGCCGGCATAAGATCAGCCGTGTTCGCTAAAGGTAAATATGACACGCAAAATATGTTCTTGGTAACAAAGTCCTCACAAAGTCTTGGTCAAAGTCTGCACAAGTTCTCAAACAATATCTCTGGGTATGGCAGGTCACATCTGGGGGGTTTTCTGCGTGGATCCTGATTCTAAATTACCAGGACCCAGTGGGGGTAATATTACTCGGGTTCATTGCATACCTTAAGCTACGGGTGGCGTTAAATTAGTAGCATGTTCTCAACCTTGTTAACGCGTTAGGATAACGTCTGTATCACCTGCTGCATTGAAATATATATATATATATATATATATATATATATATATATATATATATATATATATATATATATATATATATATAACCGAGTACATGAGTTAGGGCGAAATGACTTGAAACGGTATTCTAGTGATGACTTAATAAAAATTATTTAGTTTGTACATAAAGTAATACATTAAATTTGCAAGAGAGTTAAGTTTCTAAAACAGGGATAAATTGGAAGTCAACCATTCCTTTCATTCCTTCAGTCTCGTATTTGACATCTCTTCTGAACTTTTGAATATAAAGATGAAACTTATTTTAGCCGTTCTGCACAAATTGGAGAACATCCCAGTGCGTGAGTGCCGAAGTCTTTTAAAAGCGAAGGCTCTAAATGCAAAGGATTAAAATTTATTCCGAATAGAGCGAAAGCTGATAGGCACACGCAGCGACAAAATCCCTTAACTAAAAGTTCAAAAGGAGGGAAATAGAAAAGCAGTACAAGAGCCCATTTCAATGAACGGGAGACGTGTCATTTCAAAATATATTAATATTATTCCACGTGATTATATTTGTAACGGAAGTTTCGGAGTCATTTGTCTTTATTCACCTGTCGCAGATTATCGAAAATGAAATATGGATATTTTAGAATGAAGTTAGAGAAGATGAATGAAGAGAAATCACCAAATTTCATTCAAAAGGGTGTTTTATTTATTCTTAGCTATCCGACTACGTTTCAATTCAAAAATTTTTAGTAATATTTTATGAAAATTGTTACGTCTAAATGTATAATTAAAGTATAAAACAATTGTAAATGTGATGGTTTAATATAATAAGTAATATGTTTAGCGTGAATTTATGGAAGATGAATGAAGAGAAATCCGCAAATTATATTCAAACATGTGTTTTATTTATTCTTAGTTATCCGACTAACTTCCGACTAAAATTTCTAGCAATATTTTATTAAAATTGTTTTATGTAAATGTGTAATTAAAGTATAAAACAATTGAAAGGTGATGATTTAAATATAATGAGTAATGTTTTTAGAATGAAGTTAGAGAAGATGAATGAAGAGAAATCAACAAATTTCATTCAAAAAGGTGTTTTATTTATTCTTAAACATGACTATGTTTGAAATCAAAAATTTTTAGTGATGTTTTATGAAGAGTGTTTCGTTTAAATGTATAATTAAAGTATAAAACAATTGGAAATGTGATAATTTAATATAATAAGTAATATGTTTAGCAGGAATTTAGGGAACATGAATGAAGACAAATCACCAAATTATATTAAAACGTCTGCTTTATATATTCTTATTTATCCAACTAACTTTGATTTAAAAATTTTTATTTACTAAAATTGTTTCATGTAAATGTATAATTAAAGTATAAAACTGCTGAAAAGTGGTGATTTAAATATAATGAGTAATGTTTTTAGAATGAAGTTAGAGAAGATGAATGAAGAGAAATCACCAAATTTCATTCAAAAGTTTGTTGAATTTATTGTTAGTTATCCGACTAAGTTTCAATTAAAATATTTTTGTGATGTTTTGTGAAGATTGTTTTGTTTAAATGCATAATTAAAGTACAAAAAATTGGAAAAGTGATGATTTAATATAATAAATAATATGTTTAGCATGAATTTAGGGAAGATGTATGAAGAGAAATCACCAAATTATATTCAAACGTCTGTTTTATTTATTCTTAGTTATCCGACTAACTTCCGTCTAAAATTTCTAGCAATATTTTATTAAAATTGTTTCGTGTAAATGTGTAATTAAAGTATAAAACAATTAAAAGGTGACGATTTAAATACAATGAGATTTTTTAGCATGAAGTAAGAGAAGATGAAGAGAAATCACCAATTTATATTCAAATGTCTGCTTTATTTATTCTTAGCTATGCGACTAATTTTAAAATCAAACATTTTTAGTAACATCTTGTGAGTAGTTTTTCATGTAATTGTATAATCAAAGTATAAAACATCTGCAAGCATGATAATTAAAACATATTTCGGGATATTTTACAATGAAGTTAGACAAAATGAATAAAGTGAAATCACAAAATTCGTCCGTTTTACTTATTTTTATGTATAAGACTAACTTTGAATTTAAACATTTTTTAGCAATGATTTATGAATAATTTTTCATATAATTGTATTATTAAAATATAAAACAATTGTAATCTAATAATTAAATTTTATATGTGATATTTTAGAATGAAGTTATAGAAGATGAGTGAAGAAAAATCATAAAATTATATTGAAACTTTTTAAATATTTATTCTTAGGTATCTGACTCGCTTTAATTTCAGACATTTTTAGCAACATTTTATGAACAGTTTTGCATGAAATTGTATAATTAAAGTATACAACAAATGTAAGCTTTGTAATTTAAATACAATATGAAATATTTTAAAATGAAGTTAGGGAATAGAAATGAAGCAAAATCACAAACTGTGAAATATGTGTTTATTTATTCTTAGGTATCCCTTGTTTAGAAATATTTTGTGATGATCTTTTCATGTAATCTTATAATTAAATTATGAAATAACTGCAAGCATGATAACTAAAATGCACTCATATATATATTTTTGTTCACAAAACCTGAAAATATTAAGCATTTTTTAAACTTTAGGGAGACAATGAACGTTACAATGTGTTTATGAAAATTATTAACTTAAATTTCTGAAATTGTGTATACATATTCAATAATAATAACTAAACAACTAAAAGTAATTCAAAATAAAATAATTATAACAAAATAATTAAATTTAAAAACTACTTAAGGCTTAATTAAATACTACCTAATAAACCTAGGAAGGTTTTAGGCAGGAAAATTGATCAGGTGTCAAGATAATATTGGAGATAAAATATTACTTTGCCTTTTCGCTGGTTTATTGGCCATAAAGTAAAGTACTATTTGATAAAATCCTATTTTATAGTAATCAATGAGCTACACTTGTACAGTACCGATCTTTTTTCAGTTATATTTATTAAAATCCTAGCAATTCTGTTTATTAAGGCTACATTGATAATATGTTATATCCATGATAATGAGGTTATGTGATTTACAACAGACTTTTGCATCATAATAAATTGGTAAAAACTGAATATTTTGGAAAGATTTTTGCATTTTATCAAAAGAGTATTCAGCTCTTTCTTTTAAAGTGTTACAAACTTTCAATTAACTTTTAAAACCTTAAATGTTACAGAAGTATTTTATTGAGGTTATTCAAAACTGATGGACATCATGGATAGTGGTGAAACTATTAAGCGTGTAAAGGTCTGATTTCACGCCAACATGTAAGAGTTGAAAAAACAATAAATTCACTTTGCAATTCCTTTTCTCGATGAAGATTACCTGGATTTCTCGCGTGGTATTGAAAGTTTTCAATTAATTTATTTTGGTAGAAGTGTAGATGTGATGAGGCCGTTAATCGTTAGAATTTTTTTTTATCACACGTGAAATCGCGAAATCATTATCGAGAAAATGAATCATAAACTGAAACATTTGCTTTTTCTACACTTATAGGATGATTGATGTTTGATATGGCCTTAGCAGCCGAAAGAGGACACACATGGGAATAAAACACAACTAAAGGCAATGGCTTTATCACACATCAATCCGTAAGTGTTGAAAAAGAAACTGGCTAACTTTATAATTCTTTCTCTAAGAAGAATGTGCGGAATTCATGTGTGATATCGAAAGATTTTCAACGGATTAAAAGGATTTGTCATACGTCAGTATAGTTGTCTACGTCATACGTCAGTATAGTGTCAGTATAGATGTCAAAATAAGTTGGTTTAAGATATTTCGTTATCATACTAGAAATCTGTGCAATCTTCTTCGAGGAATCATAAAGTTGATAAATTTCTTTTCAACGCGTACCTACTGACGTATGACGAAACTGTAATGTTTCTGAGAATTGTATGGGTTATTGTTGATATTAGTAAAACATTTCAACCCCAAAATGACTACTAAAAATTCAAAGATCTGAAGGTAACCATCTAATGGACTTTGAAGAAATTACTTCCCACCTACTTGATAGTACGAAATACACTTCCTGAAAGACCCACTAAAGACCAGCTATCATACCACATCCTATTAGCTTGTAAGCTAATAAACGAGAATTCTTTAAGAAAAAGGAGAGGCTGCCTGCTAGTGTGTTTGCATGATATGCGTACGTTAATATGTTTATTGTATGTATATTATATGTTTCATTCATACGATACTTTTATATCTATGCTCCAGCGTATCGCTATTTGGGACAAATGCATACATCTGCGCATATTTACAACCCCCTCGGTCATAAAAAAAAAGTCTAATTTCAAATAAGCGATGTCCTTCCATCCTTCATGTTTTGTTTAGATTATTTATTTCCTTTCGGGCGAGGGGTGGTCGAGAATAGAAATAGAATGATTGATTGGCTGAGTGAGAGTTCCATTGACTGAAAATTTCCTTCTCAAAGAGCAACCGAGTGGAGTTGCATTCAGAGCGAAAAAAGGGACAATTTTCCTCCCTCTGTATTATTGGAACGAGATATTAAAGCAGACTGGGAAATGTGGAAAAAAAGATCGATTTATCATTAAAGTGCTCAAGACCAAATTAAATTACGTTTTGCGGTTGGAGGCGGCGGGGGGACAGTAAATATGTCTTGTCGTTATTTTAGTATAAATGGAAATGTGGATCTAAAAAGGGCTAATTTAATACAGACAACATTTCTTATGGAAATATTCTCTATCAGACAATTTTTCATAAAAATCCACCATCGAAAACTACAGTGCTCTGTTTTATGCTACACATGACATATTGTAGTATGAATTTTAAAAAGTAGGAAGTAAGTAAATAATTAGCTTTTATAAGGGTTGTTAAAATTTATCTTTATACAAAGGCAACTTTATATATATACTATTTCAATTATATGTAAGGCCGAAGAATAGTTTAGCAGATAGATCGAAGACTTGAAGTACCACAGTCCGTGAGTTCGAATCCTGTTTCTGCTATGAGTGTTGGTAACCATTCAAAATCACAAGACATACTATAGTATGAGTTTTAAAAATGAAGTAAGTAGTTAATCTGCTTTTATCAGAGCTGTTTTCAACGTCTTGACGCACTTAAACTTCATCCTTATCAAAATACAATCTATATGTATTTACTATACCAATTATATCCAAGGCTGAACAATAGTTTAACAGGTAGAGCATAATATTGCAGTACCACAGTCCGTGTGTTCGAATTCTGTTTCTGATATTGGTGTTTTTAATCGTTCAAAATCGCATGACATACTATGTGTTTTAAAAATGCAGTAAGTAGTTAATCTGCTTTTATTAGAGCTCTTTTCAACGTCTTGATTCACTTAAACCTCATCCTTGTCAAAATAAACCTATCTCTACTATACCAACTATATCCAAGGCTGAACAATCGTTTAACCCATATTGTACCACACCAACTAAATATTTCTGTAAGTTATTAAAACTTAATCCATATCATTAATTTGGTGTAACTAAGTATATAAAACCAAAATTTTGAAAAAAATATTTTTAATTTTTATGTAATTGGCTGTCCTATAAATAGGATAACGGTCCATTACACTACTAAAACTTAACAAATATCACTTACATTGCATTAGGCTGATTCATAGATAAAATTTCGGAAAACAGTCAAAACAAAGTCCAACATTACATTTTAAGCATACTGCTCTAGGTTTTCTCTTGCAGTTATTGAACTGGTAGTAAGAGAGTAAGTTTATCTTGTAAAAAATCTCCAGTTTTTTGAATAGAATAGACATCTATTTATCCCTTGTTGTGTCCAGGTGTGTGAACAAGTTTTTGAACTGGTTTTCCATTGAAAGATAAGAAAAAAAATGTGCGCTATCAATGCAATATCGAATTCATAGAAAAATAACCAGGATTGGACAGTCGTCTTAATTTTAGGGCTATTTTTTATACTTACAAAATACACGTGTAAAATATATTTTTCAATAAAAACTTTCAGCTTCATTATTAGCTCCGTTTTTAAAATAAAAATAACTTCTACAATGTTTAAATAATAATAATAATAATAATAATAAATATAAAATTAAGGATTAAAAAATGTCAATTTTTAAGAGGTTGCTGAAAATAAGTTTTACAATACAATATAATTTGATTTTTCAGTTTTTTTTTTTGTTACTATGCTAAAGTGTGTCTATTTTAAAGGTGTTAAAATAAAATCCACTCAGAAAATATTTATAACTTTATTATTAAATGGAATTTTATTTGCTGTCCTGTTTATAGGACAGCGGTCCAATATGGATTAACAGGTAGAGCATAACCTTGCTGTACCACAGTCCGTCTGTTCGAATCCTGTTTCTGGTACTGATGTTTGTAATCATTCATAAACACAAGACATATTGTAATTGAAGTTTTAAAAATGAAGTAAGTAGTTAAAAAATGCAATATTTTCCACCTCATATGTTCAGACAATATATTTTCATACTTATTTGTTAGTGTATAATATAATTTTAAAAGCTGAGTAAACATTTGGACAAGACCGCTATATTTACTCGGAATGGCTCCTTATCTCTTTGCTATACTTTCATAAAAAGATAGCTTAATGTTCTAATTCTGCATTAGAACATACTTCCTATAAACTAATTATATTGTTCAATTCTATAACCACTGTTCGATTCACACTTTTCGACTCCGATGAGTGTTTCACAAGAACATGCATATATATATTATATATATATATTATATATATATATATATATATTTATATATATATATATATATAATATAATATATATATATATATATATATATATATATATATATATATCTCTTTGTATATATATATATGTATATATATACATATATATATATTATATATATATACATATATTAATATTATATACATCCTATATATATATAAATAATATATATATATATTTATATATATATATATATATATATATTTATATATATATGTATATAAATATATTATATATATATAAATATATATATAAATATATACGTATATATATATATATATATATATATATATATATATATATATATATATATATATGTAATCCATTTTTTATAACACTCCTTCACAAGGAGAAAGCTCAACAGCTATAAGTAATGAGAATGCAGTCGGGCCTCATATTGAAGAGAATGCAGAAGTCTAATTTAAACTTTATTTCAGAGCGGCAACACCGCACATCTATCCTTCTGGACAACATACAATCAAAAGCCACAGAGTTCACTCTGCTCTGACACAAGTACACCCAAGAGCGCTGACAACAAGAATTTTCCCACAACAAAAACAGCTTAATAAGCGAATTAACTGCAATATCAGCAAAACGCGAAACCATGTTCCGCCACCAGCTTGAAAACTGCTCTATAGACAGAAAGTTTACAGTTTTATGACAGAAAGGAATGTTAAGTGGAAAATACTCCGTTGATTAAACCATTTAGAGGCTGGTAAAGATATTTAAATGAATTAAAATTGGAGAGAGGAGGCTTTTGAAGAAATATTAAAGTTAAATAATTTTGATATATTACATATATATATTATAATTGTTTATTAAATAACTTTTTTATATTATATCAATCTATATTCAAACCAAATTTTATTTAAATCTGTTCTGTAACTCCAGAGTTAATTGATCAAATCTGAATTTTTTTTTGTATTTTAGTTTTGAATACTAGTGCATTCATTAAGACACCATTGATATGAATTTCATTATGTAGAGTTCGACGAAATTCTTCTAGTTTGCATCTTTTTTATTACAACCCGGAAATGGCGAGTATTGAAGCTAATGATACACAATTATTCCTATTTCTACTATTTACATATTATTACTTTTGTTCAATAGAAGCTTCAATCCCGATTTTACTGATGATGGTTCATTTGATTTTCCTTATAATGTTTATCTCTCACTATTGTTGTAAAGAATTCTCTTTTTATTTCTGTATCCCCCTTATAAAAAATAAACTTCTTTATTCAATATATATTGTTTACTTTCCTTGCAATCAGAACATAAAATCATCTTAGGCCAACTATACACAAAGCATGACTTTATCTGAATACTGCCTTCTTTCTAATGTTGCTCTTCAATTGTCTTAAGCCATGATGTTTCACAAGTAAAACTGTTGCATAGAAATAAATCCACTCCTCATTTTCAGTAATGAGTTTCTTAAAAAAACATAACTTCTTTATTTGTTTCAGTAGAGAAACATATTCTCAATTTCTAGCGATATTCAATTATACATTACAGTTATTGTATGAATATAAACAAAAACATATTCTGTGAATAAGTATGTTTTTAATGATTCTAGATTATGTATTAAGAATCAATCTGTTCAGCACTATCCTATTAAACAAATTATAAAAAGCTTCATAAGAGATTGGTGATGAAGCGTCACACGCATATACATTTAAAAAAATATAAAAAAAACATTCAGCGCATTTATATAAATATCATGCCAACAATTCCCATTGTTATAAATAATATCTAAGTACTATATAATAGAGATACTGTATAATAGAGATAACAAACTAAAATGAACTAAGCAAATATTTTTATACTTATTTTTTCCTCAAATATGTGACATCTATTTTTCTTTACTCTCTAGTGCTTTCAATTGCTATCGAAAACTAAATCACGTTTGATGTCATTGATCTTGCATTTCGGGGTAAAAGTGTTCAGCGATTTTGCTAGTATATAATAAACATTTTTGATCTTTAAATAACAACATGGTATATTTTTAATACATGGATATAATTTTCTTAAATCAAATTGATAATCTAACTTTCAAATGCCAATACAGTCAAATTCTATTTGACGAACCTCTGTTTTGCGAATTTCTTTATCTTAAAAACTTCTTAGAACCAAGAACATTTTGAAAATTTCCTTGTAAATGATCCTCCAAATAGCGAAGTGCATTCTTATTTTAATGAACTTTTACCTAAGATGTATATTTGTCTCCCTATTTCTCAAAATATTTCTTGACATTTCACACTTATATTATCTTTTGTAATGCATTTACTTGTTACAATAAAAACAATAAGTTTTCCCTAACGCAGTTCTCAGTATAGGCCCAATATGAAAGGTGCAATCATTTGCATTACTACGAATAGCCTCCATCTGAATCGTGCTTGGTCAAACCAAGCACGATTCAGCCGGTTATGTAAAAAATCATTCTAAATAAATCATTCTGTATATAAAAAATTATGTACAAAAAATACTGTATTCCCCGCAAATGTTTTTGATT
The DNA here is from genome assembly GCA_032207245.1 of Pardosa pseudoannulata. Taxonomy (NCBI): domain Eukaryota; kingdom Metazoa; phylum Arthropoda; class Arachnida; order Araneae; family Lycosidae; genus Pardosa; species Pardosa pseudoannulata. The sequence goes on along the minus strand of CM063506.1, from coordinate 130,733,703 downwards.
TACGTGCAGATACTTGGTAGTCAAAATAGATTATTCTTATCGATTAAATTTATGCAAAAAAATGTAATTAATTAATTTTTTAAAAAAACTACTGTTTTATGTCTTTTAAATGGTAAATATTTATTTAACAATTTTTAAATATAACGACAATTTTTATGGATTTAGTGACTTAAAAATGAGAGGTCTTATTGTATTTTAAAAGTTTAAAGAGATTTATATTAAGCTTTAAGTAACCAACAAACAATCCAGATATGATAATTGAACTTATTTTTTGTGATATAAAGTATGTAAGCATGTGATATAAAGTATGTATGTGCATGTAAGCATGTATAAGATATAAAGCATGCAATTTTAATTTTTGATTTCGCTTAATATATAAGTCCTCTCCTGTAATTTATCAACTCAAACACTCATATTCAGATGGTCATTTGCACATTGCTTTTAATAATAGTTATTGTTCAAACAGAAAATATATTTTTTTGCAGATGAGTCTAAAAGTGTCATAGTTATTAATATATATACACACACACACACACACACACATATATATATATATATATATATATATATATATATATATGTATACATATACATATATATATATATATATATATATATATATATATATATATATATATATATATATATATATATATATATATATATATATATATATATATATATATATATATATATATATATATATATATATATATATATATATATATATACTCAGTATCAGTTGTCATGCAAAGTTTAATAGTTCACACAAGCTACTTTTCCCTGGAGACATAATTTTTAACCAAGCTTTTTTAAATTAAATCTCAAAATTTCTAATTATTACATTCAAATCAGCTGTCTTAAAATATTTATTAGTAATTTACATAAACAGTATTATGTGAGTTTTATACAAAGATATTTTACAAGTAGCAGAATCTTCAGTAAATCTTTCTTTGCGAAATCTCATGATTACCAGCTAATGCGCTCAAATGAACTGTCTTACAAATAGTAGTGCATAAAAACAGTGTTATCTGTATTCTCATTTAACAACATTTCAGTTTTATTTCCGTTTTTATTAACAATTATATATTGGTATTTTTACCTAGAGACATAATTTTTAATTAAGCTTATTTTAATGAAATCTCAAAATTACTAATTAATTTATTCAAAAGAGATGCCTTAAAATATTTATTAGTAATGCACATAAACAGTATTATGTGTAGTTTTACACAAAGTTATTTTACAAGCAACAGAATATTTAATAAAGCTTTCTTTACGAAATCTCATGATTACCAGTTAATGCAGTCAAATCAACTGTCTGTCTTGCAAACATTAGCTCATAAAAACAGTGCTATCTGTATTCTCATTTAACTATATTTCAGTTTTATAACAGTTTTTATTAACCTTTTTTTATTGCTATTTTTCCCTGGAGACATAATTTTTAATCAAGCTAATTTTAATTAAATCTCAAAATTAATAATTAATATATTCAAATGAGATGTCTTAAAATTTTTATTAGTAATGCACATAAAAAGTATTATTTGTAGTTTTATACAAAGGTGTTTTACAAGTAACAGAATATTCAATAAAGCTTTCTTTACAAAATCTCATGATTACCAGCTAATGCAGTCAAATTAAATGTCTTACAATCAGTAGTGCATAAAAAAGGGCTATCTCTATTCTCATTTAACTATATTTCAATAGCAGCATAATTTTCGGTGATCACTCCCTTAATGATGCCTTTAACTACATAAAGAGAGAATTAACCTCGAAAAATTCTCTCATTTTTTCAAGACAATGGTGTTACAATCAAGCTTAGAATCTTGATTCTATCTAATGCTCAAATATCTCATAGAAATAAACCTAGTACCTTTGTGTTGGTTTTATCTCTGTCTTCTTAGGATATTTTTCAAGGTACTTTCAATACTCTTGAATACCGGTTTCCTAAAGTAAAATATTCTATTATTAGTTTAATTGTTTCAATTGGGACAGTTTTATCATTTTATTTTAGTTTCCCCTATCATTCAAATACTCTTTACAAGTAACTCAAGAGTGTCAAAACAGCTTAATTTATACCAATAAGATATTTATTGGTATAAATTAAGCTGTATAAATTTATTGGTATAAATTAAAAATGATGATATGACGTTTGGTGATATTTTCTATTATCATTCGATTCCTTCACAAGTAATGTGGAGTATTTCTTATATTTCTTTTTGGCACTCTTCTAGTCACAAAGTTTAGACTATTATAAGCGAGATTCCTTAACCATTCCTAAATAGGAATTAAAGCTATCGATTACGGCAATAAATCTGTTCTAAAGAAATCAAACTTCATTTTAAAATAAAAAAAGGTAAATTAATATGATGTAGTTTTTTTAGTTTTCCATTGTCGGTATTAGTACATAATTCTTTTTCCTTAGTGTTAAAATTTTTCAAATATTCTTAGGTTAATGTTTTAGTGACCCTAAAGATAACAGTCATTAAAATGTATCTGGTCTTATTCATTTGGTCTCTTTTCACTAATTACTGGTATATATGATAAACAATTGATTAACAATATACATTTCGGTATCTTCTTAATATAATATACCTAATGGTAAGATTTTCTTTACACGATTTCGTTAAACAATTTTTTTTTTTTTTAGCAGGTGAGTCTGAAAGTGTCATATATATATATATATATATATATATATATATATATATATATATATATATATATATATATATATATATAAATTTCCATAATAAATTCCATGAATAAATAAGGCTTCGTTTATTAAATATCATTGTTATCATTTAATGCTTTCAATGTCAGCTGTCTTACAAAGCTTAGTAGTGCACATAAGCAATACTACCTGCAGTTTTATATTGCTATTTTCCCCTGGAGACATAATTTTTAACTAAGCTTTTTTATCTCTCATTAGCAATTAATTCATTCAAATCAGCTGTCTTATAAATTTATTAGTAGTGCACATAAACGATACTATCTGTAGGTTTTTACAACGATTTTTCACAAGCAACATAATATTCAATAAAGCATTCTTTACGAAATCTCATGATTACCAGTTAATACAGTCAAATCAACTGTCTTGCAAACAGTAGCGCATAAAAACAGTGCTATCTGTATTCTCATTTAACTATATTTCAATAGCAACATAATATTGGCTAATCACTTCCCAAATGATGTCTTTAAATACATAAAGAGAGAGAATTAACCTCGAAATTTTCTCACATTTTATCAAGACGACGGTGTTAGAGTCAGTTACGACTTTTGAAGGATCTTGCTGGGATAAAAAGAGTTGGAAATTTTGCGTCCCATAACATCCGTAAGTACGAAAGCTGCTATCTGTATCGTCGTTATAACGGTGCACGAAAATCTCCTTCAAGTTCCTGGAATGGCATTAACTTTTCTCTCATGGCTCCTTTTGTCGCTGACAAGCCCGAGGCTCGATCTTCCTTCAAGTGCAGCTGACAACTCCGGAGTAAATAAATTGCCAGACGAGTGCATTCTTGAAATGGAAAGAAAAGAGACGAGTGCACCACAAAAACGTCTGAAGGCTCTAAAGAAAGCATTAGCGTGAAAAGGAGCGGATATTGTCGTTTCAGGGTGAATGGTTATGAAAAGCTGGAGACAATGGGAGGAAGAAAATATTCCTTCGGGGTGAAACAAGAGACATTTTTTTGGACTACTGATTAATTTTTTTTTGTGACCAGGACGAACATTTTTGTCGATCTTAAAGAATGCTTAATTTTCTCATTCTGATATTTAATTATTGATTATTGGCTGTGAAGAAAGAGACACCGATCCGTGAAAATATTAATAAGATCTCTTATTTTGTTGGTACTGGGATATTTTGTATTTCGATGAAAGGCAATAAAACTGCCCTATGGTATTTTTATTATTATCAGAATGAGATTAAGAATAAATAAGGCAAAATAAAGTAACTAAACTTCGCTTTACTACAAATTAAAAAGATAAAATTAATTTAAAAAAAAAGATTCGAAACTTTAAATAGAATTTATTATTGTACGAAGTTTTCTCCGGTAAAATGAATGAACATATTAAATATGAACATATTAAGTCAATATATTTTTTGTCAGTTGTCTGCTTATTTAAAAAAAGTGTCGTAGCTATCAAACTAAGAAACATCAAAATACAAATTTTCTACAAATTAAAAAGGAAAAATAAGTTTGAAGAAAAATATAGAAAATATTAAATAAAATTTAGGTTTTTACGAAGTTTTCTTGGGTAAAAGGAATTTAAATATGAATACATTAAGTCAATATATTTTTGTCGGTTGTCTGCTTATTTAAAAAAAGTGTCGTAGCTTTGAAACTAAGAAACATCAAAATACAACATTTTACACCTTTTGGATTCTTTATGAAAGCATTTAGAATTCAAATTAGTTTTTTATTAATTTAATTTATTGGCCAGTCTATTAAAAATATCTTCTGTTATAACATTTTATATGTATACTGCAATCCCTCATAAATATAAGTTTATATTTAACTTGCTCTTTATATTTAAATTACATAACCATAACAAGTTAAGCGCGTTAGCTAACGAGATATTGCAATACGGAGTATTAGTTAGTCTATAAGAAAGTTTTGTGCTTTCTCGAGGTGTATTCCAGGTGTTCTAAGATTATGTACGAGGGAAACAATCTTCCCAAAACTTACAAAAGGCTTAAGTGGGCGAATGAATGTCCTGGTTAGTTAACTCATCTTACTGAAGTGACAATGCATATATCTATGCTTCTTGCAATTCTACGAAGTAAAAATACAGTGAATTGTTCCATACGATGCATGAAGACTAATCGATGATTTGTTCAGGTAACTACTTGTATTATTCATAAAGTCAGAACTTCCTTATCATATCCTTGTCTTTTTTAATATTACAAAAACACAAACTGGAAATATGTTAATCCTCAATACCCCGTTTTTATTTTTCCAAATAAAATCCACCATCACGATTTAGTTTTTTTCAAGAAAGCTGAAGTGATAGCACCTAGTGAAATAAAAGTTAAAATTTTAAAACAAACAACAAAAAAGATAATCCATTTAGTAGTAGCACCACATAGTCTGTTTGTATCTATCCAACGAGACAAAAATTAAAGTGATTCCGTAAAAATAAAATAATTGTTTCATACGTTGTGTAAAGACAAATTGGAGTAATGTTTAGGCAACTTCTAATAGTATTCAAAATATCAACATATTCTTATCGTAACTTATCATCGTCTACTACTGTTTTACCACAAAAATATCGATTCAAGAAAGATATTAAGACATAATTTGACTTTTTCAGATTATATACATCAAATCCATTTAGTTATTTTTCCTTCATGATAGCTGTAGAGATAAATTTAATTTAAATATTTAACAATTTTGATAATAACATTAGAAAAAAATTCGAAATCGGATTTAAAGAATAGACCCAGTCTCATTAGTTCTCTTGTAGCAAAACGATAGACCGTAGCGCTGCAAACCAAATCAAACCACTTATATCCAAAAACTCACAGTTTAAGAAGAATGTCAAGACACAATTACTATTTTTTCATATAAATTTCTCCTGTGATATTTAATTATTTAGGTATTAATAGTATTGGCGACAAACAATAATAATGTTTGTTTGTCACCAATAAAGTCTGCTTGGCGAGATTTACACCGGCAAAATGAAAATGAACTGTGAATTACTTCATACGATGCCTAAAGACAAATCGGAATATTGTTGAAGAAAATATAGATATTATTCAAAAGTTAGTACCTCCTTATGACATATTATCATTGTTTCCTCTCATACTACAACAGTATCAATTCAAGACTGATATCAAGACAAAATTACACTCTTTTTTCAGATTAAATCCATCAAAGCCTTTTATTTTTTTCTGTTTACTATAGCTGTTGTAGCACCTAAAGAAATAGATTTAACAGTTTAATACAAACATGAGAAATTTTTTTCTCTGTGATGTTAAAAACAAATACACGATGAAAGGTAGTAAATCTCCTATTTTGGAATATTAGGGTTTCTACCTTCCTTTATGATACACATATGATACAATTCGTTAACTAAACGAATGAACTTCCGTCGTAATTAACACATAATACTGGAGTGACAGCAATGCATATATCTATACTTCTAGAAATTCTTCAAATTAAAAATAGAATGAATTATTTCAAATGATTCATTCTATTTTTATATGCTATTTCATATATTAAAAACAAATACACGATGAAATGTAATAAATCTCCTATTTTTTGAATATTAGGGTTTCTAGCTTCCTTTATGATACACCTACTGTGAATTCGTTAACTAAACGAATGAACCTCCTGGTTAATTAAGACATAATACTGGAGTGACAGAAATGCATATATCTATACTTCTTGAAATTTTACAAGTTAAAATAGAATGAATTATTTCATATGTTTCCTAAAGAAAAATTAGAGTTTATTTCAGGCCAATGACTTAAAAAGTTAACACCTCCTTATCATATATTATCCTTGTCTCCTGTTATACCACAGTTTAAGAAAGATGTCAAAACACAATTACTATTTTTTCAGATATATTCCTCCAATGACATTTAATTCTTTAGGTATTAACTAGTATTGGTGTTATTTAATAGTATTGACGACAAACAATAATAATGTTTGTTTGTCACCAATACAGTCAGCTTGGCGAGATTTACACTGGCAAAATAGAAATGAACTCTGAATTACCTCATACGATGTCTAAAGACAAATAGGAATATTGTAGAGGGAAATACAGTTATAATTCAAAAGTTAACAGCTTCTTATGATATATTATCATTGTATCCTCTCATACCACAACACTATCAATTCAAGACTGATATGAAGACAAAATTACACTATTTTTCAGATTAAATCCATCAAAGCCACTATTTTTTTTTTGCTTACGATAGCTGTAATAGCATCTAAAGAAATAAATTTAACAGTTTGATACGAACATCAGAATTTTTCTTCTCTGTGATGTTAAAAACAAATACATGATGAAAAGTAAGAAATGTCCTATTTTTGAATATTAGAGTTTCTAGCTTCCTTTATGATACACTTAGTGCGAATTCGTTAACTAAACGAATGAACTTCCTGGTTAATTAACACATAAAACTGGAGTGACAGCAATGCATATATCTATATTTCTTGAAATTCTATAAGATAAAAATAGAATGAATTTTTTCATATGTTTCCTAAAGATAAATTGGAGTTTAATTCAGGCCAATGACTTAAGTTAACACCTCCTTATCATATATTATCCTTGTCTCCTGTTATACCACAAGAATCACAGTTTAAGAAAGATGTCAAGACACAACTATTATTTTTTTAGATAAATTCCTCCAATGACATTTAATTCTTCAGGTATTAACCAGTATTGATGTTATTTAATAGCATTGGCGACAAGCAATAATAATGTTTGTTTGTCACATATAAAGTCTCTTGGCGAGATTTACACCGGCAAAATGAAAATGAACTGTGAATTACTTCATGCGTCGCCTAAAGACAAATCGGAATATTGTTGAGGAAAATATAGATATTATTCAAAAGTTAACACCTACTTATGATATATTATCATTGCTTCCTCCCATACCACGATATCAATTTAAGGCTGATATTAAGACAAAATTAAACTATTTTTTCAGATTAAATCCATAAAAGCCATTTAGTTTTTTCTGTTTACGATATTTGTATTAGAATCTAAAGAACTAAATTTAACAGTTTGATACAAACATCAGAATTTTTTTTGTGATGCTAAAATTAAATACAGATAAAAGGTAATAAATCTCCTATTTTTGAATATTAGGGTTTCTAGCTTCCTTTATGATACACCTAGTACGAATTCGTTAACTAAACGAATGCTTAATTAACACATAATACTGGAGTGACAGAAATGCATATATATTTATACTTCTTGAAATTCTACAAGTTAAAAATAGAAAGAATTATTTCATGTTTCCTAAAGATATATAGAAATTTATTTCAGTCCAATGAAAAAGTTAACACCTCCTTATCATATATCATCCTTGTCTCCTGTTATACCACAAAAATCACAGTTTAAGAAAGATGTTAACACAAAACCATTATTTTTTACAGATAAAATCCTCCAACGCTATTTAATACTTTTTATTTTACGTTAGCTATAGTGAAAGCCTCTACTGTTCTAAAGGTAAAATCTAGATACTAACAACAGAAAAAGAATTTATCTCTGGAATTTTAAAAATAAATATACGATGAAAGATAACAAATATGCTACCTTTGAATATTAATATTCTCAGCTTTCTTTTCGGAATGGAAAAAAAAGAGATTTCATCCTTATTTTAAGAGATTTGAATTACAAAAGTCCTAAATGTGTTCCCTCGAGACAGATGATTTCGAAAACTGGAACTGAAATTTTGTTTTTCTCAACACACCAGCAAATAATTCTTTTTTTTCCCTTATAAGCCGATTTATAACTCTCTGAAGGATTGAATCGCGCTAGCTCAATTAAACGAGAAAAGGTTCGCAAGTTTTAAAAAAATTGTTTGAACTTTTTACGGAACTAATTTACTTTTGAACAGGAAGAGTGTGATATTTAAAAACGAATAATTAGGCTTAATTCAGATAGTGTGTATTATTAGTTAAAACTGACGGAAAATGTTTTTGTGTTTATTTACGTGTTGAAATATGGATTTTTAAAAATAAGCTGCCTTAATGAGCGTTAAGCGTACAACATTTGCTTGTTTATCAGGTTTGATGAAAAAAAAATGGCTATTGCATCACTTTTATGTGAAAAGAAAAATAATTGATCACAATAAATATATATATATATATATTTATTTCTTGCGTGGCTATTTTAGATGTTTACTCATTAATTTTATTTAAATTATTTACTATAATTATTATTTAAGCTCGATGTTCCTTTCAATAATTTTAACTATTTGTTTGTCTCTAGGTAATACATAAAGAAGTATTATAAAATTTATAAAAACTTTAAAAAATATTGTCGTCATACATAATTATACTTTTGTATTACACTTATACTATTATAATGATAATTTTAAAAATAGGATTAAGGATTAGTTTTATACCAACGAAATGTAATTCTGATATTATTTATTTTTTATGAAGAATAATTAAAATAATTCAATATAAATTCATTTATTTGACATCTTGTTTGCAGAATTTAGAAATTAAATTTAGTCCATGGTTAAAATATAACAAAAATATTCCCTTTGTATATTCATTTACTTTTATACTGTATCCCTACTTAAACTGTTATTATAATGATGAAAATCCATTAGCTTTTCATAAGGGTTGAAGTTATTTATATTATTAAAATTGAAGTTGAAAAAGGCTTTAGGATCTGATAATGTAACAAATGAAATTATTAACTATTTATATGTTTATTGTCCTTCAGTAGCCTTGTTTAATGTTTAGGCTTTGGTGTTTTCCCAGAAAAATGAATAAGAGTAAATGTTATGTCTGTTCTAATAATTACAGAGTTTCTTGATGCTGCATAGTTTTATTGCCTGGCTTTAAAAATAATGTTATGTTGGCCTAGTGTCTGAGAAACAAAAAATTAATACTCATTAATAAACACATAGACAAATAAGTCTTGATTAAATGAGTTTATACAATGTAATAAATGTCTAAGGAATACAACTGTAATCAACTTATCATTTGCAGATATCGAGGACTGCTCTCGAGTCGGCGTCGCCCCTAAAACAATATGGCGATGGTTTTTCTCAAAAGGTCTATTTCTCAAGCCGCGGATGACAGCAGCGTTCACGTTGTACTCTCCTCTGGTCACAACTTTGACCTCTAAAAGAAATCAGACTGCCTCGAGGAGAAAAAAAAACAGGGGTCCACTCCATAACGGATGGGGGGGGGTCAGAATTCCCCAAACCAATATACCCTTCTATTGGTTAGGTGAAGTCCGAAGTTTCTTTCTAGTTCAAACCGGTCCTGTTATGTTATGTTTTTGACGATGACTCACGGGAAGAGGTAAAAAAACTGAACCGAATGTAATTTATTGTTACACCACTGGTGCAGTTTATTGTATTTTGAATTTTGAGTCAATAAATCCTGACTAATCAACATTTATTGCAATAGCTAGAATATTTTTATTTTCTCAGACCTTAGAAAAGTTTTAATTTTTCGATACAATCAAGAAAACAAGACCAAAATACAACATTTCAATTGATCCCATGGGATGAATTAAATTTAAAAAAATAACATTTTTTCCTTTTAAAAGCATCAAATGCTTCTTTTCGTTGTCTAATTAAATGTTACTAGCATGTCTGATAGTGTCAGTTCCCGAATGTAGAGATATGTCAGCACGTGAAAAGGATTTATCTTTGAACTTTTTAAAACTGCAGTTCTTCCGAAACCAAAAATACGATAGTGACTTATTTTAGAACTTCTTGTTATTTCCTTCAAGGAAATCTGAAGTCGATAACGACGTATCGCATTTATCCCTCTGTAAGGATATAACACATTTCCTACTTCTTTCGAGAAAATTCTTCAACTTTCCGGATCCGTGAAAACTGTTCTAAAAATGCCTGAATATGATGTGTTCTGATTTTTTTTTTATATCGATGAAGATCTGTTAAAAGTTCTACTTTATTTTGTTTATTTCTTCCTAAATGTCCTAATATCTAACAAATTTTATCTACATTTTTAAAGGAATTTTTTTTGACGTAGAAGATAAAATTATGTTGACGTTATTTTTTTATCCTGAAATGACTTGTGAACTTTTATGCCTGAATGATCTTAGTGGCAATAATGTTTTATGTTATCATATTTATGTTTTTTGTTATCATTTTTATGTTATTCTTTGCTAAATCAATAAATGCATAAAATAGATATATACTACACCTTCAAAATGTATCACAATATTTAAATAAAATTAAAATTAAGGAATCAATAATTTATTTAAGTATTCACAAATTTGAGGACTATTTATTTTTTAATATTTTTAAATGTTTTAATATTTTTAGGCATTAAATTTCGAAGACTTTTGCACATTTTCTCATACCTCATGTAATTTTTACCATACCTCAATCAAACGAAATCGTCTCAGAAATGTTTGGTTTGTATTGAATTTAATTTTTCTGTTTCTATAAACAAAACTGACCAAATAATTCAAAAAACGTTCTGCAAAGATCTGTCTCTTTGAAAACAATAATACTTAATTTCTGCACGATGAATTTATCTTATCTAATAATTCATATTTATCTACGAATAAATAATATTGTATCCGAATTTCATGTTGAAAAAAGATAATCGATATCTATTTATATCTATATTTATATCACTGTCTGTCTATATCTATCTGTATTTATTTATATCTATCTCTATCAATATCTATCTATATATATTTAATCTATCTATTTATCTATATCTGCCTTTATATATTTATATCTATCTATCTATATTTATCTATATATATATTTATATCTATCTGTCTATCTACATCTATCTATATAAATTTATATTTATCTGTCTATTTATATATATTTATATCTATCTGTCTATATCCATCTATATATATTTATATCTATCTGTCTATCTATACCTATCTACATATATTTATATTTATCTGACTATTTATATCTATCTATATATTTATCTATCTGTCTATCTATATGTATCTATATATATTTATATCTCTCTGTCTATCTCTATCATCTATCTATATTTATATCTATATATCTATTTATCATACATACTTAGATTTATACATATGTATATATATATATATATTTATACATATGTGTATAACATATATAAATATGAATAATATACATATATGTGCATTAATACTTTCTACTCACAATTTGTATGTATTCATATGATTAATGAAGAAAATCTAATTGAATCATAACTAAGATACTGTTAAATCATAGCGCCGTCAATGTTACAGAAAAATATATTTTCACATTTCTGTGCCACATATAAACAAGGATTTTATTTATGGTCTACAGTGACATAACTTAACTGAAATCTACACTTTTCTCGCCTTTTCAAATATTTTACATTTTAGAATCGTATGTTTGAAAGAATGATTTGATCTACGGAGAACTTTTTTAATGCCTCGGACGTACACAAAGTCTCGTATATAAAAACCACCCCATTAGAATGGGTCATTTTTGCAAACAAAATTTTACCCATGAATTCACCCCCAAAAAGTTTGGCTTGCACTGAATATAATGTTCCTCCATCTATAAATAAAACTGACCATAGTATTCAAAAAACGTCTTGTAAAATTCATAACTGCGGCTCCATCGGAAACATTTACATTTCGTTTCTTTGCTACAAAATTTATTTTATCTAATCATTCATATTTATCTATGAGGAGATTATATTGAATTCGCATTTCAAGTTATAAAAAGGATCCCGCATTTCTCGGAGCACAAATTTGTTTCTTTGGTGAACGGCCTTTCAGGATGGTAGATATTATGGGAATCACCGAGATCTCTTTAAATTGGAAGTTTACTTATAAATCCGCAAATTTTTCTTTATGCATCCGATGTTCCACGGAACATAAAATGCTACGGAAATGGGTCATAATGTTTTGAAATATTCCGGGTCATTGATGTATTCAGAAGTTGCATTATGTATTCTTCGATGTTTTTATTTATGACTCATTCGAACATGTTTGCTCTTTCTTCAAAGAGCTTAAAAGTATTTACAGATTTCTCCCAATACACACACACACATATATATATACATATACATATACATAGGTATATATATTCATATATATACATATATATATACATATATATATATACATATATATATATATATATATATATATATATATATATATATATATATATATATATATATATATATATATATACATATATATATATATTTATATATATATATATATATATATATATATATATATATATATATATATATATATATATATATATATATATATATATATATATATATATATATATATATATACATATATATATATATATATATATATATATATATATATATATATATATATATGCATATATATACATATATATATATATATATTTATATATATATATATATATATATATATATATATATATATATATATATATATATATATACATATCTACATATATTATACATACATATATATATATATATATATATATATATATATATATATATATATAATATGAATGTATGATGCCTTATATCTGAGAAATTTATTTCTTTAATCAATTTTTAACAACACACATTACTGCCCCTGCTGTACAACCAAACCGTGGTCCTTGAAGCAAACAAATGTCTACACATTTATTTTGTTTATTTGTTTGTTTCAAACATAAGTCATAGACTCAATGTTGGAGTGGCGTGAATAAACCCGATATGTAACAAAGAGAACGTAGTATGCAGTACTAACGATGAATTCCCATGACTGACGCTTAGGCTCTTTTGGGAATCTAGAGTTGAGCATGAAATATTGGTACCATTTATCAGCATATTAGCAGAACTTCACATGAGCCTATTCTACAGCTTAATAAATCAGTAAATTAATTATATTTTTCTCCGTTAGAATGAAGTGAGCCATCTCGAAGCTTGTAATTAATTCTGTGCACTTCGGCTAAAACTGCAAAACAATACGTTAATATAGGTCTTGTACTTTTTACTAGATCTGTGTATGTACAAAATTATATATGTATATATCTTGTACACATAAATAAAATTATATTATACTTATGTGTAAAAGATACCTTTATCAATTTTCATCAGTTATTATTCTACATAAAATATTTAATGTAAATTTATGAAGAAAAACCTTTTGGGTACTTGTTTTTTTTACGCCCAAACTAATTAATATTGATCAGGTATTATTGACTTCAACCATCAGGTACATTTTTGGTTATTTAACCTTGTGATTAATTAACAACGAAAGTCTTTTTCTTTTATGAGGTAATCAAATGAATGTTTAGAAACTGAATTTATTTCTTTTAAAATTATGCTCTTGATGCAATTATATGGATACTATACTTTCTACAAGTATGTTAGAGAGATAATTTTCATTTAGAATAATAAATTAAGTTAGAAATGAATTATGGTTTTTTCAGTTTAAAATTAGTATTTACTCTTATGAAAGAGACTTTATTTTCTACTGTTTTCAATAAGAAATTTTTGAATGAGTTTCTAATCTTATCTTTTTTAAATATTAAGAAGATAGATTCATAATATATATCCATTAAGAAAAATCAATATATACATCAATACATGAATGAATAAATTTATGCTTCGATATCAATTACCAATGAAATTCTATTGTTCTTGTAATAAATTGTTAGATCATTCTGTTTAAAAAACATAATTATTCATTGTTAAAGTTATTACTAATAATGTAATTATACAGACACTAAATTTTCATAAAATATGTCGAAGAGATTATTTGCATTTCAAATATTAAATTTAGGAGAAAGTAGTCCGAAGTTTTAAGTACAAAACTAGTTTTTCTAAAAAAAAAACACTTTATTGTTTTACTTATATATATGGATTATAATGGATGGGGAATATGGATTTTTACATAATTTTTGAAATTTATTGTAAGAAATCAAAATTAAGCTATAGTATCATATTCTAAGTTGTAAAATGTACATAAAGCAAGATATTCTGTGAATTCAAGTATGTGACACACATAGTAAAAACGTGCTTTATCTTTTATGTAATGTGTAAATAGAAATATCTTAGTCATTTTATCAAGTGATAATAACACACTATGTCAAATATACATATATACTTGAGTAATATAATAAAATGTTTTATTAATTTAATTTAATTATTACAAGTTTTATTTGACTTCATTAACTGTTATAATTTATAATATATATCTTTACTTACTAAATTTATTATTCATGCCTCCATAGTTTCTTTTTTTACATGCAATTGAAGTTTTACATTTTCCTTTACATAAATATAAATCTAAATACATAATTTCCTATTTGTTTTATGAAAAAATTCTGAATTTGTTATATTTATTAATATTTTAATATGAAATTCCATAAAATATTTTATATTGACTTTATTCCCTCTCATTCATATAATTGAATTCATTCTTTTTTGTAAGGAAAATTTTTATGCCTACCTAGATTTAGTAACTTTATCTAGAGTCCATAACTTTAATAAATTTAGTACGACGCTAAAATATTACTGACATGTTTCAAATTACATTCTTTTTATGTCAGGACATTTAAAACAATTTCTAGGTAGTCAAAGAGCATAGACAAAATCTCCCTGCCACTCTATATTTTTTGGTCCTTCATTCAATCATTTTTTTCTAGAAAACTGAACCGGATGGCAAATATTGAAGAAATATCAGCTTTCATTTACTCAAACAATTTGACAGGTCATGTTAGATGAGGACAACAAACCGTGAAATCTCTTGTTGGAAAGAACAGTGAAATCCAAGTATTGTAAAGTAACTTTAGAACCCCATGAAACTCCCAAGAGATCTCATCAATCAAAAGAAATAAACTAAAACAGATATGTGTGTAAAATGCCCACCACAAGTTGAAATTTTACAAAAAGTAGACCTTCTTCGTAGACATAAATAGAAGAAAAAGGAAGATATGGTTTCAAGATTGACACTATTCCTTTTTTCACAGATCATTGTTTGCAAAGATTCCAAGAACTGAAAAGTTTCAAAATATTGCAAACTGTTCCGGTTTTTTCGTACACTCAGCACATCTTAAAAATTATCTGATTCGTTTTATTATTTTTAGCCAGAATAGATGTTTTCAGATAATGTTTTAGACAGAATAGATATTTAATCTTGCATTGCTATCATGCCTGTGTAGAAAAAAATTTCTGTATGTAGTGTACCTGAAATTTCATAACTTAAAGTAAAATCTTTAAATGTGTTTTAAATAACGTCAAATGTAGAAAAGCGAGGACATCAATAATTTATAGTAACTTTGAATTGTTTCTACGTTAGGTTAAGTTTTTCCTAACGGCAGTATTAATTACTTACAAATATTTGAGCATAAATATTTCTTGATTACAAAGTGAATGATATTCCAGCTTCTGGTTTAATTAAATCAAGGTTTAGTAATCAAATCACATTCTTAACACGTATCCATATTAGTAATATAAATCGAATCTACCATCTCTGACACAGAGTGGGTAATCTATATAGCTGGGTTTTATTCTACTAAATATATGATAAATATATAATATATTATAATATTACATACGTACATATTTATGTGTGTGTGTAATGCAGCGAAATTTCACAGAAAAAAGCAGAAAGACTAAAAGATTGATTTAATATGATTTGTATAATTTATTAGAGATTAAGAATTAACTACTTTAGTGGTTCACAAGACGCAATAAAAGGTATAAAAGGTAAACTGTTGTGGCCAAAAAATTTTACTCTGCAGAACATAAAAAATACTACGCTGGTTGAAGATTTATTTAATATGATTTGTATAACTTATTAGAAATTAAGAATTAACTTCTTTAGTTGTTCACAAGACACAATAAAAGGTAAACAGTCGTGATAAAAAACATTTTACTCTCCAGGACATAAAAAATATTATGCTAGTTGAAGATTGACTTAATATGATTCGTAACTTATTAAGGATTAAGAATTAACTAATTTAGTGGTTCACGAGACACAATAAAAGGTAAACATTCGTGGCAAAAAAAATTTACTCTCCAGAACATAAAAAATATTATGCTGGTTTAAGATTGATTTAATATGATTTGTAGAACTTATTAGGGATTAATAATTAACTACTTTAGGGATTCACAAGCCACAATAAAAGGGTAGACAGTCTTGGCAAAAAGACTTTTACTCACAAGAACATAAAAAGACATTTCAATCGCCAACAAGCTACGCTCATCGGTACAAACCACAAAATTTCACAAGTATGGAAGGATGAGGTATTACTCACAGCCTCATGGCTTTAATACTGATCCCTAAAAGTAATGATCTAGTATTATACTTCTACAAATATGCACTTGCTTGAGCTCCCGAGGTAAAATTAACTTTCCATGCGTTACCTGGTTTTGGCACTAAATACATTTCAACACTTTTAGGCATGAAAAACGAATGTTAGAGTTTAATAATGTATTGCGCTAATTTCTATCAATGTATATATATATATATATGTATATATATATGTATATATATATATGTATATATATATATATATATATATATATATATATATATATATATATATATGACATGGTCCGAGTAAACACACTAGAGTCCTGACATCAGCTTCATATCTTTATTTAAACTCACCAACACTCTACTCACAATGGCGTCTCATTTTTGGCGCCCAACTGCAAACAAAGGCAGTATTCACTACTTCGAGGAGCCACGTCTGCCTATAGTAATTGCTTATCGCTCTCTCCCTATCTGCCCATATCACTGCGCGTGAGCCGTATTTATGTGACTAATAACGCGAGGCGCGTTACTCCCATTAAAAGAATCCCTAATTAAATCTCTTAAATTACTCTATATTTTAAATCCTGACATATATATATATATATATATATATATATATATATATATATATATATATATATATTATATATATATATATATATAGAGAGAGAGAGAGAGAGAGAGATAGATAGATATAGATATAGATATGTGTATTTATATACATATATATAAGTACATGTATACATATATGTATGTATATATATATAATATATATATAATATATATATAATGTATGTATATATATACATATATATATATATATATACATAGGTAGAGATATAGATGGATTGATAGATAGATAGTTAAAGATAGAAAGATAGTTTGGAGTGCTACGGTCTACTGTTTTGCTACGCACTGATTAATGAGACTGGGATATACTGCTTAAATCAGATTCCCAATGGTTACAATCATCCATGTCACCAGCGGGATTTGAACCGAAGGACAGCGCTCAACTATTTGGCCATCGTTCGGAGAGAGAAAGAAGAGAGAGAAACAAAAGAAGGGGTAAGGATAAGGAGACATGATGAATATTCACACAGGTACATTCGTAAAATTAAATTGAGTTGCTGAGTAATGTATCAATACTAACTAATTAGATTTTGAGCTCCTAGCTTAAAGGTGAAATTCCTAATACATATAATAATTATGATTTAATCAATTTATTAAAATGCAAATTGCTGATTATGGACATAGATCATATAAAATTTGTATAAACTTGCTTATGAGTTTCTTGAGTATTCAATCTTTACAAAGTAAAATAAAAACTGAGCAAATGATGACCATTAGCAGTGTAAAACACTAGCTTATTTATCCACAATTAAGTAACTAAGTAATTAGGATCATCAATATACCACAAAAATTAAGACATCTGCATTGCGGTAACATTTATTAATATGAAAGTAGCACCCCCATATAAAATAGGACTTTGAGTTAAAAAAATAATGGAACCTATGTAGGTAAACAAAAGAATTTGGAAGAACTTTTCAGTGCATGTAATGCAAACATTAGGATCATTTAAATTAAATTAAATGCTGGTAATTAGAAAAAATACTCACAATTTCTTTTTATTGTGAACATTTTTCTAAATTAATAATCTAATAGCTTACAAATTTCCAGGTCGTTAACGTTTCATTTCATTATGCGCTTGTCTTCTCTGGTAAAAATAAACAACTGACTGCACTTAAAAATTTCTAAATCACTATTTTCTTTTCTTGGAACTAGAGTTTTCTTATTACTTAACGGTGAAACCCTTGACTTAAGATTTTTTTCTTATCGTTCTTAATTGCATTACAGTTAATCGGGGAAAATTTACCTGCTTTTCTTTTTCTTTAACAAATCTGGCTTTAAGCCAGTCTTAGGTAATCAGTTCTATTATATAAAGGTATATGTAACTATTTTGGAGGGAACTGACTTTCATAATTATTACTGTCACCTTTCGCCATATTTGATTATAAATGCAATATTTTAATGTTACAAATAAAAGAAAAACTTAATAAGTGTTACTGTTTTATAAAGACTACTTAATAATAATATTTGTATAAAAATAATTTGTATAATAATTGTAATAATTTGTATATGATCACTATTTACACCATTTCATAACTAAGTATTTTTAGTTTCAAAACGGATTGCTCGAATTCGAATTTTCTTCAAGAAATGTCGTTAGTAGTTCTTTGAAATACAACCCAAACGTATTTGGTATCTCGAAGTATTTTCGAAGCAATTTCTTAATGGTCTATTTAAAGAAAAATAGATATACTGGCCAGTTTACTCCCCTGATTTAAATCCCATCAAACGTGTGGGATGCCTTGAGGAGACGCATTGCAGGTCGCTTACATCCTCCGCAGAACACCTAACAACTCAAATAGATGCTGATTGCGTAATGGGCACACCTATCGCAAGAAATGTTGGACCAGCTGGTTCTGAGTATGCGGAGACGGTACGAAGCAACCATTGCAGTTATGGAAGGGCTTATCCCATATTAATGAGCATCTGCTTGTTGTTTTTCTTCTTGGATAGACAAACATAAGTCACGATACTATGCGTTCAATAAAGCTTGTTTTTGTTTGATTCCGTACCGTAAGCATCGTATTCCCTTTTCAGCAACGATGCTTCCGTCATCCTTTACGTACATAATACTCTCCCTCATTTCTGAATTTCATGTCTCTCAGATAATTTCTCATGGAGTTATGGCAAAAAATCCACCTGTTGCTTAAGTTTTGCACACCAGTGTATAAATTTCAATTGAATGGGACAGTTATAAATGTGCATTCGAATAATTCAGAAATGTTTTAAAAAAAATTAAACTTTATTTACTTGAATGTATGATATCCGAGATTCCATATTTAACCAGCGTGGGCGCATGTTACCCGCATTTACACGAGAACACGCTCTTGTGCAACTTTTCTTAGCCAAATACCAACAAACTTACTTTTGATAACTAACAAAAAATTTATATTGCCAAAACCCTTTATTAAAAGTTTAAAATACAATTTGGATTATCTAAAGTATTAAAGTTTAGAGACATTTGGAACTGTGGATCTTTTTTCTATTCGCATTCCAAAAGCCCAGACATAAGACAACGACTTAAAAGCTTAAATCACAGTTTTATATTTTATCTTTATATTTCATAATTTTAATCGAACAACGATGTACGGTTGACAACATCTCTCCTCCGACCACAAACACTAAAAAAATAAATAAATAAATAAATAAAAAAATAAAAAATAAATAAATAAATAAAAATAAATAAATCTCTGGAGCCCGAATAAATTAAAACTACCTCTTTTTAAGAAAAATATTTAGAGAAAATTTCTCGAATGCATATTATTGTGATCTAGAAAAGGTATCAGTCTGGGATGAATATCTGGGATGAAAATCTGGGATGTTTATTTCCATTGGGTGATTTTGTGTGAAATGGTTTTATAACGCTTGGGTCTCAGAGGCCCGGCGCACGTCCTCGGGAGTTAAGTATTCGTATCTGAATCGTTTCATTTGCTCTTTATTTTTCAAATTAGATCTCTTTAGTTTAAATATAAATAAATCAAATTAACAAAATATTTTGAAATGTAACTAGCTCAAATTTGGAATATTTTTAATCTATCTTCCTACAATGAATATGAATAGAACTAAAACATAAAGTACAGTTATGACTATTAATAACTTTAAATATTTTACTAAAATACAATTTTTTGTATTTTATGGGTATTTGAAGCACTTTAGATAATTTTTAACTGATCTATCCTTCTATGAATAAACGTTCATTAAAATTACTATTTCAAAATGCCAAATCTGCCAGTTCGGTACTTCAAAGAACAATAAAAGACATTTTTCTTTCAGAAAAACTGCAGAAGACATTTTCCTAATATTTTTCTAAAGATTACTCCATGGATGTTTAAGATAACAACTAAGTTTTATGTCCAAGTTCTAAATAATGTCCGACAAGTGTAGAATATCTTAGTTCTTTAAAAGCTATGCGCACTGAGTATTTTCAATTAATCCCATTTTGGAACATTTTATAGGTAAAAGCTTTTATAATAGTTAATATTTCACACACTGTAACCATTTTTACATAAATATGCATTTAATAACAAAAAACAAATTGATTAAGAACGAAACAAATACTGGAGGATTCCGATGATCCAACAGGATTTGTATACTGGATTGCTGTGGATTGTCAATTATGTTACTGCAATTCTTAGTTAATTCCCTATTTTAGACAAGAGCAGTGGGATTTACCAACATAAGCAATAGGATATGATGTTAGCAGTGCTTTGATAAATACTTAGTTTTAAAACTTAGTCAATTATGCTCTCTCTATTCAATACTTATTATTACAGATTTTTTAATGTGCATGTCAAGCGATTTGTGACACCTAATTGTGACGAGTATTTAAATTCACCTTCTAATGTGTTGTATTGATTTTCTAAACACTAATTTATTTTTGTACAATTAAACTATTTTGTAGAGAGTTATTTTTTATGTAAAAATAATATATTGTCTTTATTCCATAAAGAAGTTTCTATAGTAGCATATCGCATGCACTAATAATGTTAAGTGTATAATGGAAGATAAAGTGTAGAAACTTGCAAACGTCTATCCAAGGTTTTGTAGTAGAGATTCATTAAATTATGCTTTAGAAACCAACATTGATTTTCTTACCAATCTTTTATTTTCTGTTTTTCCGGAGATGCTACATTTGGTATTCGTTGTTTGTTTTATTCTTTATGCTGAGACATAAGTAGGGAAGGGTTGGCATAAAAGAAGACTTAATTTAAGCAAAATAAACAAGCTTACATACTGTTGCCAAGCTATTTTTTTCTTATTAATACATCGCTTTGATTTCAGAAGATGTTCCAGAAATTCTTCGTCCTTTTCCTAATCTTGATTACTTTTTTATCTTCCTTCTGTGGAAGAAGTTCTCAGCCGCCTGTTATCTTGATGGCTAATCCATCAAATTCTAGTGACCGCCCTCCCGCTTTCTGATTACTGCTTGATTAAATAAAAGCCTTCACCCCCCCCCATCCTCCGTTTCCATGTTTGGAAAGACCTAGTGGATTCTCCCAATCTTTCCCTTAAAGTTTTAGTGAAAACTGAAAAATGTTTCCAATTAAAAGAAATGGTTGTAGACGAACTAAAGAAATTCCTTGCAATTTTTTGCTCATTTAGTATGATGTAGCAACAGGATATATACAATGTTGGCACATGTTATATTTTCGAGATGCGTTAGCAGATAGAATGGCTAGAAATGCTTGTTTACAGTGTATAATATTGAACATAAGTACCATAAGAGTGACATCGGTTAATCTAGGTATATCAAATGAATTAATATAGTTCCAATAGCATAATAGTAACATACACAAATACCAAAAACATTTTAAAGTATTCACATTAGTTGACTTGTAATATATTTGTTGTGTACCTTAGTACTCTGTAACATCAGCTTACGTATATTATTAAGTCATTCGAATGTTATGTCTATTAGTAGCTGTTATTAATTCCACTATAATGCAATACTTTCAATAATCCACTTAATACTATTACCACTCAATGTAGTTGACAATTATTGTGTTACTTTATTTAACGTTTCCCATTATATACCAGATTTTAAACTACAAATCTTTTGAAATTAGACTTAAATAAGTTAAAATAACACATACTACAACTATAAATATATGCTCATATTCTCTAGTAGGCTACTTATTGTTCTTTAAATATAGTATGATAGGTTATATTAAGTCATTTAATAAATTTTAGTCATATTATCAAATACTAAAGAAGAATTGGGCTCTAATTGTGGAATAACAGTAGTACTTGTAAATGCAGAATAAAATTAAGAGTATCACATAGGAATACAAAAATATTCTACCAAACCACGTAGTGTGTTATGAATTATTTGGGGAATAAGATGTGTTACCACCAGCAATGGAATAAGAAACATTCTATCTAAAGTTCTCAAGCAGTTATTACTATATGGTGCACAAGAGCTTTGTTATTTTTTCATGGCACCCCAACAGCAATAGTTCTAATATGCTGATCATATACATCAGCATTTTAGTGGAAAAGTAATATCGTTTTAATTGACAGGAAAGCATGCAAATTAAATATAAATTAAAGAAAATAATTCCAAGGTAAGTTAAAAAGTCAATATGGTAGGTAAACTTGTTAATCCCCTCATATTTTTCCAAATCATGGAAGAAACCTTGATATACTTACTATCTTTTCTTACTCACATTCATTTTCAAACAATATTTGGTCTTTGGTTGCAAATCCAGTTTTGAATGAACACCCATACATTTTCCCATTTAAATTTGGATACTTTGTATTGATTGAAATGCGAAATTAAATGAAAATAAGCAAATTTTGTTTTCACTCTTTGGTCCCAAGATTGTTCAATTGAACTATCTTTGTTAAAACTAAAGGAACTGTTATTTATGAAAACAAAATAAATTTACTAAAAAATATAAATAAAATTATAATTAAGGAAAATTATAACCGAGGTTTTAAGTCTTATCTTTTTGAGAAATTAGGGTAGAATCACCTCGGGATACCTCGGCACACAGTTTGGGAACCTATATTCTAATGCATGTATTTCAAGCTACACGAAAAAAGTACCAGTAAAATACGCCATAAAGTGGAATGAATTCACAACAATAGTTGGAAGTTATATATTGAATGTCTTGTAATCTAAAACCCTCCCAAATAAAGCAATTTGAAAGTAGAAAATTCATTTGAATTCTTTAAAGTATTTTATGGGATAATACATCACGTAATAGGATTGCAGTTGGTCTCAGAACAATTATCATTGGTCTTAATGGTTTTGTGCGCAGTCTAGGTTTAATAAACTTCTTTCTACTTATTTATTAATACTGATTTTCCATCGGATCATTTTTTAGAAAGATTTCTTACATCGTCAATCGATAAAATTCCTCTATCTTCCAAGTAATATTGTTTTCTGTAACATTTATATTATCATTCATTCCGTTTAAGGGATTATAATCATGAAACACGATTTTTCCATATTTAAAACCCCCCAGCTAATATAGCAGTTAAAATAACATTCCTGTACAAATTATGACTCATTTTCATAAAACTTTTAGACATTTAGACGTGATTCATTACTTCTGATTAGTATTTCGGTAGAGCAATTCAAATCTTTTGGAAATTTTAATCTTTGGAATTAAATACTAATGACTAGTTTTTTATTCCCTTTCTTGGATTGTAGAAGGAATTTTAAATTTTAATTTACACGTCCTTCACATAAAATGTACCCAAATGCAAATCAATAAAGTCTGGAAGAAGTAATAATGATTTCGAGTCAATACAAATAGTATGGATTTTCAAACAACTCAGATCTTATCAGTTTGCATCCGACTTGCAGAGATTCGAGATTAAATAAAAATATAATGGATCAATTTTTATCTGAAAGTTTATGTTGAAGTTTAACAAATTAAGCGTCAGCAAAAAAGCTTTAACTCATTAAAATTTGTGCCTCTTCTGCATGTGAGGGTATTCCACTGATTTTAATATTAACCCCTTAACAGCCTCGAACGTATACTTATATGTTTTGTGCTTGGATGCATTAATTGTCCCGTAATGCATAATGTGTCCCGTATCCCGTAATGTGTAGACCTTGTATATGTTAAATGTTTCATATGTGAGTGTACTTAATGTCAATCAAAAAGTACCAAGAAACGTATTGCATGAAGACATATATACTCCAAAAGCAGTTAAAACATTGACTGCGGAAGACGTTTATATACGCCCGTGGCAGTTAAGGGGTTAAGAAAACAGTAAACATTATTGAAAATCGACTAAAAATTTCTAATTTTTTTAGAGTATTGACGCTTTATTTTACACAAAACCTTAAAGAGAAACCACATGTCTATATCAGCTGAAAGGTTTTAGTCCATTTTATATTATAGAAAGATATTTACCGGTTTGTATATTTTTTGTGGTTAGAAAGTATATGTAAATGATGATACACTTATTTTATGTTTTTTTTTAAATATTATATTTATTTAAGTTTAAAATAGGGTTGTTTTTACAGTATTAGTTAATAAAATAATATATCATATATAATTAAAAAATGTTTTTAAAGCATTTGTATTTATAACTTCATCAAATATTTAAATTTATATAAATAAAATAATAAAAAAATTCATAATTTTTTTCTTTTTTTAGGGGGGGGGGAAACTGGTTTTAGGTAAGAAAAATTATACAAGATTTTTATTTGTTTTATCATTAACTAACTTTTTGTCAGAAATGGACTTTAATCACGTTATAAGAAAACGGCTCATATCATGAGTAACTATAATAAAGATAAGTTTATCAAAAGCTTCAATTCTCTTAGAAGAGGAACTTTTTTAATTTTTATGCCTTTCAAATTTCCCGACGAGCTTATGTGTTATGCATTCTTACAAAATATTGGCTAAATTTTAAAGTACAGACATCAAAATATTTTTTTATGAATTAACTCTTGAATGAGCCAAAAAATATTGCCCAAATATATAAATAAAAATGTTAAAATATTCTTAAAAATGTAACAAAACTTTAAAGTTTTACAAGAGCATAAAACATATTTGTGTATTCTTTTCCGATTCAAAAGTCCTTATTTTAACTTTATCTAAATCGCTTTTCCTTTTCGTGTTTTTAATTATGCTGCTTGCAAATAGATGGCAGTACTAGTTTAAAATCTTTACAATTGAGTTTCCCAGTACTCTGAACAGCTTTTTTCCATTTACCAAACTAATCTTTTTTAGTAATTTTTTATGATTGAATATTCGCTGTATGGGCGGAAAGCCTGGGTCAGCGTGGTGAAATTCTTTTATGATTGAATATTGTCACCGGAGAAGAACCTATGTGTAAAATTACAGATCTTTAGCTACTCTGGTAGGTAGCTAAAAATTGATTACAAAATTACAACTGACACACAAGTGATAATAAATAAAAGCGATAGAAAAGTACTTAGTAACTCCCATCGTCTCCTTACTATTTCTGTCTCCCTTTATTAAATGTACAGACTTCAAAAACTCTTCAATAAATCAAGAAAATATTTCTCATTTATGTCTCATTTATTAAGTACACTTTTAGGTACTAAATCACAAGACAAAGTTAAAAGAATGGAAATTAGGCATGAGAAAATTCTAAAAATTGCAAAAGTTCATTTTTCACAACAATTATCCGACTTCTCTAAAAAGATTTAATGTTATTGATTTAGTTTTACCTTACTGTATATGAATAAAAATTACATAACCTAGTAATATAGAAAAATATTACTTTCATCGCCGCCTTAACTATTTTATATCCCTAAGCGTTCCAAAGGCGCATTAAACATAATTACAAAAATTTCAGTGCAAACTGCAAAAGGAACGGACATAATACAAACCGCAGGTGGCATAAAAATATTATCTCCGACATAAAATACAATGTGGTAAAAATACAAATTTCTTTAACTGCATCTAGAATTCTCATACCTAGAATTCACTAAAATGTCGTCGCATAGTTCTCCTGGGATTCGAGATGTTCTGAGCGCGTCAAGAGAAAAAAAAATCCCCATGAAATTGTGTCTGTAAGTCTTCTACTTTCCAGAAACAAGCGAAGATGCACCCTTAAAAATACTCTGCTCAACTTGTAAACTTCTTGGTAAATGACTGAAAAAACAAACAAACAAACTTCATCCCCAAAACGTCACTGTTGCAAAAGTTGTTTAGTGGTCGCTGGAGAATGGGATAGAATAAGGCGAGAAATAATTTCAACATAAATTCTGCAATAATATTTAGAAGAAGGTGTTGAGCACTTATTTTTTATTTGTGATATACTCCTGTAAGGGAGTTTTGGGTCCTTTGTTAAAAGTAGATTAGACATTGTTTGTGTATTGGACAATTAATAGTTAAAATTATTTTACAATTTTCAGAACAGACAACACTTTTAAGATTGTCTTAATGATCTCAACTACCTTTTTAAATATCATAATTATTATTCTAAGGGGTAAATTAAGTAATTATTTTTATAGTTTTTAACATAAATCGTTTAGATGCCTTTTATTGTTCACTGTGCAGAGATAATTAGCATTTACTTCTTCATTTTCCCAAAATGAGTTAGAACTTCTAGTCTAATCCAACTCTAAGCCTTCACTGGGCTTAAGCTTGCCTCGTGAGATCTATATACATTATAACCACAATGAATATATTGGGGATTTTTTTTATCTAACTTTTGTAAAAAACGTTTTATTACACGTGAGTTTATTTCAATAACTTTAGTTATTGAAATAAACTCACGTGTATGCCTGGCATGAAATATAGTTCAAAATTAATAGTTTGGTGGTAGAAAAGATATAAACAAGAAGGCACTACAGAATTTTTTTTAAAAAATTCACTTAAAATGTAAAGAAATTACATACCTCCTATATGGATAGGAGGTATGGAAAAGAATTTGCATATCTCCAACTATTTTTAACACTAATGATCCTAGACTGTCAACTGATGTGCAACTGATCTCTTATGGTCACAAACATTATTTACTTGCACTTTTATACAATATTAGGGTTCTCTAATTGATTGATTATCATCCAGCTATTAATTTGAAATTGTGTGACTGCTTTGGTTCTGTATGGGTAGAAATGTGTTAATGTTTAGAAAATACCAGGAGAAACCCTTAATTTGTTAAATCACAATTATGGAAATATTGCAATGAATTTCAGCCTTTAGGAAACACTTAGAAACAGATGAGATCTATATACATTATAACTACAATTAATATATTGGCTTTTTTAAGTAACTTTTGTAATAAATGTTTTATTACACTGAGTTTACTTCAATAACTTTAGTTGTTGAAATATTGAAATAAACTCACGTGTATGCCTGGCATGAAATATAGTACAAAATTAATAGTTTGATGGCGGAAAAGATATAAACAAGAAGGCACTACAGAAATTTCTAAACATTTCACTAGAAATGTAAAGAAATTACACAAAAGAATTTGCAAACCTGCAAGTATTTTTAACACTAACTATCCTAGACTGTCTACTGCTCATGTGCAACTGATCTCTTACGGCCATGGACATTATTTTAACAGTATGATTCAAAATTTTGACCATTTATACCAAATTAGGGTTCTCTAATTGATTGGTTATCATTCAGCCATTCATTAGAAATTGCGTGACTGTGTCTTTGGTCCTGTATGAGTAGCAATGTGTTCGTGTTTAGAAAATACCAGGAAAAACCCATAATTTGTTAAATCACAATTATGGAAATACTGCACTGAATTTAAGCCTTTAGGGAATACTTAGAAACAGATTAAATCTGTATACATTATAACTACTATTAATATGTATTTTATCTAACTTACACTGAGTTTACTTCAATAACTTTAGTTGTTGAAATATTGAAATAAACTCACATGTATGCCCGACATGAAATATAGTTCAAAATTAATATTTTGATGGTGGAAAAGATATAAACAAGAAGGAACTACAGAAATTTTAAACATTTCACTTGAAATGTAAAGAAATTACACAAAAGAATTTGAACACCTCCAAGTTTTTTTTAACACTAACGATCCTAGATTGCTACTTCTCATGTACAACTGATCTCTTATGATCACAGACATTATTTTAACAGTATGATTCAAATTTGTGAGCACCAAATTAGGGTTCTCTAATTAATTGGTTATCATTCAGCCATTCATTAGAAATTGCGTGACTGAAGCTTTGGTTCTGTATGAGTAGCAAATTGTTCGTGTTTAGTAAAAACCAGGAAAAACCCATAATTTGTTAAATCACAATTATGGAAATACTGCACTGAATTTAAGCCTTTGGAGAATATTTAGAAATAGTTGAAAATGGAAGTTTTAAAAATAGTGTAATGGTTTTTTTAAAGTTAGCTATCGTAAACAGTCTAGTTATAAATTCATCAAATATTTTTGGGTAGAAGATCATTCTAAATGAAAGTCTATTTTAACGTAAAATATGTCGAAGTGACTATTATTCAAAGCGTTTGAAAAATATCAGTATTTTCTTCCCAGTTACGTTTCTATATCATTCTTCCAGAAGTTTAACTTTTGTTATAAATGTCTTGCTCTGCACCATGGGCATCAAATTCCTCCTGAATTTAGGTTCTTGATGTCTGACATGAAATATAGTTCAAAACTAATATTATTTTGATAATGGAGAAGATATAAACAAGAAGGCGCTACAGAACTTTCTAAACATTTCACTTGAAATGTAAGGAAATTTCACAAAAGGATTTGCATACTCCCATATATTTTTAATACTAACGATCCAAGACTGTCTACTGCTCATGTGCAAATTAAAACTGACCGCTCTTTTCTACAAACCTTGGGCTTGGTATATGTTAGTTGATAATCATTTCTCCATTTTTAAATATCGCCTTCCATTTTCTGTCTTATCACTGTCTAAAATTGGCCCTGGATCTTTACAGCAATCTATTGCTGAGGACCAATAAAAAAACTTCCAAACCTTTGCTCTAGTTTCAGGACTGTTTAGAAGCAGTTCTCCACTTCGCATCATAAAATTGCCTTAGTTTTTGAAAACAAGGAATTTGAGCAAATTTTGAATTTAATATTTCTAATATTTTATCTATAAATGACAAAAATACATCTACATAGGGGCCTTCTAATGACCACACTACGAGACAATGAATAAAGCTAGCAAAGGGAAAATGACTACTGGATAAATTTAAAAATTTTCAGGTAGTCCAGGAAATTTATGTAAATATTTCGGACATTGTTTATTTGAATAACCATTCCTTAAAGCTTTTGTAACGTTTCGAGTTTATTTTTGGTAAGCGTAGAGATATTTTAACGCCAATAAAAATACCTAAATATGAAAGTCATAATTATAAAAATTCAAATCATTATTCTAATAAGCAGTAAAATTTCTTATCAGAGCAAGGAGTGACTTCAAATCTATTGGATATATATTACACACGAAATATATGAGTGTTGAAAACAGCAGAAGGTAGCTTTTTTTTAATAAAATTATGCTGTATAATTCCTACAAATATTATTAAAAAATATACATTGGGAAATAAGCTTTCTATATGTAGTTAATTTATTAAAGTCTGCAAACGGTTATGACAAATTTTCTTATTAATTTTATTTCTGCCCATTTGGACGCAAAAAATTCCTGGTTGTTCTTCTCGAATTAATTTCTATAGCATCTTCAAGTCAAATCCCTGCAACGGTTTCAGTAATTTTTTTGTGTGTTTGAAAAAAAAATCTCACTTTGCAGAGTTTATTGGATTAGATCTTGACTTAAGAAAGCTAAAATCGAATTTTTCTCATTCTCCCCGGAGGTCCAATCTTCACTCCCCCTTTTACAAAAGGGGATTTCGATTTTTGGTAGGTTTCCCCCTAAACCCCTTAAGCAATTTTACTGACGAGATCATGCTGCATTTGATAGACTGCGGTGACAAGGTATTTGATTTGTTCTAAAACACGGGAGTTGATCTACCCTGTTTGATACAAGACAATGCATTTCATAAATAATTCATTGTTTAGAAACGTATCGACGATATTCTTGGACTTGTAATACCGTTAAACTCGTTTACTGGTAAACTAAATATTTTACCGGTAATTTCCAAATAAAGATTTAGTTTTTATATATAATATTTGTACTGTATAAACTATCTGATCTACTAATGTCAATCTAAGATATTATTTTCAGCAGCTAGGTTTTTTTTCCAATAAATTAAGTCTTAATCTGCTAATAAAACTGGAAAAATTAATAATTTTCCATTATACATTTAAAAATATTTTTGCATAAAATATCTTTTATATCTGTATTATTCATTGTATGTTAACTTTTAATTCATAGCATTTTTTAATCTTTTAATAATATTGTTAAAAATTGATTAGTAAAATTATAAATTTTACTATAAATTTGACGATATTTACATTTTTTATTAATTACTATTTAGTTCTGTCTTTTAAAACAAAATTTTAAACGAAAACTGTTATATTATTTAAGACATATTATCTAGTATTTATGTTATTTTATGTGACAAATCACGGAAAAAAATTGTAAATTACTGATAAACTGCTAATTAGATTCTTATTTACCGAAGTGTAAGTAAAAGAAAAAGTTTTATAATCTTTGAATAATATTCTTGTAAATTGATTAGTAAAGTTATAAATTTTATTAAATATTTAATAATATTTAAATGCTTCATTTTTTTATTAATTGCTATTTAGTTCTGTCTTTTTAAATAAAATTTTAAACGAAAAATTATATGTATTTAAGATCTATTATCTAGTATTTATGTTATTTTGGGGGGAAAAATCAGGAGAAAAACTTGTAAATCACTGGTAAACTGCTAATTAGATTCTTATTTACCGAAGTGTAGGTAAAAGAAAAAGTTTTATAATCTTTTAATAACATTGTAGATTGATTAGTAAAGTTATAATTTTATACAATATTTAATGATATTTAAATGTCTACATTTTTTATTAATTACTATTTAGTTCTGTCTTTTTAAATAAAATTTTAAACGAAAATTATTATATGTATTTAAGACCTATTACCTAGTATTTATGTTATTTTTGGGAAAAAATCAGGAGAAAAACTTGTAAATCACTGGTAAACTGCTAATTAGATTCTTATTTACCGAAGTGTACGTAAAAGAGAAAGTTTTATAACCTTTTAATAATATTGTTGTAAATTGATTAGTAAAGTTATAAATTTTATTAAATATTTAATGATATTTAAATAATTCCTTTTTTATTAATTGCTATTTAGTTCTGTCTTTTTAAATAAATTTTAAACGAAAAATTATATGTATTTAAGACCTATTACCTAGTATTTATGTAATTTTTTGGGAAAAAATCAGGAAAAAAACTTGTAAACCACTGGTAAACTGCTAATTTGATTCTGATTTACCGAAGTGTAGGTAAAAGAAAAAGCTTTATAATCTTTTAATAATATTGTAAATTGATTAGTAAAGTTATAAATTTTGTCAAATATTTATTGATATTTAAATATCTAAATTTTTTATTAATTACTATTTAGTTCTGTCTTTTTAAATAAAATTTTACACGAAAATTATTATATGCATTTAAGACCTATTATCTAGTATTTATGTTATTTTTTGGGAAAATCAGGGAAAAAATTGTAAATCACTGATAAACTGCAAATTAGATTCTTATTTACCGAAATGTCAGTAAAAGAAAAAGGTTTTATAATCTTTTAATAATATTTTTGTAAATTGATTAGTAAAGTTATAAATTTTATTAAATATTTAATGATATTTAAATGTTTACATTTTTTATTAATTACTATTTAGTTCTGCTTTTTAAATAAAATTTTAAACTAAAAATCATTATATATATTTAAGACCTATTACCTAGTATTTATGTTATTTTTGGGGAAAAATCATAGAAGTAACTTGTAAATCACTGATAAACAGCAAATTAGATTCTTATTTACCGAAGTGTAGGTAAAAGAAAAAATTTTATATTCTTTTAATAAATTAATTAGTAAAGTTATAAATTTTAAGTAAATTGATTAGTAAAATGATTTAAGTAAATTGATTAGTAAAGTTATAAATTTTATTAAACATTTAATGATATTTAAATGTCTACATTTTTTATTAATTACTATTTAGTTCTGTCTTTTTAATCAAAATTTTAAACGAAAAATTATTATATGTATTTAAGACCTATTGTCTAGTATTTATGTTACTTTTTTGAAAAAAATCAGGAAAAAAAAAACTTGTAAATCGCTGGTAAACTGCTAATTAGATTCTTATTTACCGAAGTGTAGGTAAAAGAAAAAGTTTCATAATATTTTAATAATATTGTTGTAAATTGATTAGTAAAATTATAAAATTTATTAAATATTTAATGGTATTTAAATGTTTACATTTTTATTAATTACTATTTAGTTCTGTCTTTTTAAATAAAATTTTACACGAAAATTATTATATGCATTTAAGACCTATTATCTAGTATTTATGTTATATTGTGGGAAAATCAGGGAAAAAATTGTAAATCACTGATAAACTGCAAATTAGATTCTTATTTACCGAAGTGTAGGTAAAAGAAAAAGTTTTATAATCTTTTAATAATATTGTTGTAAATTGATTAGTAAAGTTATAAATTTTATTAAATATTTAATGATATTTAAATGTTTACATTTTTTCTTAATTACTATTTAGTTCTGCTTTTTAAATAAAATTTTAAACTAAAAATCATTATATATATTTAAGACCTATTACATAGTATTTATGTTATTTTTGGGGAAAAATCAGAGAAGTAACTTGTAAATCACTGATAAACAGCAAATTAGATTCTTATTTACCGAAGTGTAGGTAAAAGAAAAAGTTTCATATTCTTTTAATAAATTAATTAGTAAAGTTATAAATTTTATTAAACATTTAATGATATTTAAATGTCTACATTTTTTATTAATTATTATTTAATTCTGTCTTTTTAAATAAAATTTTAAACGAAAAATTATTATATGTATTTAAGACCTATTACCTAGTATTTATGTTATTTTGGGGGGAAAATCAGGGAAGAAAACTTGTAAATCACTGGTAAATTGCTAATTAGATTCTTATTTACCGAAGTATAGGTAAAAGAAAAAGTTTTATATTCTTTTAATAATATTGTAAATTGATTAGTAAAGTTATAAATTTTATTAAACATTTAATGATATTTAAATGTCTACATTTTTTATTAATTACTATTTAGTTCTGTCTTTTTAAATAAAATTTTAAATTAAAGGTTATTATATGTATTTAAGACCTATTACATATTATTTATGTTATTTTTGGGGGAAAAATCAGGGAAGAAAACTAGTAAATCACTGGTAAATTGCTAACTAGATTCTTATTTACTGAAGTGTCAGTAAAAAAAAGTTTGTACATTTAAAAGCTCTAGTTTACATGTAAGTGAATCTGGATATTTTTTCAATGTAGCAGACAGAATTGACAACTGTTTTAACACTAGAGATTAACCGATCTCAACTGTGAATTTTTTATCAATGCACAGAGAGCTTTATGCAGCTTGAGTATTAAATGCTACGAATATGAGCAACTTTGCCAATTTCCGTAAAGTGAGCCCTCATAATTTAAAATCAGGGTAACAGCAAAAGAACCCCAAGCTTCTTATGCTACATCCAGAGGTATTGTTTGAACTTGAAGGACATTGCAGCCACGAATATAGTTTATGTACTCCAGCCGAAATTTACGAACATCACAGAGGTTTTGTCGAAGCAAGCCTAGGACATAAAACCCTTCGGTTGTGAGTTTGACACCTTTGCCGACTGAGCTACCATGGTGTGAATTTGACTCCACAGAGAAGTAAATCATTAACTATGTTTAACGTAATTAATTCTTGGTTGCATTACTTAGGAAAGAATATTTGTCCATATGATACTTTATTAAAAAATAAATGTTATAAAAATATGGTACATTATTGTAGAAATTAGACTCGTTTTTCTATCTGCTGTACCAACAGTGAGAAAGTACAGCTCTTTATCCATTTCACTGCAACTCTCATGCTTGTTCAGTAAATCCATTTATTTATGATATTATTTTAGGTCGATCATGAATTTATGAAATAATGATTATTGATAAAACTGGATGTGGAACTAAAATTATTAGAAGTGAAAAAATCTCTGCAAATGCAGATTAGACCTGCTTTAACCCTTTGTATCCTGAATTAATTTACCATCAACTTTCTTACTGCATTTTTGCATCATTAGATAAGTTGCAGTGAAGAATAATCATAGAAAAAAGAAAATTAATTTTTACTGTATTTTAGTAGTTAATTTTGCAGCTGCTACTTTCTAGTACCAACATATTTTTTTGACTCTATGATAGAAAATAAAACATTAAATTATGAATAAAGTGAACGAAATGCTTACCTGCGAAGTATAGAAGTCTCTAAATATAATAGTAGCAAATAACTGGTAATAAACCACTAAATTGACTCAATTGAACAACACGTGTATCAACTTTACCACAAAATGACCTTCGAATGCAGCACGCCAGTTATAAAATCCCTACTATGCGAATAAAAAGTATTCCCGATTTGTGCTGTCATTTCTTTTCTGCTCTTAGAACTACATCGTTCATGTCCTTGTGAGTACCGTCAGGAAAAACGGTTTTATTATGGATATATAGGTGTTTGATTGAAGTGGTATTTATATGAGTACCGTCAGGATAAAAAGGGTTAAAGAAATCTGCTCAGAAGCAAAGCAGTTTTCCACAGGGGTAACATGATGCGAGACTTGTTCTTATGACTGCTATCTAACCCCGTTGACTAACGTCATAATAATTATCATCCTCGGGTCTAAATTCTTTAATTTCTCGAGTAGTGTTCACATATCTACACCACATAGATCAAAAACTAGAATATGACCACTGAGAATTTTAATGAACTATTGGAAGGAAAGCAAACGAAACATTATATAAATGCTGTTGAACTCCTTAATCGTATAATTCCGGGTGTAAAAGGTCATAAAATTGCCCACTTTGTATTTAAGAAAATTGCATAAATATGTGTATGTGTTATTGCATAAATATGTGTATGCCTTTATTTTTAACTTTTGAGTTTAAAATAAAAAAAAAATTATGAAAAATCAATAATCAGGGTTATGATTAAATGTTGGTTCTCCAGAAAATAGAAAGAATTAATAACCCTTTATATATAAATAACCCTTTATATCCTGAATTAATTTACCATCAACTTTCGTACTGCATTTTTGCATCATAAGATAAGTTTTAATGGAGAATAATCATAAAAAAAGAAAATTTTTACTGTATTTTAGTAGTTGATTTCGCAGCTGTTACTTTCTAGTACCAACATATATTTTTGACTCTGTGATAGAAAATAAAACATTAAATTATGAATAAAACAAATGAAATGCTTACCTGCGAAGTATAGAAGTCTCTAAAAAATAATAGTACCAAATAACTGGTAATAAACCACTAAATTTACTCAACTGAACAACATGTGTATCAACTCTACCACAAAATGATCTTCGAATGCAGTAAGCCAATTATAAAATCCGTACTATGCGAATAAAAATGATTCCTGGTTGGTACTGTCATTTCTCTTCTGCTGTATGAACTGCATTGTTCATGTCCTTGTGAGTACCGTCAGAAAAAACGGCTTTATTAGGAATATATAGGTGTTTGATTGAAGCAGTATTTATAAGTACCGTCAGGATAAAAAGTGTTAATAAGTGTGTTTGGAAAACTATTACCAAATTCGAAATGTGCATAATTAAAGCTACTTCATATAATTTGTAAAGAAGCTTAGAAACAAGACTGATTTTTTTGTAGTTAAAAGTATTAAACTTCTCAGCTCTATTTCATCTTATATCAAATCCCATTACTACATCCAAATGTTATATAAACCTCTATGTTTTATTACCAGATGTTATTACCTTATGAATGTCTAATAGCATTTCTTACCAACACATTCATACACACAGAAGGAAAAAATAGACAAAGACACACAATAAAAGAAGTCCACAATTATTTTGCTATAATGTTATATTCTAACAACAGCACTGTACAACAATGTACAAAACATTAATTTTTTTTTCAGCAGACATGCAAGTAACAAGCTGCATAAATGTTCTACAAACTTGACAGGGTTTCGAAAATCAGCAAGTGTTTGAAGGCGAACTCAGATTTGGCACAATTACAACCATTGTTTATCTTGGACCAAGGGAAAAAACAACTGTGGTGTTAAGTCATCAGCATTTGCCATGGGTTTTTTTTTTTGCTTGTGAAATGGTAATACTTGCACATAAGAAGATAGTTAAATACTATTTTCAGTTGTACTAAATTGGACAATTTTGAGTACTTGCTAACGTAATGGTTAGCTATGCAAAAAAATATCTTATCGTTTTATTTAATATTATATACAAATGAATCTTATAAAATTTTGCTGATAAATCCCCTTATAATAACAGTATTTAGCGATACTGTCATATTTGTATTCATCATAATCTTAATGTCCCTCTGTTTTGCAATAGTTCTTACGGCAGAAAAAAATCTGTGTGAAACAATAGCTGTCTCGCAAAATGACCGTTTTTTTCTATCCCTCTGACGGTCGAATGGGTAGGACATCGTTACTCTTTAGTATCATATTTCGAGGGTTTAAATCCCATTGATTTCATGAATCTTCGTATGCGTTCGAAATCGACTCTTAACCATACATTTCGATCTCATTAGTTTTAGTATAGCATAATAGTAGACCGTAGCGTTTCTAACCAACCAACCAATACTGTCCCTCTTTAACGATATTTCCGATTTAAAATACCGGAAAAAGAAGGCGTGAAGGATATTTTAACAATTTATGGTGAAGTTAAAGCTTTTACGAGAGTTAGGGTCGAGGATATTTTAACAACGTATAGTGAAGTGAAGGCTTTTAAGGGAGTTAGTGACGAGGATATTTTATATGAAATCTAGGATAAAAAGCAAAATGATGTGGAAGAAATTACTTAAGAAAATACAGATCTCTCGAATTTTTTATCGACAGCCCCTGAAGCACTACAATCTATAAAGTTACTACGTATATATTTTTCAAGCCTTTCATTCACAAGTTATGACCGTTTTACTGATTTCGGCCATTCATAGTATCATGTAAACTTAACAGTGAAAAAATTGACAAGGAAATAAAAATTATGGATATCTTTCAATAAAAATATTTCTCAGGTCTGCAAATTTTATCAAATGTTTGTTATTGTTTTTCTTTTCAATTTTTGTACACTTCTATAATATTCAACGACTTAATACCTCAAAACAATATTATGTCACAAACATAACAAATCATCTATAATTGAAGCATTTTAAATTGAAAATATATCCTCACTTGATATAATGATTAATATTTCTTAAAAATTAGGTTATTTTTA
>CM063506.1:130680815-130690815 GCA_032207245.1 Pardosa pseudoannulata | reverse complement strand
GAAACATCATAATTCTAATTTGAAATACTCAAAAAGAATTTTTATATTAGTTTTTCGTGAGTATTCACTTTAGTAATTTGTAATAAACTCTATAAAAGTATCACTTTACGAATGCAATAATATGTTTGCTTGAGTGCTTAAATTTTCTACACATTACATATCACAATTAAATTAAATATAAACTTCTAATTTTTAATGGATTTTCAGTCAGCTTAAAATTCATTCCCATACTTGCATACTTGCAGCGCGTTTGATTTTTTCTGTATAATATCTTGTCATAACAAACTTGACGAGACAAAATTGCAGCAAAACTCCAGCAATTTAGACGGAACATTTAGAAGCGACCAAACCTTTGCAACTATTGTGCTGCAACACTGTTGCATCCTTGTCATGACAATCTTGAAGCAAGCGAAAATTCTCAGACTTGCTGCAGTCTTGCTTCAAACTTGCAGATTTGTCATGCTGAACTTGCTGCAAGTTTTCCGGCTTGCAAAGCAAGATTGCTGCAAGTTTGTTGCAAGCTAAATCTGCTGAATGAGTTATCACTGCACGAAGCTTAGATAATTTAAGATAATACGACTTTTATACATAAAAAGAATAGCAATTAAATAAACAAACAATACCAACTATTATGTTGAATAGCAAGATTTAAAAAGTTGAATTTTATAAATGAAAAAACAAATCTCGAAATTATTTCCTTAAATCCTAGTCTACTTTAAGTAAACCATATAAAATCCTCTGATAGCTCTAATGGTACTCAAAAGGATTGACAAATATAAAATATTTCAAAATATCATCAGGATTATGCATCAATAAACATTTAACAAGTATAAAGAACTTTACACTGAGTGCACAATAAATGACATATAACAACAAGATTTAAAAATAACAGATCCAATAAAGTATTTAAAATGGAATCATCCAGTACATCAACCATCATTTATAGAAACCGAAGCCTTCATAAACACGAATTCAACTTAGTAAATTTAATAAAGGAAGTAGTGTGCACGCTTCACTTCGTTCAATCAGGAATATGCAGTACTTTAATGTGTTACACTGTGTAATACAACAATACACATGAAAGGAAATTTATATTGAAGACTTCAAAATGTGCTTAAAATATTTGCGAAATTTTAATAAGTAAATACATCGAAAGATATAACGCGTTCAGAACATATATATATAGCCATACATGTACATATTCAGATATAATAAAACTGTAAAGAATGTAAGAATTTTTTAGGTTTAAAAATAAACATTTTAATTGTTAGTATAATCCTGATATCTGGTAATAAACTTGCAGTTTTCAGTTCAGCCAATTCATTGAATCCGTGAAGCATAAAAAAATGAAATTGAGTTTCTCACAAAATTCTGTGATTTTTCATAAAAGTCAATAACACAAATTCATCAAAATTCCATGTTTTTGGGGAGGGGGACGATTTTAGAACTGTACAAAACTGCATTATTCTTATTAAAAAAATTTCCTGATGATATTCTAAATTAAAACGGAGAAAAATATAACCAAATGAAATTTCAGAATAATAATCTAGTATTTATTTAATTCTTTTAATAAATATCGTCTTTTCCGTAACAATCTAAAACGTGGAACATTTCAGCTTTGGATCACAAACTTCTTTCAACTGTTCGTCAAAAATCCAAAGGAAGATTTTATATAAATAGAAGAAGTTAAAGTACAAAATGCACAAACAAAAGAAGGAAAAGTAAAGCATACGGTTTT
The DNA here is from genome assembly GCA_032207245.1 of Pardosa pseudoannulata. Lineage (NCBI taxonomy): Eukaryota > Metazoa > Arthropoda > Arachnida > Araneae > Lycosidae > Pardosa > Pardosa pseudoannulata. Next base: position 130,689,077 of record CM063506.1, on the reverse strand, counting down.
AGAAACTCTTTTCACGGCGTGACAACGAAAAAATTCATTAGAAGAAACTGCAACATTGAATACTGCTAGTTTCTTGACGTTTGGGATAGGCGGTAAAGATTGGTAAAATTTGGAATAATCACCATCTCCTTTTTAGAAATGAATTTCTTACTTTCGAGTACCAATAAAAAAGCTTGTTACGTTTTAAAGCAGTTGGCTGCTTATATTTCCATCTCAATTAATTGTGCATTTTAAACTAGAGCTTCTTTTATTTAATATTTCTAGTTTATAAGACTTTGTATCAAGCAAACATACGCGCGCATTGCATCCAAGTCACCTTCTTCAAAGAATAAAAACTGTAAAAAAAAAAAGATTTACTTATTTCTTGATTTGAAAAACAACTCCCACTGTAGTCCGTTTCTAAATACGATTACACTCAAATGATTTCTTCAGCTTTCCACAATGAGACTTACAAAACTTATCGGCTTCCAATGTCTATCGGTTGACATGTATAAGAAAGCTGCTTCTATGTCTGAGTATATGAAATATATTTGTTATGTAAAAAATGGCTATACCGCGACTGGAAAATTATACTTTGAAAACTGTCAGCTAAGTACGTTTTTTCTTCTCTTTGAAATATTAAAGTAGCAGCACACAAAGAATCAGCGCATTTGGTAAGACATAGATTAGTATTAACGACTGTTAGAAACATGACGTGCTATTGTAAAGTTTGTAGAATGGCAGAAAACATTAATGATTCTTTTTTTGGTTGAAAAAGATAAATATAAGTAATATGATCCAAATGATCTGTTTTCAGAATCGTATCACCTGTTCATTAGACAGTGGTTAAACCAAAAATTGAAGCAAAAGTTAACGTTTTAGAGAGAAACTTTTTAAAATAAAAATTTTGGGTATATGGTTGCTTTCGTAACATATTTATACCAACGAACTTTATGATAACATAATGCTTGACATTTTGTAACTGAAAATTTCAAATATTAAATATTTAACTATCATGTAAATAAATTTATCTTGAAAAGTAAAAAATGTCTGGAAAAAAATATTTTTATGATTTATCACAGTTATTTCAAATTATAAAAACTGGAAAAATAGGCAGAGAGTTTAACCTTACTGTCTGATTAGGAACAGTTTATTTGAAAATTATTAATTTCCTTCATTAAAGTTAAATTTTAATTGGAAATTAATATTTACTTTAGGTTGTAACTTCATTGTCATAAAACTACTTTCATGGCTTTCTCCATAGAAAAAAAATATTGTGATTTTTTTTTCTGTGGCGTTTTTAGTTCTGAATTTAAAAAATACCTGAAGAGGTATTTACCATAGCTCATTAAAGTTCAAAATTCCGAAAATTGAAATTCCATTGTAAATATTTTAAAAATGTCTCTCCATTTTGTAAATTTTTGTTTTTAGAGACATTTTGAGTCTATTTTTTCTGCCATTCCAAAACCTTTACACATGAGAAAACTTGTTTCAAAGTGTTTACGATACTATTCATAGTAGAAACAGACTGGTTCAAATGGTTAAAAAGTTAAATAACTTGCATTATTTCTAAAATGCATCACAATGCCTTTTTAAATTTAATTTTAAATTTCCTTAGTTTAATTCAACTTATTCACATCTATTAGTCAATATACCGAAATATTTGAATTGTAATTTATCTACAAAATACACATATGGATTAGTAATTATTAATATTTGTCTACAGACTATGAAAGACGTTTTAATAAATTCTCGGAGATAGTATGCCTGTGAATTTTTTAAACTTCGATTACTATTTATTATTTTGTAACATATAAAGTAGAAATTATATTGCATTATTTTAACATTGCTCTGTTGAAAAATGAGCTGATGAATGATTAAAATTAAAATTTATCTTCCTCAAATTTCTCTTTAATAATTTAATGAAGATATAATTTTAGCTTTTATGCTTAGCGTAGAACAATACATTGAACAAAATGAGTTTATATCAATAAGTTTGTAGCTAGGGAATTTATTTAGAGTTGAAAATACTAACCTAGTAATAAATCTCACATTTACAAAACTTTTGGGAACTAGTAAGCTGGGAAAATCTATAATTAGATTACTTGACTCTGTTAAAAGCAACTTAAAAATTTTATGTAACGGGGACTAGAGGACAACTGGCTCAGATACAACCAGATGGTGAAGACTGGTTTGAAAGGCTTTTAACCTGTACTGGCTCTAAGTCCTTAAAAGAAAACTATTGCATATCTGCTACAAAACGTCTAAGTTAAAATTTATCGCATTAATATCAATATAGCTTATTGTTTTAATTAAAAAATTCAAATAAATGAGATAGAATATTTTATTAAATAATTGAAAATGTATTAAGAAATAAATTATATAATATTACTTATATGACTTTTTTCAAAAAACAGTTATAACATCGTCTTCTTTACCTTATCTAAAATAAACAGTTCCTGAATTTGTATAGAGTTCGTTACAATTTCACCAACTCCATACATAATGTACAGGTGACAGGAATATTGTGTACAAAAATAATTATTTAATAAAATCATATTTAATTTTCTTCCAATCGTATAAAACAAAACTAAACGGCTGCATATTCATTATAAATGCTGTTGTACGAGGTGATTTATTAATCCTTATTTTTAAAGTAATATTGTACTTCACTTTTAGTTCTGTACCTATACATGCTTCGGAATTTATTCAATACAACCGAATAGAACCCAAGCAGGACTTCGAGAATTTCTTAAAAGCGCCTTTCATATATATATTTTTATTGACTACTTACATAAAAGGATATACAGGTAAATCCTGAAGTGTACCTAAATTGAAAAGATGAAATATAACAGGATTTACCTATAAATCCATAAAAATGTAACCTATTTTTTTTCAGAAACTAGAATAAAATTTTTCAATTATCCACGGAATCTAGTCATCTATCTTAATCAGCGTATAAAATATTTCTAATAGAAGAGTAGAAATCTTATTTCTATAAAATTTTCCTTATCTGGAAGTACAAGGTATTGAATTTTATTTTATTTATTTTTTTTTTACAAAAATCTTCATAGCTAAGAAATATTTCTTCTATCTTGGTATCAAAATGTATATTTCACACGATAGATTTTTTTTTCTTTTCGAAATACATTATCAGTGCTGAGACCTTACGAAAAAGCTTTACAAAATGTTGTTTTCTATTTTTTACCCATCGAAATGACTCTGCTCCATTGTTATCAAACACAATGTCTTTCAATAAAATTCAGGCGTCCATTGTAAAGTTTGAATTGATGGTTTATTTTTATGGCAGTGTACAGAGGCGAAACGCTTTTTAAATTCCTCTCTCACTATTAATAATCGGGAATATGGCTGAATGGTCAAATTGCCATTAAACCGCATACAAAGCTAAATCTATCGCTTTGAATGTTCTTCTATGGATCTGAAAGATTGAACCAATAAATTATTTCCTAACCCATAATCTATATCGGAGTAAAGATGCATCCAATGGTATTTCAAAAAGTATCTATATACTATTACTCTTAACATTAAACCTAACGATATTTAATGTATACATAATTTGCCAAGGATCAGAAAACTCCTGGTCGGTTCTGCGCATGTCTTAGAAAGGCGAGTCTATTTGAAGATACATTAAAAGTACGTTGAATTTGTTTTTAAAGTATCAGGAGTTGTGTAATTCTTTAAGGAGATGTAATATTTAATAAAACATTAAATTATGTTTAAAATTTCTATCTATTACTACCTCGATATTTAAACGTTTTAAAGCATATTTAAAATAATAAAACAGACCAAATACGATTAAAACACGAATTATAGATTGAAGTGGAAAACCAATTCACAAACAACCTTCCGATTTTGCTTACATTTATGCTTTCCAGTAATACTGAAATGAATTTGATACTCTAACATACGAGGTCTTGCATTCGTGATCGGCCAATTTCTATTTCTACCACAGAAGGTCAAACAATAGGTGTTTGTAAGGTTATTTACAATGTGTGTATAGTAAAATTATCCCATTGTTTCCCTTTTCTAATAATATAAAAGAGACTGAAATTTTGGACATTCATGAGATAAGAATCACTCTCACAAATGTGGAAAAATAATTACCAACTGACTCTCAAATTGACGTTATAACTTGAATTTGTGAAACCAAAACCAAAACCAGACATTCAGTAGGTATGAACAAGTATAAAGCTATATAATAAAATTTTGATTCAATGGCAAAAAAATAATTCCCTTTTATAATCAATTACGCGTAAGGGATACCAGAGAGAAATTTGTAAGGTAATTATGTGGTTTAGTCGGAACGGGTTAAATAATTCATCGCGGTAGGTAGAAACAGTTGTATGTTCATTTTGTTAAAAAGAACCATATCGAGAAATAGTGATGAAACAAAAATGGATGTGAATTATAATAAAAGTCGCCAATGAGAATTGCAATCTAATAACACTTTTGTGAGAAATTTTCCCAGAAATTTTTTGATAAAGGCTTTAGTAGGTTTAGTGTTAAAATCCAATGGTAAAACAGTACTTGATATCTCTAGTTAATATACAATTAGCTTCCTAGAAATCAGCATTTTCAATAAATAGAATATCATTTGAATTTTCCTTCTTTAAAACTGTTATTGTGACTCACAGCATTTATTTGTAGATTTTTCTTTATCAGTAGGTTTTATATATTTATTACATTTTGGTCTACTTTGGCTCCTCGTAGACAAAACAGTGAAAGATTATATATTTATTTGCAAATCAGGAACTTTTGATTTTATCCTGTTAAATTTATTGCTTTGCAATAGTAATAAATCTTACAGTAAAATTTTACAGTAAGTGTAGAATAAAAAAGGCTTAGAGTAAAACTCTAAAGTAATTACAAAATCCGATTTTATCTTATTGGAATTAGAGACCAGAAGAAATTTTTACTTTATTCCTAACTATAGAAATTAAAACCTGCTATGTCCTCAGTTTTTTATACATATAGCTAATGGCTATCCTTTAATTACATAAGAGCATATTCGATAATGCCCATAGTATATAGTAAATGTTATTAAAATCTGCAAGGTATGCAATTACTTGGTGAATTATTTCAAATGCTACAAAGAAGTCTTGAACAAAACTTGTATAATTTCAGAGGGATTTAATAAATATTTCAAATTTTGCATGTGTATACTCCCGACAAACTCTTAAATAGTAATATATATATATATATATATATATATATATATATATATATATATATATATATATATATATATATATATATATATATATATATATATATATATATAGTAAATCAAAAAGTACGAAATTAATAAAATACTTTACAAAGAAAGAAACAAAACTTGTTCAATTTAATTGTTCTAAAAAATATGAAATATCAGACTCCTTTTTTTTAGTAAGTTTGATTGCAGTTGTAAGTTTGATAGCAAACATCTTGTAGTTTACTTTCAAAAACAAATTACTTGTGACAAAATTATTCTAAAACTTTTAGCATAACTATAATACCAAACTTTTGTATTATGTAACTTTTGGATGTTCTATTAGCCAAATAAACTTAGATGGAAATTTGACCTTACTTATCCATTAATATATACATCAGGGACGATATAAAAATTTCCAAAAAGTCGCTTATCTCCTGTTCTTTTTAAGATACTTCCCAAACATTCGGTGATCATATGTTGCCTCAATGCCAAATTTATATAAAATGGATTCTTAAAATGACAAATAGGTCTCAGCAGATACGTATATATTACCTAAATTTATAAAGACAGCAACGCTTTACTACTTCAGGTAAAGATCAGGCAAAGAATATGGATATACTAACTATTAGATACATAAACAAAAGCAATTTACAAGTGAAGTAAAAATTAACATCATATATTTACATTTTATGCAAAATGGTCCATCAGTATGAAGACATACTTCAACATTACTATTGATTGTTTTTATATATAAAGCATTTAATAATTTGAATTATATTCATGAATCATTTTATATTAAATTCTAAAATATATAAAAACATTTAATGTGCCAAAGAATTTGGTATATATATTATCTCAAGTGCTTAAGCTTTTAAAACATTCTTAAAATTTCATAGCGAAGACGGTGCCAAGATTTATCTTTTTATGTTTTTTTTGCAATTTTTTTTATAGATGATTAGGTTTTATAAAGATTTGTAGCAAACATTAAATTTCAGGTAACCTATATTTTAAAGAAAAATAAGTAGTTAAAGTATACATGTGACTTGATATGAGTCACAGAAAAGTTTTACAACATTCAATTTAAACAAATGATTATTTGTTTAAATTTATAACTTTTAATGTTTTATTTTATAATTATTGATTTTTATTTTATTATTAATTTTATTTAAATTTATAACACAAAATGGTGAATTATATAATGTATTACATTTATTATAATAAAATTATTGGATATCTGAACGTAGATATTTTCCGGAAAGAAAATGTAATAGTACGGTATAGTTACTATAGTACGGTATTGCGTAACTTAAATTTAATGTGATTATTTCAGTACTATTCATGAATCCAATATCATTTATTATTTCTTAAATTATATGACACGATTTAAGATTAATAAATAAAGTATAAATCCTGAGAATCTTAACTATGTATTATTTAGAAACGCTTATGTTTGGAATGTCAAAATACACGTTATTTAAATCAATTTCCAAGCAGATGGTATTTTATAACAGACTTTTTTGGTTTAGAAAAAGCGACAGACCAGAGAAAAAATGCTTCAAAGCGCGGTTTGCATTTGGCACATCCAAACTTTGGCACCAAATATGACGAGAAAGGCGTTTTGAAGCTATTAAGGCATATCATATCTGCGCTCTCTTTGACACAAGCAATATTCATTGTGTGCTATAGACTAAATTCGCGGCTACGGTCCTTTAGTAATTGAACTAGTACAGACAAAACGCATCCTACTGAGGGAAGGATTTCAAAAAATCTTTTTTTTTTTCATTTCGCGTATTTTCAACGTTCGCGACTAAAGAAATTTATGGCAAAAGTACCTCAATATTAAATGTTACAAAACTGTCTCTTCTTACTTTAGATTTACAAGAAAAATGGGGTAACATTTTTCAATCATAACTAAAAGAACTAATATATCGCTAAAATTCTAGTAGACATGTAACATGCTAAGAAAGAAATCCTTTTCAGCAACTGATATCTACACTTAAATTTTGTTACCGTAACAATAAATATGTGACAAAAAGTCATCAAAGAAGAATAAAAATATTATATCTACTAAAAACAACCAAACATATACAGGAATTTTAAATTTCATAACAGCAGAATCAATTTATTTATAAACATTATTATTATAAAACGTCTTTATTAAATTATATTGCCCATCTAAAATTAAAAACCTCAATCAAGTTAACACTTATTTTCACAATACACAAAAACAACTTAACACAGAAAGAATATTCAAAGAAATTTTTGCCGGTATATTACGGCTAATTGTTATAAAGATCACTGAATTTTTTTCATTGTTTCTAAAAGTAATTGCAAGATAAGCAGTTCGTTTCCAAAGAAATTTGGATCTTACAATGAAAAGTTCTCGAATTCTTTAGCAAACCTCTTACTGATTCAGTGCGCAAACGTCTTTGAATTTACATTATTTGAACAACACAAATGGACACTCCAAGATGTCTTCTGCATATCGGTCTCTGTGATTTCTGCTACACCATCAAACCACTACCATCAAGTAGCGGTTACCGTTGTAGTTCACGCGCACCATTTTCTAAACTGTGCTCATATAAACATGTTGAATATGTAACATTTTTATACTCTAAGACACGAAACATACAGTTCAAATGACCAATTTTTCAACGTCTTTGATTTTTCATTTGTTAAATCTGCAGGAATCTCGCAGTTTTCAACGTACTATCGATTCTTATAAAAGCAAAAAGTGAAAAAAAAGAATGAAATCGCCCAAACGACAGTTAAACAAAAAGCACAGATGCAACTGAAATTGTCCCTTTTTTTTCTCCAGCATGATCCACGCTTCAGTCAGTTCACACCGCAAGACGACACTCTGCAATTTCTGGAAATGTACCAAGGGGAAAATTATCGTGTAGTCTGAGCGGTCACAGCCATGATCCGGCCTCTTTTTCAAGAACTAAAGCCGCATCTTCTCTTCCCATCATTCTCAAGATGTTCAGAAGATCCGTCAGTGCTCCAGAATCCCGATGTCTCGCTTCCCAGAGATCTAAAATGTGTTCTGTCGGGCTAGGTTTTGTGGC
>CM063506.1:130615815-130675815 GCA_032207245.1 Pardosa pseudoannulata | reverse complement strand
AGTTATAGAAATATAAAAAAACAGTAGAAATATTACATTATAATTGAAAATCAGAAGATATAAAAAATCTAATTGGTAAAATACCAAACAATACCATATTTAGCAATAATTTCTAGAATTATCAAATTAAATTTTTTTGCTTTATTATGAGAGAAATGGAAAATTATAGACGATATTTTTTGAAAATTGTATGAGTGAAAGTAACACATAATTTGGATTCTTAATTTCCTTCAATTTTTTAAACGTCTATACTTGTAGTAGTAAAATATAAATCTGGTTAATAAAGTAATAAATTAAAACTAATACTTTATTATTCCGGGTTTCAAAATTGACCTTCAAAACTTTATGTATCTAGGATAAATTTAAACTCTTACTTAACTTCATAATTTATATCTTAAAAATGACAAAAACTTGATTTTTACATTTATTAAGCAATAAATTTAAAAATCAAAAATATAGGGCTTAAGGGCCCTATAATTATAATAATTAATTAATTAATAAATATAATTATAAATTAATTAATAATTATAATTATAAATTAATTAATATTAAATATTATTAGTTAATTTATATATTATTATTTATTATTTTATATTTATTATATTATTTTATACTATTATTTATTATTTCATATTTATTATGTTGTTTTATGTTATTATTTATTATTTCATATTTATTATATTTTATATTCTTATTTATTATTTTATATTTATTATATTATTTTATATTATTATTAAATTATTAATTAATTTATGCAAATTTTCTTTTATGCAAATTCAGGCTTTCGAAATTAAGCATCATAATCTAAATAAAGTCTAAATTTAACACGGATCCCCAGAATTATTTTATGAGATGTTCGGTAAACATTTTGTAGGAATCTGCGAAAAATGGAATTTCAAAGAACATTTTGAAAATCATCAAAAATTCTATAAAAAGTGAATTATACAAAAATGTTAATTCATTATCAGACACAAAATGTAATTAATTTATTTATACTACAGTTCATATAAATACAAATTTTAAAAATGTTGACTTAGTAATTTATAAAACCCTTTTGTAATGCTCACTTTCTGCTTAAGGGAAAAATTACCTATTTTTTTTCTTCAAAATTATTCATTACTAATTTCAAATCATACTTTTGTAAAGGACTACAAATATTAGAAATTCGAAAAAAAAATTTTGCTATACTTTCATAAAGTGTGTATAAATATTTTACAAAACCAGAGGTAGGAAATCAGAAAATAAGGATGAAATACAGACTAATAAGATTTAAAAGGTATGAATTAAGGATTACTTGGTAGTTAGCACCCGGCTTACACCTCCAGCCTAGCGCTACGTCTTCAAGACAAAGGCATAAGTTAGCTCCTCCATCTTGGAAGGGCATGGATTTCGGACGGTCTAACAACTTACCGCCAAGTTTCTGTTCTACTTGGAGAACGCCCTGAAAGGTAAACAATCTTATAAATCAGTCTTGCCTCGTAACTATAATACTTCATAGCTATATTCATAAACACATGTAAAAGAAAAAATTATTGCTTTCTTACAGTTAAAAATGATTCATTGAACATGCAACCGTTTTGTTGTCCATAACTGTGCTCAAACAGATTAGAAAGAACAAATGCTTACTTATTTAAAAATTATACATTGAATTTGTAAATAAGATGATATTAAATCTGTTCTTTTGAAAATAATCTTATTTTTAAAATAAGTTCCTTTATACAAGGTAGAGTAAAATATTTAACCGAATTTGGTGGTTATATGTATATTATATATTCAATGTAAACTGCTTTTCGACAGATGCAATGAATGTTCCTAGTTAATGGCTTTTTATACAGCCAGAAAATACTATAAGAATTTTTAAAATGGTTAGTGTACTTGAATAATGACGGCTTTGTTGGCAGTTTTAAAGGTAGAGAGTAGTCACCTATATGTAGTTATTTCCTTCAGAAAAATGACCTTTTCTATTATTTTTCAAGATTTTCTCAAAGGAGCTATTTAAAAATATAATAATTAATAAAAACATAATTGATAATTATTTTCCCATATTCGACCATGTTTGAAATACAAACAATATTTGCAAATTCTGTTACTATGTATTGGATAATGTTATAGTTGTGAATTGCTTCACTATTATAAACATAATGAATGTACCCAAATAACCAAGAATATTTATAAATTCTTATAAATTTCCTGGTACTTGACAATCAACCTATACTATAATAACTGCTATAATACACACACACACACACACACACACACACACACATATATATATATATATATATATATATATATATATATATATACATTATATGGCTAATGACGATCTGTCATTTGAAAATTATGGTGTTTTGTTGAATATCTGGAAAAACACTGGAGGAATTGCCCTGAAAACTGAAACTGTATAGAGCATGGTAGAAGCTATATATTTCTGAGAAGATATTTCCCCGAATCCCCATAAGGGACTGTCAAGAAATTGAAAAACAAAACGAATATGTTTTGGATAACCCTGTAAAAGCAAATGTCTAAAAAGGGTTGGAAATTTGGCACATAATTATGAGGTTTCTTGTAATAATCTGTGTTTAATTTATACATGGATCCTCGAGTTTTGTAGAGAAAGTAAAGCTTTTATGCAAACAATCCCAAATTTCACTAAATGTTTTACTTTTAAATCAATATAAAAGAGAATGCTATTATCGAGATGCATGACAAACAACATTGTACCTTGTAGTCATACCTTAAAAAATAATATTATTCGATGAAAGATGAGCAGGTTTACTAAAATAATGTTCCTTTTTAGTAAACCTGCTCATTCATGTTCATACATGAATGAACGCAATCAAAATAGAAAGTTCATAACTTTCTAACTTAATGTGTATAACAACTTTTGTGAAAATCTCCATACATCTTGAAAATTTAAAAAATAATCAGGGATAGAATAAACTCGAAATCCATTGTTCCCAAAAGGATGAAAAAGTATTAATGGCTGTATTTAAATATAGTACAGTATTTTGTATAAATGCAAAATATACAAACAGTATACTGCGGGTATCGGTATCAATATTTGCTTTGGCTGCAGGAAAACGTCTACCATGTTGTTTACATACTAATTTCCTAGATTGCTATAATTGTAAATTTGTGAAATGAATGGCGCCACATGTAGGTGCATTGCTTGTATACGGTTAGCAGGAGATTGCCTAATCTCTGCTAAGCGGCAATAAAGATTTTGTTAAGTTGAATATGCTTCCGAGCATTGATTCCTTGGGTAACACTTTTACCTAGTTGAAAGGTTACTTCATAGATATTCAATAAAACGTCTAAAATTGCAAATAATCAGCTATTATTGGACATAGATAAAAATGTAAAAAATAAAACTACGCAAGAGTATTACGATAAGTTTCATTAGAATAATGAATATTTATATTTGCATACCTGCAATGCAGCCCTCGTGTCTTCAACACAGTAGACTCTAATGTTATAGTCTACGGCAGAATACAGACTCGGGGCGAAAGCAGCGAGAGTCAGAGACTTGATGGCCCAGCCGCCTTCTTCTTCAGACTCTCCAACCAAGGCGTATCGACATAGGCGGTCCGTGGCCACGTGGCACTGCCTACCATCGAGTTGACAGTAGAGAGGCGTGTTGATTGTCTCATGTCCCAAAGTTACAACATTCTGAAAAATAATAGCTTTGTTTATAAAGTAAATATAACAAAAATAGTATAATGAATTGAAGTAAAATATTTTTATAAAATTATAAACACTAAAAATTACGAAATGTAAATGCAGCATTAAGCATAAATAATGTAAATTGAAAAAGACAACATGGATGATACACAGCTGTAAAGATATGTAAAATTGTTTGATTAGTGCGTTTGGTTGGCTTTTCTAGTTTCACAGAACACATATGTCGATTAAAGAAAGGAGTGGCATCAATGCCCTGGCTTCATACAGATGATATGGATGTCACGAAATTACGCATAATGATTAAGATATTTGATGTTTAAATCATTTAAACCTTTCTAAATGTATAATTACTAATAGTTGCTGTGGTGTGACGATATAGAGTAGAGAATCATTTATATTAATGTTTAAAAAAATACTCATTTTGAATTTAAATAAAATAGTATGAGTGTAGAGTAAACCTGTATAGCACTTATTAACTAAGGTTACCACTTAACAGTTTCGTTCTTTTCTATCAAAATATTTATGACTAATCAAAAGCTGATATAGGAAATTATGCAGATATATTTTGCAATCCAAACTTTAATGGGAATAAGAAAAATCTGTTGGGAACTGGAAACTGAAAAGAGAGAAAATTTCTGATATATTAGTCATTTGACTTATATACATAAACTGGCAGAGAAAACTATATTCGAAAAAATATACCCGAGTGGCGTTCGGGTAAAAGTGTTAAGTGGTTAAGGTACCTATTTTGAAATTTAAAGGAGGTTTAATTTTATCTGAGATCTGCAGACGGTCTTAAACAAATAGTCATTGTTCCCGTTACCCTTTTGGGGGAAAATCACAAACACATACTATACAATCACTTTCTTTTCTTTTTCACATAAGCGTACTGCGGAACTGACAATAAACTTCTCCAGAGAGACAATACATGGTGTTACAAAAATGTCGGTGTTATACTGTTTTACTAAGATCTAGGTTATTCGAGGTGTAACAAAGCAGACTTCTTGATGCTTCATTTTGGGTAACTTAATTTGGACCAGCTTTGTCGCTCTCCTTTAGTTTTTGTGTTTTCCTTCAGGACCCCAGCTGATCTTTTGAATAAAAAGGGGGCTGGTGTTCTTTAGAAATCTATTATAAATGTCTATTTACACGTAACCGACTATTGGAAGAAGTTATAAAACAACTCTTAGAAAACAAGGTTTATCTTGTGCTGTTGAGGAAAAGATATAAACTTTCCTCTTTCAGAAATGAGATTCGTTTCAGATTTCTACATATCTGATGTGGTTGAAAATGGATTAGAATTCTGACGAGGCATAAATTTGGAGGCATATTTAATAGTTTTACTGTAATAAATCCCCTTTGTGCTTCTTGTGTGACACTGGCAAATGTGTACTACTGATCATATGTGCAAATCCACAGGCAATAACATTTAAAAGTACCTCAAAATTTGAGAGCTAATGGTGTGAAAGCCAACCAATTGCTCAATATTTCCCTAAAACATATCAATAACATTTAAAGAACAAAGACACAATAATTAATTCATATAGCTATTTTTACAAGTTATCAGCTCAATTTGCAGTGACTTGCAGGTGTTTGATATTGAAAGATTTATCATTAATAAAACAACACACGAAGAGGTCAAGTCACCTCTAAACAAACATTCCGAGCAAGATTTAAATTCCCCTAAGGAAAAGTTCGAACAATACAGGGCCACAAACACTTTCCAGTATGAATTCTGAACCGATAAAATAAAAACTGTGGATGATTTCCGTACACCAAAGAACATACATGATGTAAGAAGCTTTCTTCGGCTCTTCACTTCTATCGACGTTTCATAAAGGACTTATATAAGGCACAATTACTCCCAATGACATTCCAAGTTTGTATGGACCTGATCACATGAAGAAACTTTCAACGACCTGCATTCAGCACTTATTTCTGAGAATAAATTAAATATGATGAAGGTAGTTTGACCGAACTATACATATATGTTAGTGGCTATGGAACTACAGTAGTACCTCGATTATCCGAAATTATTGGAACTGAACATACCTCGGATAATCTAAATTTTCGGATAACTGATATTTCATCAATAATCATCTGGTTTAATATGTAGTATCGTCATTGGTGCAACAATATTTTCAATTTGATTGTTTTCTGACTCGGCAATATGACCTTCCACATTTCGAAATGAGGTGTGTTTTTGTTTAGAACATGGATGTTTGAAAGTGGGGAAGAGGACGCTCTAATTCTAAAAAAAGGAATTCCAAAATATTTATCTGCATCCGTAGTTTGGGAAGGACGGCTTGCATAGAAAAGGAAAGTGGGAAAAAATTTTAAAAATGCATGTTTGTAAGAGAAAATTTTAAAAATGCATGTCTCTAAGAGAAAATTTTGGATGATAGTAGAAAGTGAAAATAAGTTAAGAAAAAACCGACTTCGGTTAACGAAGAGTTTCGGTTAATCAAGGTTCGGATAATCGAAGTTCTACTGTAGTGCCATGTTATTCAAACGAAAAGCATGAAAGGAAAAGTTAAGAGTAAAAGAAAAAAACGAAAGATGATTATAAGATTTACCTTCCATTCTGGATTTTCTTCCTCCGTGCCACTGTCGCTCGCATGAACACTAATTCTCCAGTTATGCGTGTTTAAGAGCGCGCAGTGCTGAAATGTGATGATAGCAGATTTCTTCAAATGGACACCAAACGGACCGCAGAGAACCACCGGGCTCAGAATCGTCTCTTTGTCTGAAAAGATTGAACATTAAATGATAAGGTACTTAAAAGTTTCACTACCAAGACATGGGATTTTTTGCTTTATTTGTCATTGTCTCAGAAAATTACTTATTAAAGAGTACATAATGTTGGAAATTCTTTACCAGTAGACATTTTCTTCTATTTTTAAAATTTAGATAATTGTTGTAGTATTTCATTATTACTGAATGTAATAAAAACACTTATAGTGTAACAAAAACGTGATAACTCCATTCTTGTTAGATAATTCAACTCGAAATAAAATCATTTTGATTATTGCAGCTATCAAAATCTAAAATATAATCTTTTTCAAGTAGTAGCTACAATTTTGTAGTATTTCATTATTATTGAATGTAATAAAAACCCTTATAGTGTAACAAACACGGGATAACTAAATTCTTCTTAGATAATTCAACTCGAAATAAAATCATTTTGATTATTGCAGCTATCAAAATCTAAAATATAATCTTTTTTAATTAGTAGCTACAATTTTGTAGTATTTCCTTATTATTGAATGTAATAAAAACCCTTATAGTGTAACAAACACGGGATAACTAAATTCTTCTTAGATAATTCAACTCGAAATAAAATCATTTTGATTACTGCAAACAGCTACCAAATTCTAAAAGTTAATCTTTTTTAATTAGTAGCTACAATTTTGTAAACTCAATCTTAAAAATATGAAGGAAGAGGTAAAAAAGAACTTTGTAGATATTAAAGAATAATTTTGTTATAAAATAACAGTTAACTGAATTTAATATATATTTCAAAACAAAGCACCTAAGCATTTAAAAACATTAGTAAGGAAATATATCTATTCATACAGTACCAACAAGCAGTTTCAAAAACAAAAGACGTAATTATAATAGATTGATTGCTCTAAATTTTAAAGACTAATAATAAATATGTATATATATTTAAATATACAGATTAAAATTGAAAAACCCGTGAAGTTTTGCTATTCTACTTCATGTACTCTGTAAAAATGTCACAAAAATTCGTAATATTCGTATTATTTGAAACTGAAGTGTTATTCAGTAACTACTTTATATTTTCTATATCGACAAAATAAAAACCATACCAACTGCAGGGTATGTATTTATAGTGAATATCTCTGGCCTTATATATTATCTACATGAAAAACACAACTCAGTTATTTGCACCCTAATCAACTTTAGAAATGAGTTTTCATATTAGTCCACGAGTGTATTTCATAAGACCCCCAAAAATTTTATGAAACTAATTATGTTTTTTTTTTAATAAATTTTGTTTCAAATGAGTAAATAGCATAGTGCCAGTTACTGGAGTGTAAACAGTTTAAAAAACAAGTGGAAAATATCCAGCTTTGTAATTTAAAATTAAAGTACGATTTATGTACATAAGGCATAAATAGATACCACATAAAAATATTCTCTTTATGTGGTATTGAGTGTGTATAGTACAGTCTATATATTCAGTATGTGTATAGAAAAGATTAAAATATTCCCGTATATAAAATAAAATCCGTGCTTATACTTAGATCGATATATTTTTTAAGAAAAAACTGGGGGGTGCTTACCAAGCAATCTTGGCCTATCTTTATCTTCTCTAAGGACAGCGACGTATACTTCAACATTGGAACCTTTCTTAATAGCTCCTGGAGGAATGGTCAAGGTGATTCCTGGAGAAAAAAAGCATAAAGATTATTTACTTTTATTTATTTAATACATTGACGGACAGTAGAAACAAGTGAAGTTTGAAAATTAACACTATATGTTTTTGTAATTTTTAGAATATTAGAAGTATAGATTTACTCTTTCTGCTTAAATAAACTTAATTTTGATTAATTCAGCACCTTTCATTAGGTTGCTTCTATAACCGTCATAGCACCAGCGCACTCAAGACACTTAGTAATGGTACGATGGGTGCTATAACAACAAAAATTTAAAAACGTAAATGACAGGTTTAATGACTCAAATAAGCAATTTTTTGTGTACAACATAGTATTTTGGGGAGTTTTACATGTTAGTTCATAATCAAACAAAAAAAATGACAAAACAATTTATTATAATTTTATAATTATTACACATTATTTTTGGTGTGAAGAACAAACTTCAACCTAAAAACTTGTTTCCTAAACATGACACTAGGCTTCTTCTTGCAGGCCGGTAAATGCACATGTGTGTCGCTATAGCCGTAGTGTCTAAAAACGATCTTTTCGTTTTGGACGGCTATTGCCATCATGCCACAAAGTGAACTTCGCTTTGACGACTATAGACGCAAGTCTCCGTCAACGTGTTAAAAAAGGAAATGACTAATTCTTAACATTCTCCTTGGCTGCATCACTAGCATCTCACAGCCTTATATAATCAAATGTTACATTTTTTGCTGACTGAGCGCTATGGGTGAGTGTCTCAATAAGTTCTATATTTTTTTTTATTTCAAATTTTATATTTCATTTCTATACTAACTACTGCAAACTATTCAGCATGTATGCAATTTTTCATTTGTTATGTGTCTAAAACACCCATATTTCTTTATTAATTTCTTTACTAACATAAATATATATATATATATATATATATATATATATATATATATATATATGTATATATATATATATATATATATGTATATATATATAATATATATATATATATATATATATATATATTTATATATATATATATAATATATTAATATAATATATATATATATATATATATATATATCTATATATATACATATATATATATATATACAGATATATATATAAATAATTTACTTAAAATTCTAATAACATTATTTTATCCGATTACCTTAAATTTTACTCTAAATACATTTTAAGAAATAAATAGCAGAAAATATTATTAGATACAAATAAGAATCTTTTAAAATCTTCTAATGGGTACTTAACGTCAAAGACATAATAACACAAGTTAAATATTTTATGACGGTACAAGTGACATAAGTTTACAAGAACACTACTAAAATGAAATCTTTGAAAATGCCTCAATAAACACCTCTGGCAATTTATCCCGCATCCTGTCGTATGGGACTTACCAGATCCAGGTATCGTGATTCTCCCACCGCTTTTGGATACAGTGCCCCAGGCAACACATTCGATGTCCAGGTTTGGGGGAAGAGCAGCAGATGTTACGGAATGTCTTCCTGATGGGCATTCCGAATCCGATAACGTCGATGGATGGGAGGCTAGAAATAACATGGGCAAAATTCAGAATTAACCTTTGAAATGACACAACAATGATGAAATAATCACATTCTTGTATGATTAATGTTCCGAGAAATCAGAAAGGTACTCCGTAAAAGAGGGAATGCATTGTTTGGATAGTGCGAACAAAATTGACGGTTGTTTTTCGAAAGAACTATCGATCTGAAAAGTCATTAGGTAACGCAATCTACATTATTATTTAACAAAGCACGTGTGTAATACCATTAGTGATTGTGCTGTAAACATTTGAGATGATTTTAAAGCCTTTATTGAAGATTTTTATACTGGAATAGTTTAAATATTTATAATACTCAGTGAATAAAAACTGTTAAAAGAATCGGTTTTCAAAATATTATCATGCTTTAACCGAGAATATTAATTTGAGTATATTAACACTACATTTACGAATTCGAGCCAATTTGACTCATTAAAAATTTAATCACTACATATATATGAAACTTTAATATCACTTTTTAAAAACATACGTTGGTTTTTAGTTAAGTAATAAAATATATGTAAACTTTATTCCTCTTCCCCGCAGACCCCTTCATTTCGCATTATCCAACGTGGTATGCCTATTTTCAAGGTTGTGAGCCAATTTGATTCACAGAATTGTTTAACAGTTAATCGCATAACATGAAATTTATTGGTTCTATCAGGCCTGGGCAACAGTCAAGTCACACGTGGTTTGTTTCTCTTCTCATTTGATATTACTCACATACAATATTTGTGTGTATGTGGGAGCTATTGCCACTTGTTTTCTCTACTCCGCTATATTAATACCCACTTCTGTCATCATTTCGATTTATACATCACGTGTGAGCAGTGCAGTGTTTTATATGTAAAAAATATTTTCCATGAATTTTTTTTATAATAAACATTTTATTTAAATTAATTTGGAACTATTTTCTTTGCAAAAAAACTTCAATTTTCTTGTATGAGTCAAATTGGATCACTTCAGTAAAAATAGCTATATTATCAACATCCGGAAATCTAGTGTTAATGTAAAGTGGACTAGAAGATTAGCTAAAATTATATTAATATTCTAACCTTGGTCTTTAATATTGGAGTAACCTACATACGATTAAATATTCTTTGGTCATTCTCTCCAGCTCAGAATACAAAAGACTCTTCAATTTTACTTTAGATATTTAACAAATGTAGAAACCGTATGGGGACACATTTTTTCTCTCAATATTCCCTTCAATATCGAAACCATTTTATTGATTTAAAGTGATTTAGAGGTTTTTGAGAAAATTTTAAAGACTTTATTGAAGATTTTTGTACTGGATTCGTTAGTTTATGTACTTACTTACTGAATAAGAACTGTTAAAAGATTTGGATTTCAAAATATCAACTTCTTCAATTGAGAATAAATGTTTGATAATTTAAAGTGGCTAGAAGTTTAGCTACAAATATTTCAATATTCTAATCTTGGTTTTGGATTTTGCAGCAACTTGCATATAATTAAATATTAGTTGATTATTCTCTCATGCTCGGACAAAAATAGACCATTCAATTTTTTACACATATTTAAAAAATGTAGAAATCCTATGGGGACATACTTTTCTTCTCAATATACCTTTCAATATTAAGATAACTTTATTGATATAAAGGGACCTAGAGCAAACTATAATTATTGCAATACTTTAATCTTGGTCTTAGATTTTTCAGTAACATGCATACGGTGAAATATTAGTTGATTATTCTCTCCTATTAGAATAAAAAAATGTTCAATTTTTTTTTCAAATCTTACACAAATGTAGAGATCATAAGAGCACATATTTCCCCCCTCAATTATCCAGCACTCTCGACATGCCCATTTGTTCTGATTGGACCTTTTCTACTGAATGCAGTAAATGGAAGCCGACAAAGAAAAAGCCGATTTTGCCCGTAAAGGGGGACTCTACAATTTAAAGACTGTTCAGAGTGAGGTCGTTCTCCTATAACACAGCTTACCAACTTCTGCCGGTCACCCCTAAGAGGGCATTCAGTTTCACGGATTAGGGATTCAAAGCACATTTGCGACACGTGTATGCAATGAGTCTTTAATGGAATGAAAGCATATTGACTCTTTGATCTGCAAATGAGAGAATTAACAAAGCCATGAATTGTCAGCAACCAGCAATAAACTTCGGGATGTCATGATATCAAGTGTTGAACGTGATAGCGTTTCTCCATTTTGGTTATAGAAGTGGCATAATATTTCCAATCTATCCAAAGAGGACATAGGTATTTATTGTTCATTGACGATGTTTGGAATTAGTTTGATGCTATATAAAAATAAATACTAATCTGAAAGTGGATAATAATCGGGAATAGTTGAATATGGGGAAGAATCTAAAAAGGCTAAGTTCCACCAAGTAGTATCATTTGTAATGTAATCCACCGAAAGACTTAAACTAGTATTTCGCCAAGAAAATATTCTGATTATAAAGCTTCAAAGAATAGGAATTAGAAAGTCGGTGGTAAATTCTAGTCATTATCAAATCGGTGCCGTGGATAGGAAGGGCTTTGTGTCTTTAGGTGTTTATTTGATGAAGACCCATGAATTGTATGAATGGAAGGTGCTCATGAAATCATATTTCCCTCTCTTGTTGTTTCTGGGAAATTTCCTTTTGAGGAATGATAGTACCCGTGAATAAGACTAGAGGGTTTTCTGTATTAGAAATTTCCTGCAACGAAAAGAAACTCCCCAAAGAATATAGCGATTCAATTACCTAACAGTTCACACAGATATCTCTACATTTCGGACAATTTGTGTTATGTATTGGATATTATCTACTGATCTTTATATACAGAATTCTGAGGGGGAGGAGGTTATGGGCAATGGATATAACTCACAGCTTTTGGTAACACAGAGTTATGAGTTCTTCCTGTTCTTTTATATGGGAAAGCTATGTTTATTATAAATAATATCATCAACTCTAATAAATTAATCAATGACTTAGTTTTATAAAAAAGAAGCATTTTTAAAATATAAACTATTAACAAAAAATAGTCACCTGTAGAAGCTGCAGATGATATTACTGATGGACATGATCCCGAGTGAGGAGGCTTGCCAGTAGAGCTCGGTGTCAGAGACCGTTGCTGTTGCTGTCCTTCCAGGAGTGGAGCTCTGCTCTGGGCTGGACTTGGTGGACCGGGGAACATCTGATGCTGGTTCAAGAGGGGAGTCACCATTTTCTCTCCATAGTTCATCGGTGCACCATTGGACAGAGTTTGCGTCAAATCAGGTTGAACGGGAATGACTTCTGAAATAAAATAAGCTGAAATTAAATTTTAGTTCCTGTCCTTAACTTGTTGGACACATTTTCAGTAATCAAAAGAATAATATATTTAAAGTTATATAAGTAATTTATAGAAATAAGCAAAATATTTTTAATTTAAAAATTTATAAAGTTTTATAAATCGAGTTTTTGCAGACAAACACTAATACATATTAAAGGAAATATTGAGTGAACCCCTTAGATACATTTGAAGCATGACACTTGTTCAAAACGTTATGTTACAATCGATGAGTTTTTCTCTTCCTCTATATTAAATATGAATCAATTTTAACAACTTTGTTTTGGATTTGTAACTTAAATATTGTTAAATCTATGCACGTATATTAATAAATTATTTTTTAAGAAAATCTATTTTTTATATACTATACATATATTAACAAATAAGATATGATTCATATAAAAGAAAACTTCATATAATTTTGTATCCAAGGGGTTGATATAATAATAATCATAATAATTCAATTGACATTGTACGAGCGAAGAGTTCAGTGAAATAGCACAAATGAATAATTAAATAGGAAAGTATAAAATAATAGTTTATTTGAAATGTGTACTATTAATTAATAAAGTTAAACTAGTATGACAGTTTAATCATTTTCCTGTCCTGTACATCATGTATGATGTACATATCTAATGTTTAATATGTTCGTATATGACATGTGATACACGATGAACTGCATTTTAAAAGGAAAATAATTTGGTGTAGCATCTTAATTTAGTCATAATTTTAAGTTAGACGCATAAAATTTAAAGCTTAATATCTAACATATATCATAACACAATGGGACAGCCAAAAGGTTAATGAAGTAGTAAAAGTAAACTCAATGATAGTACTTATAAAGATAAGTAGTACAAATGAATGACTGAGTAATATTGCAGAGCAATGAAAGGCTAATATTAGAAGGGAATTTAATAAAGGAATGAATGCAATAGTACAAAACTATGTTACCGTTAAATGAATAAAATAAGGCAATAAATTATTCCCTAATAGTAAAAATAAAACAAACCGAAGGGATTTATCCTATCCCAAATTGATAAATCAAGAAATATTCTTCAGAATTTCCGGCAACAATCTCGAATTAATCAATGAATGACTAATAGTAGAAATGAATCAATGAATGAATACAATAATACAAAAGAATATTAACGGGAAGTAAATGTAGTTAAACAACGAATTATTTCCAAATAATAAAAATATATCAACCCAAAGGAATTTATCCGATCCCAAATTCATATATCAAGAAATATGATTTAGATTCTCTGGCAACGATTCCGAATTAATCAATAAATGACTAATAAAAGAAACGAATTAAATCACTGAATGAATGAAATATTACAAAAGCATATTACCATGAATTAAATAAAGTAAGACAATGGATTATTCCATAATAGTAAAAATAAAACGATCCAAAGGGATTAATCCAATCACAAATTGATAAATCAAGAAATATGCCCCAGATTTTGAGGAAACAATCTTGAATTAATCAATAAATGGTTAATAGTAGAAATAAATCAGTGAAGGAATGCAATAATTCAAAGAAAAAAAATATTAGCTTTAAATAAATGAAATAAGGCAATGAATTATTCCCTATTAGTAAAAATAAAATAACCCAAAGGGAATCAACCGATAAGAAACTGATATATCAAGAAATATGTTCCAGATTCTTCCGCAACAATCTGGAATTAATCAATGAATGTCTAATAGTAGAAATGGATTGAATTAGCGAATAAATGCAATAACACAACAGAATATTACAGTTAAATAAATAAAATAAGACAGTGAATTATTTCCTGATAGTATAAATAAAACAACCCAAATGATTTGTCTGATCACAAATTGATAAATCAAGAAATATGCTCCAGATTTTTCAGAAACAATCTTGAATTAACCAATGAATTCCTAATAGTAGAATTGAATCAGAGAATGAATGCAATAATACAAAGAATATTACCATTAAGTAAATGAAGTACGTCAATGAATTATTCCCTAATAGCAAAAATAAAATAACCCAAAGGGATTCATCTGATCAGAAACTGATGATATCTAGATATATGTTCCAGATTCTTCCGCAACAATCCGGAATAAATAATTGAATGTCTATAGTAAAAATGAATTAAATTAGAGATTAAATGCAATATTGAAACAGAATATTACAGTTAAATAAATAAAATAAAACAGTGAATTCTTCCCTAATAGTAAAAATAAAACAGGAAGAGATTCCTCTGATCACAACTTGATAAATCAAGAAATATGCTCCAGATTTTTCAGAAACAATCTTGAATTAACCAATGAATGCCTAATAGTAGAATTGAATCAGTGAATTAATGCAATAATTCAAAAAAATATTAACGTTAAATAAATAAAATAAGGCAATGAATTATTCCCTATTAATAAAAATTAAATAACCCAAAGGGATTCAACCGATCAGAAATTGATATATCAAGAAATATGTCCCAAAATCACCAAGACTGTTATTTCTTCCTCCGTTAGTAAGAATAAAAATTAACCCAAAGAGATTCATCCGATCAGGAACTGATATATCAAAAAATATGTTCCAGATTCTCTCGCAACAACCCGGAATTAATCAATGAAATTCTAATAGTAGAAATGAATTGAATTAGAGAATAAATGCAATAACACAATAGAATATTACAGTTAAATAAATGAAATAAGACAGTGAATTATTCCCCAATAGTATAACTAAAACAACCCAAAGGGATTCATCTGATCACAAATTGATAAATCAAGAAATTTGCTCCAGATTCTCCAGCAACAATCCTGAATTAATCACGGAGGTAATCAGTGCAGCCGAAATCGCCAAGACTGTTATTTCTTCCTCTGTTAGTAAGAATAAAATAACCCAAAGGAATTCATCCGATCAGACACTGATATATCAAAAAATATGTTCCAGATTCTCCCGAAACAATCCGGAATTAATAAATGAATGTCTAATAGTAGAAATGAATTGAATTAGAGAATAAATGCAATAACACAACAGAATATTACAGTTAAATAAATAAAATAAGACAGTGAATTATTTCCTAACAGTATAAATAAAACAACCCAAAGGGATTCATCTGATCACAAATTGATAAAACAAGATATATGCTCCAGATTTTGCGGAAACAATCTTGAATTAATCAACGAATAGCTAAGAGCAGAATTGAATCAGTGAAGTAATGCAATAAAACAAAATAATATTTCGTTAATAAATGAAGTAAGGCAATGAATTATTCCCTAATAGTAAAAATAAAATAACCCAAAGGAATTCATCCGATCAGAAACTGATATATCAAGAAATATGTTCCAGATTCTTCCATAACAATCCGGAATTAATCAAAGAATGTTTAATATTAGATAGTTTGAATTAGAGATTAACGCAATAACACAACAGACTATTACGGTTAAATAAATAAAATAAGACAGTGAATTATTCTCTAAAAGTATAAATAAAACAACCCAAACGAATTCCTCTCATTACAAAGTGATAAATCTAGAAATATGCTCCAGATTCTCCAGCAACAATCCTTGATTAATCAATGAATGGCTAATAGTAGAATTGAATCAGTGAATGAATGCAATACTACAAAATAATATTACAGTTAAATAAATTAAGTAAGGCAAGGAATTTTTCTCTAATAGTAAAAATAAAATAACCCAAAGGGATTCATCCGATCAGAAACTGATATATCTAGAAATATGTTTCAGATTCTTCCGCAACAATCCGGAATTAATCAATGAATGTCTAATAGTAGAAATGGATTGAATTAGCGAATAAATACAATAATACAGCAGAATATTAAAGTTAAATAAATAAAATAAGACAGTGAATTATTCCTTAATAGTGTAAATAAACAACCAAAATGGATTCAACTGATCACGTATTGTTAAATCAAGAAATTTGCTCCAGATTCTCCAGCAACAATCCTGAATTAATCACGGAGGTAATCAGTGCAGCCAAAATCGATAAGACTTATTTCTTCCTCTGTTAGTAAGAATAAAATAACCCAAAGGAATTCATCCGATCAAAACTGATAAATCAAAAAAATATGCTCCAGATTCTCCCGCAACAATCCGGAATTAATCAATGAATGTCTAATAGTAGAAATGAATAGAATTAGCGAATAAATGCAATAACATGACAAAATATTACAGTTAAATAAATAAATTACGGCAGTGAATTATTCTCTAATAGTATAAATAAAACAACCCAAAGGGAATCATCTGGTCACAGATAAATCAAGAAATATGCTCTAGATTTTGAAGAAACAATCTTGAATTAATCAATAAATGGCTTATAGTAGAATTGAATCAGAGAACTAATGAAATAATACAAAATATCATTTTCGTTAAATAAATGAAAGTAAGTCAATGAATTATTTCCTAATAGAAAAAATGAAATAACCCAAAGGAATTCATCCGATCAGAAACTGATATATCAAGAAATATGTTTCAGATTCTTCCGCAACAATCCAAAATTAATGAATGTTTAATATTAGAAATGGATTGAATTAGAGAATAAATGCAATAAAACAACAGAATATTACGGTTAAATAAATAAAATAAGACAGTGAATTAGTCTCTAAAAGTATAAATAAAACAACCCAAAGGGATTCATCTAATCACAAATTGATAAATCAAGAAATAAGCTCCAGATTCTCTAGCAACAATCCCGAATTAATCAATGAATGGCTAATAGTAGAATTGAATCAGTGAATGAATGCAATAATATAAAAGAATATTACCGTTAAATAAATGAAGTAAGGCAATGAATTATTCCCTAATAATAAAAATAAAAAATCCAAAGGGATTTATCCGATCAGAAACTGATATATCAAGAAATATGTTCCAGAATCTCCCGCAATAATCTGGAATTAATCAATGAAAGTCTAATAGTAGAAATGAATTGAATTAGCGAAAAATTGCAATAGCTTAACAGAATATTACAGTTAAATAAATAAAATGAGACAGTGAATTATTCCGTAATAGTATAAATAAAACAACCCAAAGGGATTCATCTGATCACAAATTGATAAATCAAGAAATATGCTCCAGATTCTCCAGCAACAATCCTGAATTAATCAATGAATGGCTAATAGTAGAATTGGATCAGTAAATGAATGCAATAATACAAAAGAATATTACCATTAAATAAAGTAAGGCAAGGAATTATTCTGTAATAGTAAAAATAAAATAACCCAAAGGAATTCATCCGATCAGAAACTGATACAACAAGAAATATGTTTCAGATTCTCCCGCAACAATCCGGAATTAATCAATGAATGTCTAATAGTAGAAATGGATTGAATTAGCGAATAAATACAATAACACAATAGAATATTACAGTTAAATAAATGAAATAAGACAGTGAATTATTTCCTAACAGTATAACTAAAACAACCCAAAGGGATTCATCTGATCACAAATTGATAAATCAAGAAATTTGCTCCAGATTCTCCAGCAACAATCCTGAATTAATCACGGAGGTAATCAGTGCAGCCGAAATCGCCAAGACTGTTATTTCTTCCTCCGTTCTTATTTTCCTTTGAATTGCAATTTATAAAACGCAGATTCAGACAAATGCTTTTTCTCGTCGACCAATTCTGAAAATAGGACGGACATCTGAATTGCAGATGAAGGGTTCGGAGCAGCCCTCTTTCAGTTACTTTCCCCACGATCGGGTAAGAGGGGGAAGGATATATTTCATTCTTTAACATTTCGTTTGACAGCAACTTGTATAGAGAAAGAAATAAAAAAAAAGAAAGAGTAGGAAATATATCTGTTGGTGATCTTCTCCAAATGTATCTTCCAATTGGAAATAAAAAAAATTAGTGGTTGAAAGTTTTTAATTTATGAATATAGTTCGCTGATAGAGAGTAATTCTTTTCTAAGAAGTGTTCAAGTTGCAAACTTCTTGCTGCATTCTGAGAAAAATGTGACTTTTAAATATTTTAAAAATCTATTTTAAAATGCATTTGATGTATTTATTGCATAATCAATGTTACACTGTTTTGGTATTTAAAGTTGTTTATGTGCATATTTAGTGCATTGGTTTCAGAAATATTCTTTATGTCATCTGTAGTTAAAATAAAAGTCACAGTTTCATTAGTCTTGTTTCTTGTAATGCATCATTTGATGGAATACAACTATGCACTCTAGGTACTTCTAAAGAATAGGGTGCCCCTTGGCAAATTTGGTGTAATTAATGGTGATGTTTACTAAAACACAAAGGTACTTTAGCCAAACATTATATCCCTTGCTATTTGGGTGACTTTAATTGATGAAGATTGCACCATTGTAATAGAATTGTAACATTTTTTAAATTAACCTAAACCTCTAAGAAAGCCGGCTTTATATTTATGACAATTATTCCATCAACAGTTTATAAAGCCAACAGCTCCAAATTATTAAAAATTAGCCACAGTGAACCTTTAATGGTTATTTATATATAATATTTTTAAGCATTACGGACCTTGAATATATAAAAAATAGGTTCCACAAGGAGAGATGGATACAAATATAATATAAATTAAAAAATAAATACAGATTGTTTGGACACGGCAAGATTAGGAGAAAAGTTTAAGCTACCGCGCTCAGAGCTTCATCGCCAAGTTGGTGTGGGCACCCTGTTCTTCAGTCAAGCCTGAACTCTATAACAACTTGATGACTGAATAATAAATTGAGCAGTAATTGATAAAAACTTAAACAAGAATGTATAATGGCCTCCGGATAAAATGACTAATAACAGCTCAACATTTCATATGATCAATGAACTCAACTGAGTATCTTAAAATAATAATAAAACATTATTATCTCATAAAAATAATCACATATCTTATTTTTATAAATTATCATTAAATATTAAAGTTAAAAATGCATTTACCTGTTCCATTTCCCCTGTACATACAAGGATCTCGACCTTTAATTCTACGGATGAACATCACCATCGCAATAAAGAACATAATGAAGAAGGCGACTGCCACAAACACTCCCACGTATAGAGCAACATCAGTTTCGTTATCAGCAGGTGTCGCTACAACGAAAAACAAAATGAAATCAGATTACATTAAATCAGATTACATATTCAAATTAGATTGCTCACTACTATGAACTTCTCTTTGCAGTATATCTCATAGCTTCGTTACGAGTTGCCATCTGACCAAAAGATTTGGAGATAGAATTCAATTTTACTAAATGTCTTTATGTTTAACGTTTATATTGATATTCCACTCATAGGTATTCATCAAAAATGCCTCAAACGTGTGCAATATGGGATCTAGATATTACAGTATTTAAAGAAATTAATTTGTGCCGTAACCAGAATTTTTTGGAAGGAGGGTCAAAGGTCTTAATCCAAAATACAATGAAATTTCCGTCTCATACACAAAGCATACACAAAGTACGTACAAACATGCATACACCAATCTTATACATATATCCTTAGTTTTTCAAGCATACATAAATATGACATAAAACGGGCTAGCAACACCTAATGTAATTTCACTGTATCTTGAAAAATATATTTGCACGTAACGTACATTGTGTTCTTTAATTTCAGTTTTTTTTTAGTTTTATATTTACCTAGTAAATACTGAAACATTTAATTTACGATTCAGTATTTACCAGACGAATTTAAACTAAAGTAATTTAATAAATAACTAGGAAAATTTAAAAAAAAAATTTAAAAAGAATTACGTCATATACTTTTATTTTTTTCTTTACAAAATGTTATACATACCAACAAAATTTGAAAATAGTATTGCGTCATTAGTAATTTATAAAATACCGTTTAACGAAATAAATTAATTCTTCTATGTTCTTTTTTAAACTTTTTTAAATATTTAATAATTCTGAAAATAGCTGTAAAAGAAAACCAAAAGGTCTTATTCAATAAACGTCGAAGGATTTTGAGTTAAAAATACACCTTTGAATTTTCTAGATTAATTATATAATGTTATCAAACTAACTCACTTTTTATATAAAATGGACTACTAATCAAAGGCCCGTTATACATAAATGTTAACAGCATGATAAAGGTTTATATATTGGTTTGTTTCTTTGAAATAGTATTTGAAAATACCTCAGCAGTTTATTTAAAAATTACTCACATTTACTTTTCCTGTATTTTTATTTAATATTATAATTTTAAGAGTGCCGCAAATTATTTAAGATATTTTTAATGTATCGTCAACCAAAAATATGAAGAAACACTGCTCTAATGTGTGCAGTAAAAAATATAACAACCGACGCCCTAGAGGTAATGTTAAATGGTTGAAAATTCTGAATCTTCTCTAGAAAAAAATAAAAACCCTGAAAGACTATTTAAGACCATAATATGTTTATGTGTTTTTTATGTTTTTTTATTTAAAAATTCAAAGTATTTTATTTATTTTATAAATAAAAGCATATCTGTTTATAAGTTGTATAAAACATATACAGATGCACAATTTGTTTTCGTGTAGTTTGTTTTTTTAAAACTATGTTTTTAAATCATTTATATTCAGTTTGCTAAAAAAAAAATAAAAACATAATTTTGTAAAAATGAACAGTTTTATAAAAAAAAAGCTCTGCAATTACATTGAGCAAAAAAAAAATGTTTTTGTATAATTTTTTTTAAGCATTAAATTATTTTAAAAATTAGAAAAAAAAATTTACAAAAATATTTAAAAATAAGATTTTTCACCAAAACAAGTAGCTCTAAAATTTTTATAAAAGCATATAACAACGATAAATGTATTGTTAAAAACCTTAAAAAAAATAATGGCGGAAAAAATACTGCTCAATTTATGAGTTTTAAAATAATAAAAAAAAAATTATTATCTCATAAAAATAATCACATCTTATTTTTAAAATTCAATTAAAAAAAAGTTTAAAAATTTTTTTTTTTTAATGTTTTAGGAAAATAAAAAAAACATGAAAAAGCCTCGATAAAAAAAGGACGTTTAAAAACGATTAAAATAAAAAAAAAATATTTTTTTTTTTTTTTTTTTATAGCTTCGTTACTGAACAAAATAAATACAGTTTACTAATGTTTTTTTTTTTGCTATTATTTTTTTTTAATTCAAACGTGGTATGGGATCTAGATATATATTTAAAAAAAAATTTAATTACGTAACCTTTTTTTATAATTAATCAAAATACAAAAATTTTTATAAACTGATACATTTTTTGTTTTTAATTTTCAAAATACATAAAAAACAAAACCAATGTAAACAATTGAAAAATATAAGTGTAAAAGTTGGTATTTTAGTTTTTTTGTTTTAAAAACCTAGTAAAATTTTTAATTTACGATTCAGTATAAAATTTAAACTAAATTTAATTAACTAG
Organism: Pardosa pseudoannulata; assembly: GCA_032207245.1. Lineage (NCBI taxonomy): Eukaryota > Metazoa > Arthropoda > Arachnida > Araneae > Lycosidae > Pardosa > Pardosa pseudoannulata. The sequence continues at coordinate 130,653,550 of CM063506.1, read as the reverse complement.
GAAAATTTTAAAAAAAAAATGTAAAAAGAATTTCATATACTTTTATTTTTTTCTTTACAAAATGTACATACCAAAAAATATTATTTTTTTTGTAAGAAATATTTGTTTTTTTTATTTTTTTTTTAATTTTTAAATTTTTTAAATAAAAAAAAAAAAGATAAAAGAAAACCTTTTTTAAATACTATAAAAAAAAAACGTAAAATAAAAAGACGTTTTAAAAAACAAGAAACTTTGTTTTCTGAAAATGTATTTGAATTGATATTTAAAATCCTTTTCTTTTTTATAAAATAATAAAGACCAAAAAAAAAAAAAAAAATTTAAAAAAATTGGTTTGTTTCTTTTTTTTGAAAAAAAAAAAACTCCTTGTTTTTTATTTAAATATGTATTTATTCTTTTGTAAAAAAAAATTAAAAAATGGTAAAACTAGTTAAATAACAACCGAAATAATGTTAAATGTTGTAATTCTGTTTTTATACTCTAAAAAAAACAAGAAAAAAAAACTAAGAAAATTAATTGTGTTTGAAAAATATTTATTTTTTTATTAAATAGCTGATTATTTTATTTTTTTAAAAAAAAATAATTTAAAAAATAATACAAACAATTTAATTGTTTGATTTTTGAGCCCGAAAAAAAAAAAAAAAAATTATTTAAGTAATTTTTTTATTATTTTTATTTAAGTTTTTTAAAGTCGTCAACAAGCAAAAAGAAAAAAAAGAATTAAAAAAAAAACAACATCATGTTAAATTATTTTTTTTAATTCAAAAAAAAGAAAAATAAAAGTCTAAAAAAAAAAATAAGGTTTGAAAAAGTAATGTTTATTTGGGGGAATTAAAATTTTAACCATTCTTTTTAAAGAAAAAAAAATAATACGAGAAAGGACGATTCAAAAAACCATAATAATTTGTTTGCAAAAAAAATCTTTTATTTTTGTTTTTATTTTTTTAAATTTTTTGCTAAAAGTTTTTTTAATGTTTGTCAACTAAAAAAAATATGAATTAGAAAATTCTAACCATAGAAACGAAAATGAAATTTTTCTTGACACTAATCTTCTTGAGAGAAAAAAAAAAAATAACAAAACCATAATAATTGTGTTTAAAAGTACTCTTGTTTTTTTTTTTTAGAAAAATTATATCGTATACTTATTATATAACAAGTTTTTCTTATTTTTTTTCTATTTAACGAGAAAAACAAAATTAAATGGTAGAACTAGTTTCCGCTGAATTTTGAGCCCGAAAAAATATTTATTTTCAATACCAATCCTTCAAATTATCCTTTTACAAGAGATATTTATGATATTTTTAAAGTAACGTCAACCAAAAAAAGATGAAAAACACTGCTCTAATGTGTGCTGTAGAAAGTCTAACCATAAACGTCCTCGAAGCAATGTTAAATGGTTGATAATTCTGAATCTTCTCAAGAGAAAAAAATAACCCTGAAAGACGATTCAAGACCATAATAATTGTGTTTGACAGAAGTACTCTTGTTTATTTATAAGTGTGCAAAAATTCATATCGTAGCTTATTATATAACACAAGTTTATTCTTATACTTTATTTTCAATTAACGAGAACAACAAGCATAAATGGTAGAACTAGTTAGTAAGTTAAGCTGAATTCATTGAGATTGAAAATATTTATTTCAATACTAATCATTCAATTAATCTTTTTACAAATGCCGTAAATTATTTAAGATATTTTTAATGTATCGTCAACCAAAAAAGATGAAGAAATACTGCTCTAACGTGTGCTGTAGAAAATCTAACCATAGACGTTCTCGAAGCAATGTTAAATGGTTGACAATTCTGAATCTTCTCGAGAGAAAAATAATAGTCCTGAAAGACGATTCAAGACCACAATACTTTTGTTTGACAAAAGTATTCTAGTATAGGTATAGGTGTTCAGAAATTCATATCGTAGCTGATTATATTACACAAGTTTATTCTTATACCTTAGTTTTTATTCTATTTAGCGAGAGTAACAAGCATAAATGGTGGAATTTGTTAGTAAGTTCAATTGAATTCATTGAACCCAAAAATATTTATTTCAATCTTTGCTTTTTCATGTTTACCATTAAATTTATTATCGTAGGTTAAATTGCCCTTTTCAAAATTCCTGGCAAGAATTCTTACAATATAACGTAATCACATCGGCATTTAATAGCATGTCTTTTTATTATAATTTATATCCAATGTATTTTTCAAAATTTATATCACATTTCTATATTTACTTTACTATGAAATATTATGCTATTAGACCCACTAAAAGCGTCAGGTCATATCTTTTCACTAACAGATTCTAAACAAAGTTTGGCGAGTGTCCCGTAAATAAGAAATTACAAAGAAAACATTCCTACAAAAATCTGATTTAAATGAAAAACATATGTGTACTCTAAAAAAAGCTGAGTTTAACTGCGAACGTGGAGCAAACCCTAAAGTAGACTTGTAGAAATCGTGGAATTCCATCGTAAAAAAAACCACTGTCTAATCCTTATCTGACACTTTTGTTAGTTATGGAAAGCGTCTTGCCATATTTTAATATACCTTGAACTTATCACATAGAATTTAAACTGCAGCTGACTCGTCTATAACGAATGCAAAGGGATGCAATATTTGCTCGTAATAACCGAGTGTTCGTAAAAAACAGGCTCTTAAAATATCCAAAAAAAATCATACTAAATTATATATATTCAATTATTTTTTTATATCTGCATAGTAGAAAATTTATTGATAAATTTACTTTAAACTGCCTTATTGTCTCTTTCTTTTGTAAATTATTGTTCTACCAAGAAGACTCGTTGCCGGTAGAAAAACGTCATTTGCACGTTTAGCTTCGAAAACAATTTTTTGATTTTTAGAACCCAAAAACCAGTGAGTATTTTCAACCAATGAGTATCAGTTCAACTTGAAATTCCTCCTTTTCCTCGTTATCATCGACAGTTTATTCGTTTTAGCAATTTGTTTCAGGTTGAATTTCGGCTACAATGTCCTTCGAAATTAAAAGGTACATTATTTTCAACTTAGTTTCTTATTAATTCCAAATAAAGGAATTTTTCCAAGGATGAATTAGCTGATCTAAAGAGGTGAATGCCAATAGAAATTTTAAGAATCACGAAAATATTGTTTGTTACCGCTAGGGCCTGCTCGTTAAAAGCTATGTTTCCATACTAAACATACCAATGATTGCACCAGCCAAGTATTTCCAATTTTCTCGTTTAATCAAATCTCTCGTAAATAAGGCATTGTTTTAAGTGAATTGTACTGTATATTAATCGTAAAATTTACAATATTATATAAGTGGTGCCGTAACCATGTAAAACAATATTTGTACTTTATCAGTAACCAAATTAATAATCGGGAGAAGGTATCACGGATGTGATATCAACAGAGTGAACAATACATAATTTTCAAATTACTCTCAGTTCAATTCCAAATAAATGAATGTTTCCAAGAAACGATTATGCGAGCTGAGGATATGGAAGACAAAAAAAAAAATTTGGAATTACAAAAATATTGCTTGTTACTATCGGGTCTTTTTTTTCGTTAAAATCAAGTTAGATTTCCATAGAGTAAACACTGTGCAAACCAAATATTTATGTTTTTCCCGTTTAATTCAGGTTTCCATTAAATCAAGGTTATCTATTAGCAAATTATATTGAATTAACAAAAATATTTACAATGTTGTATGAGTTATTACGTAAACATGTAAAGGTTTTTCGTATTTTATTAGTAAGAAAAATAATCTTTTTGTTTATTAATTTCTGAATATCTCCTAGTAAAACCTCACTTGAATAAATCGTTGTTAAAAGATTTTATTTACTTATTTACATATTTGGTAAAAAAATTTAAGTATAAATTTAGATATAAAGATCAGTTTACCGTGTAATTACTATAAACGACGAAAAAATGACAGATCACAAAAACAGTCACAAAGAACGGTAAGACATAGGTCAAAATGTTTCCTATTATTGTACAGTTTTTTTTTCGGATCAATATTTTATCATGCTTGTGTAGCACATACACTTTCCAGGATACAATCCTTTACAAAATATGCCTTGAACATAAATATGGTTTTCAATATTTCTATGTCTAAATTCATTAATAAATTGGGGATTTGCTCTAAAAGTTTTATTCAACTATTTAAAAAGTATATAATTTTTTAAAAATTGCAACCGTTATTTTGACAGAAGTGTTTAACTCCTCCGTAAAATTGCACTGAATGATATATTTCTCTTATACATTGAGCGTAAAATATGACATTTGAAAAACCTGTCATTGTTTACGCTTTCACCTGCTGTAATAGAGACATGCATACTTTAAATATATGTCATTAACTTAAAACATTAAATATAAGTAAACTAAATCTTGAAAAAATTGCTTTTCTAGATGTGAGACATAAATAAAATAAGTTTAAATATTATTTTAAAACCAAAATACAGTATTATAATGCCACTTCGCATTAAACCTAACTACTTTAATCAGTCATGGAACACATTTTAAATATATAAAATGTATTGATATTTTCAAATGCAGGGAAAGTAATTTAAAATACTCAATCGTAAAATTTCTAACCTATGACATATAATGGTACACATCTGAAAATGAAAATTTTGTATTTGAGTATAAATACGAACAATTATTGATTTATATTATCGAAAATCTATTTGCATATTCATGCAAAAGAATTGGAATATCGATTTTTAGTCAAATTAACTATTTTGAAAATATATGACGTTCTAAATCTTTTGCGTATATTTAAATTATGAAGACTGCCGTAGCATTCCATTATAGAAATTGAATTTAAGAATAAATATATAAACATATTTATTGACTGTTCTATGTTTTAAATAGTGACGTTCATTTTACAATGGGTGTATTTTCACTCACTTAATGGGACATAATACCTTTCCAGAAATAAAATTTTCATTTTAACAGACAATTTTCTATTCATCTGAAATAAGCTTTTTTAGAAGGAAAAATTTACCAGTTGTTTTAACACTAGATTTACGTATGTTGATCATATACCTATTTTTACTGAAGTGAGCCAATTTGACTCATACAAGAGAATTGATGTTTTTGGCAAAGAAAATACTTCCAAATTAATTTAAATAAAATGTTTATAATAAAAAAATTTACGGTAAACATTTTTTACATATAAAATCTGTTTTTTAAACACATTTTCCTCAAACAGTTCTATTACATTTATCACAATGGTTTCTACATTGTTAAGAAAATATTAATGACGTTTTAGTTGTTACGAATAGAATTTATCAAATATATACCCTGTTCTTTTTTTCATTCCATGAAACATGAACGCAAGTAGATGAATCAAATTCACTTCAGTTTGAATCCTCTATAAAGATTCAATTACTATTTTCACTCAAAACTCGGGATCAGAAACTGCTTACAATCAACTAAGTGTTGAGAAAATATTAATGACATTCTTCTTGTTGTTCAGAATAGAATTTGTTAAAGATGTTCCCCAAAACAAGTGTTATTTCCTCGCATGGAGAGATGAAATGAAGTAGATTTCGAAGTATAAAAAAAACTGGTCCGATTCAACTCTTCATAAAAACTCAATTACTGTTTTTAAAATCAAAAATAAAAGCTTAAAGGAATCCCGGCGTGAGACAAATATGTCAATCACGAAACACTCCGTCAGAAAGAACTTATGTCACATATCTGCCTTAAAACTTAGACATACAAAACGCTTACAATCAACAATGTGTTAGGAAATATTAATGACATTTTAGTTGTCCCGAATAGAATTTATGAAATATATACTCCTGTTCTTTTTTCATTCCATGAAAGATGAAAGCAAGTAGATCAACCGAAAAAATAGAAATTCAATTCCGATTGAATCCTCTATAAATTTTCAATTACTATATTTAGTGAAAACTCCAGCTCAGAAACTGCTTACAATCAAGAAAGTGTTGAGAAAATATTAATGACATTGACATTCTTCTTGTTGTTCAGAATAGTATTTGTCAAAGATGTTCCCCAAAACAAGTGTTATATTCTAGCATGGAGGATGAAATGAAGTAGATTTCGAAACATAAAAAAACCGGTCCGATTCAACTCTTTATAAAAATTCAGTTACTGTTTTTAACACCAAAAATAAAAGCTTAAAGGAATCCCGGCACGAGACAAATATGTCAATCACAAAACACTCCGTCAGAACGAACTTATGTCACATATCTGCCTTAAAACTTAGACATACAAAACGCTTATAATCAACAATGTGTTAAGGAAATATTAAAGACATTTTAGTTGTTCCGAACAGAATTTATCAAATGTATACCCTGTTCTTTTTTCATTCCATGAAGGATGAACGCAAGTAGATCAATCTGAAAAAGATAAATTCACTTCCGATTGAATCCTGTATAAAGATTCAATTACTATTTTTACTTTGTATTTAGTTTTAAATTTCTACAAACTTACGTCACATGTCTGCGTGAAAACTTAGACATACAAAACACTTACAATCAACAATGTCTTACGAAATATTAATGACATTTTAGTTGACAAGAATAGAATTTATCAAATATATACCCCTGTTCTTTTTTCATTCCATGAAACATGAACGTAAGTAGATGAATCTAAAAAAGAGAAATTCACTTCCGATTGAATCCTCTATAAAGATTCAATTACTATTTTTACTGAAAACTCGGGCTCAGAAACTGCTTACAATCAACAAAGTGTTGAGAAAATATTACTAACATTCTTGTTGTTGTCCAGAATAGAATTTGCCAAAGATGTTTCAAAAAACAAGTGTTATTTCCTAGCATTGAGGATGAAATGCAGTAGATTTCGAAATAGAAAAAAAAACCGGTTCTATTCAACTTTTTATAAAAATTCAATTACTGTTTTTAACACCAAAAATAAACGCTTAAAGAAATCCCGGCACGAGACAAATATGTCAATAATAAAACACTCCTTCCGAAAGAACTTATGTCACATATCTGCCTTAAAACTTAGACATACAAAACGCTTACAATCAACAATGTGTTAAGGAAATATTAATGACATTTTAGTTGTTCCCAATAGAATTTATCAGATATATACCCTGTTCTTTTTTCATTCGATGAAGGATGAACGCAAGTAGATCAATCTGAAAAAGATAAATTCACTTCCAATTGAATCCTCTATAAAGATTCAATTACTATTTTCACTCAAAACTCTGACTCAGAAACTGCTTACAATCAACAAAGTGTTGAGAAAATATTAATGACATTCTTGTTGTTGTTCAGAATAGAATTTGTCAAAGATGTTCCCCAAAACAAGTGTTATATCCTCGCATGGAGAGATGAAATGAAGTAGATTTCGAAGTTTAAAAAAACTGGTTCGATTCAACTCTTTATAAAAATTCAATTACTGTTTTTAACACCAAAAATAAAAGCTTAAAGGAATCCCGGCACGAGACAAATATGTCAATAACAAAACACTCCGTCAGAAAGCAATCATTTTCTTACACTTTCGAAGAAGTTAACAGCTTTCAAACGCAGGCAAAGAAACTCCAGTCTGTCCCAATTGGATGTGTCACTTCGATAATGGTACCGTCTCTGGACAGCACCTGTCTTCACTTCAATTCTATTTTTGTCGTTTCTTTATTCCGCAGCCAGAAATAACGCTTTGCAGTTTGGCAGGAGAAGGATAATTTTCTGTTTTCGAGAAAGTTTTTCGCGACCGAGTCCAAAAAGAATTGCGTGGGACCACGTTCTTTTTCAGACTTCTTTAATTTTGTTGGTTTCTTTTTCCCTTTCTTAAAGAAATGTATATTCTTTTATTTTTTTTTCTTTATCTACTTGCCTCTTCAGAAAAGTGAGAAACAAGGCATAGTTTCAAGACACATTTTATTTTTTTGTTGTTAAAGGCATTTTGAGATATAAGAAGGAAGCAACGGATATCCTTTAGAAAGCTGAAGTTTTTCTCTTACAGCCTTAAAGTTTTAAACTAACAAGGAAAGTTTCTAAACTATTAATAAACTAGCCTATACCCCGTCATAAGACGGGAACAGTAAAATTTTTAATTTTTCAGAATTGTAAAGTACCCTATGAGGCAAATAAAAAAATGGTTTGCTTTTGGCTGAGAATTATCTGGTACACGCTCAATAATTTCTATATCTTCATACTCCTCTAAAGTCTCATTAGCCCTCGTGTGCAAAACAGTAGACCGTAGCGCTCCAAACCAAACCAAACCTCTAAAGTCTCCCGATACTGTGAATGCAGTTTAGAATCACGTTGAATTCATTTAGTCAAACCGTGTGGTTATGTATAAAAAACAAACACACAAACGAACAAACTTCTTAATTTTCAAAGATATATAACTTAAAAGCTAGATATTTATTAGTCCGTGAAATAGACTCCTAGACTTTTATGAAAAGAATTTGTTAATACCGGTGATAAAATTTTCATTGCAACAAAAATAATCGACGATTAAATTTAAAATTATTACATTTGAACCTAATCTATTATTAAAAAAAAATATAAAAGAAAATTATTTACGTAATATCTAAGTTCAATGTTAAAACGTATGAAAATAATGCAGACGATATTTACATAATTTAAAATAAGAAACGATTAAATAAGATGATTAAATGAATGCAGCCATAATGACAGAAAAAAAACTTATTTTTACCTATTTATTATGTGATAAACTGATAAATTTAACTGCCTGCTCTTAACCGGAAAAAATAGGAATTAAAATAATGGCATTAAAAGCTCAAAAAGGAGGATGGGGTGGAATTCGAACGTTTTAAAGACGACAGTATTTTTGGATTTATGTACTTATATATTATTCATTATTATTTTGTAAACAGTGAATTAGAGGGAAAAAATCTATATAATTAATCCCCTATTGTATGTATGGTAAAATTGTCTTGTATAGGAACAATTTTATTTTTATTTTGTAAAGAGTGAAACAGAGGGAAAATGTATATAATTAATCCCCTATTGTATCTATTGTAAAATTGCCTTGTATATGAACACTTTTATTTTTATTTTGTAAAGAGTGAAACAGAGGGAAAAATGTATATAATTAATCCCCTATTGTATCTATTGTAAAACTGTCTTGTATATTAACACTTTTATTATATTCTTAAATTTGAGTCTGCAGCAGTATTTTGAATGTGGCTCTATATTTAAATGTACTCCCTGGATATAGAGCTATTAGCTCTCAGGTGCCACTTATCATCAGACGTCTCCGTCTATGTCTAATATATTTTTCGAAAATTTGCATGTAGTGAGGCTTCAATTATTTGTAGAATTTTAAATGCACTTCGGTTTAAAATATTTTGAGAAGCACTGAACTATATCAATGGCAGAAAGTCCAGCTACAAGGTTTAAATATTAAAATCCCCCATTTCCAATGCAATAAACTTATTCCCTACAATACAGATTCAACCTTAACCCCCGATATATTCTGATAATCATAACTTGGTATTTAATTTCCGAACGAGTATTGTATCCCACTGGAACAGCACGTCTGGGGTATTGTATCAAGCAGATGACGGCCAATAAAACTTGTCATCCTCTTGTCACAGTCCGCCACACGATGATTCGAGAAGAAAACCAATATTCGCTGTTCTATCGACCGTGAAACTTGAATCACTTCCTCAAAATACCCCGGAATGTGACGGCTTCCCTCTTTCTCCTCTCCCCTCTGGATTCAATATTGGAAGAACGTGGATTCATCCAATTCCGGGGAAGAGAGCGACGGGTCACTTACGAGTTCGAATTTTAAAAGAAGTGCGCACGAACCTTTATTCATATATCTTAGCCTTACTTCTATAGCAGCTACTTTTTGTTCCGTTTGTTTAACGGTCATAGTAAATTTGCTTTCATAAGTTGGATAAATTTTACGTCCTAGTATATCAATTATATCAATAGATTTTTAGACTCAATGGGTACTTTCAATTTATTCAAGTTCATAATACAGATTGTATTTACACATTCTGCATATCCAAAAATAATATTATAGTACTAATATGTATTCATTTACTCTGTCTGTCACACAACACACACACACACACACACTTTGTGCATGCATACTCATGTCCATAATATATATATATATATATATATATATATATATATATATATATATATATATAGATAGATAGATAGATAGATAGATAGATAGATAGATAGTAACAGGTCTTAATTTGATAATTTACCATTATGCTAATATTTCTGTAAATTTGGAATAAAGATTATTCTAAAAATTAAAAATTTAAATTTAAAAATTTTCATTTTAGATAACTGAAGCAATAGAAATAATTTTAATTTCTCCAAAGAGCAATTTTACGGAGTGCTGCAAACATTGTCCATTATTTAAACTCATGTCCATTATTTAAATATATATATAAATATATATATATATATATATATATATATATATATATATATATATATATATATATACATATACACATACATACATATATATACTCATATACACACATATATATGTGTGTGTGTGTGTGTGTGTAAGAAAAAGTAAACTAAATAGATAAATTGGGAAATTAATGTAGGTATTTTGTATAAAACCTCGAAGACGGTCCCTTAAGGAATATAGTGACATAAAATTTCCGTTAATGTGAGAGTTTAAAAATGCTGACGCAAATTTATAGCTAAAAGCTCTCATTAAGTACCCCGAAAATTCTCAGGGGTTTACAAATCTTAATTCAAGTCTAAAAAACACTTTTCTTTCCCTTTTTAATCCCTAATATAAATTGACCACTAGCTCTACAGTTCCAGCCTTCGGGAAATGGGTCTAACCAATTTAAACTTTATACTATCCTACCGGTCAATTTAGGGAATTCTAGAACAAGAAGGAGATGTGAGCTTTCGGAGAGAGATCTTCACAGATCTTACTTAGCCCTATACTAAGAACATCCTATTAGCTGATCTCTCAGTTTGTACACTTCATATAATGAAGTGGGAAAACGTCCACCCAATGGTCTGCTAAAGTTTTTAACTAAAACGGCGGGCATGACTGCAACCACCCGTCGTGGATTTCGTATTATCACGTATATATATATATATATATATATATATATATATATATATATATATATATATATATATATATATATATATATATATATATATATATATATACATACATATATATATATATGTATGTATGTATGTGTGTGTGTGTGTGTGTGCGAGCTCGCTTATATGTTAAATAGTCAGACTAGTCATCTGTGAAATTTGGCAAAACGGGATAGATTTAAAAAACAAATAGAAACTTTAGATTGCAATCACATTTACTATGTCATCAACGAGAATATTAGTAAACGGAACTCAGGTTCAGTTTGGCAGGAAAAAATTGTATTTAAAAAAGTCAAAGCTAACGAGAAATTTCTAAGGTTACGAGGATTGACAATGAGCATCAGATAATTTTAACACATTATGTGAGGATACATTTCGCGGAATTGTACCGGGAGCGGGCTTTTAGCACGTAAATTTAGTTATTCAGTTAAATCTCAATAGATCGAAAATAAATCGTAATTTTTTAACCAAATTTTCTTATTTTATATTGAAATATATAAACAAATATATAAATAGACAAATAAACAAATATATATGTAAATACAAACATATATATATAATATATAATATAAATATACACATACATAATATGATTTTTGCAAGGATAAATAAAAAGTTAATTTTATATCTAAATTGATTTTTTAATCAACCTTCCCGTTCTGCGGTTCCGCATAGACTAATGTAAAAACTAGTTTTCATTTGTCTACATTTTTCCAGAATCTATGTAGTAGAGAAGATCATTCGGCTTCGTTTTCCTGTACATACCATTATTTGTGTACCCACAAACAAACCATTTACACTAACCAGTACTAGTACGTGACCAGCTCTTAAGTATCAATCGTCAGAAAACATACTAGTACGTGTCTCGCATGCAATGTGTTAAATAACATTTAGTACTAGATAAGGCATTTTTTTTAATTATTGATGAACTGCGTTTAAGCATTAAATATTAGTTTTAACATTTTTCTAAGATATCTAAACATAATAAAGCTATAAACATATTTATCTCTCAAAATTGTGACACTATAGTAGTTTTTACACTATAAAAGCATAGTTACTGTTTTTAGTTCTTGCTGATTAACAACAACGGACAAAAAGAAATAATTTAATCAAAAGTATACATTCTTTTCAGCAGTTCCGCTACAAAAGAATACACCTCCAGACAAACCATTCTAAAAATGCCAAAGCATTATGCAATTTTCCTCCCCCAAACACTTTGATGGACGTTTTAAGATTTTGCGCAACGTCTAAATCAAAACTAATCCCACTTCCGTCGTGAAAATCGTCACTTAAAACCACAATCTAAACCAATATTTACAGTTTCTGGAATTTTCCAATGTGCTTATTACTTGTCAAAATCTGCTGAAAAGTTGTCACCGGGCAAATTTGTGAGGGATATTGCAACGGGCAGATTCGTTTTATTTATTCTGTTCCGTACGTCAGTCACCCTCCTGCTGGGGAGGACGCATTTTTACACGATTCCTCCTAGGGAGGTGCTTCGATTTTGGAAACATCCCATACATTTTTATGAGCGTTCGTCACCGTTTATCCGTATGCAGGGACCATAGGGATGGATAAAGGCATTCAAAGTAAATAAATATACATAGAGTAGTAAATGTTTTTTATAAAGGTAGGTAACCATAATTTTTATATATTAAGTCTGCTGGTTTAAACTGTAATGCCCAGCGTCTTATTTTATATACTGGCAGAAATAGCTGGCAGAACTCTTTTATACTTCCTCAGATCAAATTTTTCTTTTGAGAGCACTTAGAGAGTAATCCCCTATATAATAATAGCCTAAGTTGTCAATCCTCCAATTTATGAAGCGGTTAGAGCTGGAATGGATAGAGGCATCCATGGTGGATTGTTGATGAGTTAGGGTTAGCAAAATTCAAAGAGAATAAAGTTTATCTTCTATTAATCCCAGTCTAAATATATATATATATATATATATATATATATATATATATATATATATATATATATATATATATATATATATATATATATATATATATATATGATATATGAATATATATATATATATATATATATATATATATATATATATATATATGAAATATATATATATGGTTTCGATATGATTAATATGATTAATCATATCGAAATGATGATCGAAATCGTATAGAAATGATTAATCATAATCGAAATCATTTCAATATGATTCAATATGATTTCGAACTTTTTAATCGAAATCGAACCCTTACCCCCTTTTCCAGCGTTTAATGTCATTATTTCAAACCCTATTTTTCCTGGTTAAGAGTACGCACTTAAATTTATCAATTTATCACATAAGTAGGTAAAAATAACATTTTTTCTAGCATTATGACGTCATTCCTTTAATCATCTCATTTAATCATTTTTTATTTTAAATTATTTAAATATCGTCTGCATTATTTTCATACATTTTATCACTGAACTTAGATATTACGTAAATAATTTACTTTTATATTTATCTCTAATAACAGATAAAGTACATATGTGATAATTTTAAATTTAATCTTCCATTATTTTTTGTTGCAATTAAAATTTTACTACCGCTATTAACAACAAATTCTATCTACCTCCAGGATGTAGTGGAAATGATAGTGTAATTCTTTTACTTCCATTAATTACTGTGGAAAAAAAAATGGGAAGAACTCAACAATAATTTCGACGTATTTAAGAAAACTTTGAATTATCTTTCTAAATGAATTCAAAGTGATTCTAAACTGCATTCACAGTATCGGGAGACTTTAGAGGACAATGAAGATAAACAAATTTTTTAACTCCTCAAACAATGTGGAAAGTTTTCCACCTACGAAATCTGTTAACTCTTTAATCTTGCATATGAAGAATTACACCATGTTTATCACTTTATGTTTATTAAAAAGCACTGATTTATATAACAAAACTAAATAATTTTATAAATGTGTACCATAATTAATTACCTAGGAAGCATTTTTCTAATAAGAAAAGAATGTTTTATTTAACTTTGAATCAACAAAGGTTATTATTGAAAGGAAAACTTGAAAGGTACTAGTTCCCCCTAAAGTCTGTACCATTCTAAATTATCCAAATACCTCAATCCATAAATATAAGTCATTGGTGAAATTATTTCGTACGAACACATTTTGACACCTTCTTTGTATATGTAAAAAGAATTTCTACTTCCTTGTATTATTACACTTCGTTATTATTGCAATGATATAACATTTCGAGCTTAAGCCTAACAACATAAAAGTTGAATTAATATATGGCTATAAGAATATAATCGGATGAAAACTTCAGTAAATGAAATATAATTTACCATCTTTTCCGACTTTTTATTGCTCACTCCATATGACCACCACTTTTAATATTTCTATCTGTCTACAAATTAACAAAATAAAACATTAAAGCATAATTCCATCTCCGCGTGTGAGTAGTATTGCAAAATTCTCTTCCTAGAGTTATGTTTTTTCTAGGAAACGTACTTTTTCCGCCACATGATACTAATTGGATTAGCGAGAACACAGTGTTATAACAAGAATTTTAAATTCTCAAACATTATGGAAGATTTCCACATACAAAAACTGTTATCTCTTTAATCTTGTATACGAAAAATTACACCATGTTTATCACTTTATGTTTATTAAAATGTATTGCTTCATATAAAAAAACTAAATAATTTTATAAATGTGTACCATAATTAATTACCTAGGAAGCATTTTTCTAAAACGAAAAGAATGTTTTATTTAACTTTGAATCAACAAAGGTTATTATTGTAAGGAAAACTTGAAGAAAGTTTCTAGCTCCCCCTAAAGTCTGTACCATTCTAAATTATCCAACAACCTCGATGTATAATTATAGGCAGTTGGTGAAATTATTTCCTACCAACATATTTTGACACCTTCTTTGTATATGTAAAATGAATTTCTAGTTTTCTTGTATTATTACACTTCGTTATTGTTTCAATGATATAACATTTCGAGCTTAAGCCTAACAGCAAAATTTGAATTAATATACGGCTATAAGAATATAATCGGATGAAAATTTCAGCAAAAGAAATATAATTTACCTTCTTTTCCGACTTTTTGTTCCGAACTCCATATGACCACCATTCTAAATATTTCTATCTGTCTACATGTTAACAAAATAAAACATTAAAGCTTAATTCCATCTCCGCGTGTGAATACTACGGCAAAAATTCTCTTCCTAGAGTTATGTTTTTTCTAGGAAACGTACTTTTTCCGCCACATGATACTAATTGGATTAGCGAGAACACAGTGTTATAACAAGAATTTTAAATTCTCAAACATTATGGAAGATTTCCACATACAAAAACTGTTATCTCTTTAATTTGTGTACGAAAAATTACACCGTGTTTATCACTTTTTAAACTGTATTGATTCAAATAAAAAAAACTTAACAATTTTATAAATGTGTACCATAATTAATTACCTAGGAAGCATTTTTCTAAAACGAAAAGAATGTTTTATTTAACTTTGAATCAACAAAGGTTATTATTGTAAGGAAAACTTGAAGAAAGTTTCTAGCTCCCCCTAAAGTCTGTACCATTCTAAATTATCCAACAACCTCGATGTATAATTATAGGCAGTTGGTGAAATTATTTCCTACCAACATATTTTGACACCTTCTTTGTATATGTAAAATGAATTTCTAGTTTCCTTGTATTATTACACTTCGTTATTATTTCAATGATATAACATTTCGAGCTTAAACCTAACAACAAAAAAGTTGAATTAAAATGCGACTATAAGAATATAATCGGATGAAAACTTCAATAAAAGAAATATAATTTACCATCTTTTCTGACTTTTTGTTCCACACTCAATATTAACACCATTCTTAATATTTCTATCTGTCTACAAGTTAACAAAATAAAACATTAAAGTATAATTCCATCTCCACGTGTTAGTACTACGGCAAAAATTATATTGCTAGAGTTATGCTTTTTCTATGAAACGTACCTTTTCCGCCAAGTGATACTAATTGGATTACCAAGAACACAGTGCTATAACAAGAATTTTAACTCCTCAAACATTATGGAAGATTTCCACATACAAAAACTGTTATCTCTTTAATCCTGTATACGAAAAATTACACCATTTTTATCACTTTATGTTTATTAAAATGTATTGCTTCATATAAAAAAACTAAATAATTTTATAAATGTGTACCATAATAACTAATTACCTAGGAAGCATTTTTCTAATACGAAAAGAATGTTTTACTTAACTTTGAATCAACAAAGGATATTATTGTAACAAAAACTTTAAGAAAATTACTAGTTCCCCCTAAAGTCTGTACCATTCTAAATTATCCAACAACCTCGATGTATAATTATAGGCAGTTGGTGAAATTATTTCCTACCAACATATTTTGACACCTTCTTGTAAAATGAATTTCTAGATTTCTTGTATTATTACACTTCGTCCTTATTTCAATGATATAACATTTCGAGCCTAACAACAAAAAAGTTGAATTAATATACGGCTATAAGAATATAATCGGATGAAAATTTCAGCAAAAGAAATATAATTTACCTTCTTTTCCGACTTTTTGTTCCGAACTCCATATGACCACCATTCTAAATATTTCTATCTGTCTACATGTTAACAAAATAAAACATTAAAGCATAATTCCATCTCCGTGTGTGAGTAGTACTGCAAAATTCTCTTGCTAGAGTTATGCTTTTTCTATGAAACGTACTTTTTCCGCCAAGTGATACTAATTGGATAGCAAGAACACAGTGTTATAACAAGAATTTTTAACTGCTCAAACATTATGGAAGATTTCCTCATACAAAAACTGTTATCTCTTTAATCTTGTATACGAAAAATTACACCATGTTTATGACTTTATGTTTATTAAAATGTATTGCTTCAAATAAAAAAACTTAATAATTTTATAAATGTGTACCATAATTAATTATCTAGGAAGCATTATTCTAATACGAAAAGAATGTCTTATTTAACTTTGAATCAACAAAGGATATTATTGTAAGGAAAAGTTGAAAAGTTCTAGTTCCCCTAAAGTCTATACCATTCTAAATCTTCCAACAACCTCAATGCATAAATACAAGTCATTAGTGAAATTATTTCCTACCAACAAATTTAACACCTTATTTGTATATGTAAAATGAATTTCTAGTTTCCTTGTATTATCACACTTCGTCCTTATTTCAATGATATAACATTTCGAGCTTAAGCCTAACAACAAAAAAGTTGAATTAATATACGGCTATAAGAATATAATCGGATGAAAACTTCAGTAAAAGAAATATAATTTACCATCTTTTCCGACTTTTTGTTCCGAACTCCATATGACCACCATTCTTAATATTTCTATCCGTCTACAAGTTAACAAAATAAAACATTAAAGCATAATTCCATCTCCGCGTGTGTGTAAGTACTACGGCAAAAAGTCTCTTGCAAGAGTTATGCTTTTTCTATGAAACGTACTTTTTCCGCCAAGTGATACTAATTGGATTAGCAAGAACGCAGTGTTATAACAAGATTTTTAACACCTCAAACAATATGGAAAGTTTTCCATCCACGAAAACTTTTATCTTTTTTAATCTTGTATAGGAAAAATTACATCGTATTTATTTTTAGAAAAACTTTATCACCGTTATTCAATGTTTCTTTCACTTTTTCTCGGGTAAAAATAAAGACATTAAACAATATTTCAAAGAAAAAATAAAATTGATACAAAAATAGTTGTTCGTAAAAAATAACTAATTCTTATATTTAGATACAAATTAAAATACCGTTTTGTATAATTGAAAGGAACTAATGAGATATTAAAATATTTAATAGGGAAAAAATTTCATTTCACCCTATTATTTTCAGTTATATAATAAATAAATCATAAATTTTGTAATTAAAATAAATAATGGTAGTAGTAAAGATAGAAAGATAAAATAAATATCTAGAATACTATTTGAAATGATGAATATAGATAAGACATTTCATGTTACAAAAACATCAGTTCATAATAACTGTATAAGTTTTATGCTAGGACTAAAATTAAAATTAAGAAAATAAAGTTTAAAATATTTAACCAGTGAAAAAGTTTATTGAACCTTTAGCAACTTACTTTTTTGTACTGTTTTCACTTATATAATAAAGTTTTCCTAATATATTATGATTAAAATAGATATTAATTAAAATTATTTCAAACCTAAATATTGTATGAGAGCTAAAATATCGTGGATTATATAATCATTGAAAACGTTTATACATAAGTTGCAACCAGAACATACATGCAGTAACAAGTTTGGTTCGTAATTCCTCTCATGTGTCACTGTAGACTTCAGGTGTCAAACTCACCAAAATTTATTTTCATCGGACTCCTTGTAAAATTCGTATAATTTTATACAACAAGAAGATCGCCAAAAACTAACTTTAATATAAAATTATTCAGTTGCTTCAATAACGAGTCAATTATGGCTTGTTTATAATGTTCAAGATGAGCTACCTTCTCAAATTCTTCACAGTACTAATAACAAAATTATATTTCATGTGCGTTTCATTTCATGTACCACCGTAAACTTTGCAAGTCTAAATTATCAAGATTTGTTTTTGGCGGTCTCCAAGTGGTATATTACTCTGTTGTTTTCCGTTTGTTACATCAATGTTCAAGAGGCCTTATCGTTCCGACTTTTCGTCGCTATCTATAGCAATGATGTATCTACAAATCAATAAAACCAAAAGAAGCGCATTGAAAAGTGTTCAGTGTAGCAGTGATCTAGTGCGGAAAATATAATGGTAAAATATATTTAAGTCTGGTAGGCTCAAATATTACGTATATTTCATTAAAAGCTTCACATACAGAGGCTAGAAGAAGTTGTCATTTATTTAATGAGTCACTGTTAAGTTTAACGAGTGAAACTCATCAAGATCTGTTTTCGGCAGACTCCATGCGGTATATTACAAGATTACTAGGTTGCTTAATTCTTTAGTGTTCGATTCTTGTTCGTTTACAATGTTCAAGATGCCCTATCCTTTCAACTTTCCAATGGTATAAATAATAAAATCTTATAAAATCTTATTTACATATCACAGTAAATTAAAAAAAAATCAAAGGAGTATTCAGTATATACATGATCTCGCAGGGAGAAAGATATACTAAAAAGTATGAGTCTTATAGACTCATATATTATGTGTAATTCATTAAACGTTTCACATACAGTGGCCAGAAGAATTCGTCATTTATTTCATGAGTCAATGTAGAGTTTAACGAGTGAAACTCATCAAGATCTGTTTTCGGCAGACTCTATGCAGTATATTACAAGATTACTAGGTTACTTAACTCATTCGTGTTCTATTCTTGTTTGTTTACTGTGTTAAAAATGCAAGATCCTTCCAACTTTTCAACGGTATGAATAATAAAATATCATTTAAATATTACAGTAAATCTAAAACAACCACATTGAAAGGAGTATTCAGTATATCAATGATGTCGCAGGCAGAAAGCCATACTAGAAGGTATGAGTCTTATAGACTCGAATATTACGTATATTTCATTAAACACTTCACATACAGAGGCTAGAAGAAGTCGTCATTTATTTAATGAGTCACTGTTTAGTTTAAGGGGTGAAACTTATCAAGATCTGTTTTCGGCAAACTCCATGTAGTATAAGATTACTAGGTTGCTTAACTCATTCTTGTTCGATTCTTGCTTGTTTACAATGTTCAAGATCCCTATTCTTCCGACTTTTCAATGGTATGAATAATAAAATCTCATTTATATATCACAGTAAATCGAAAAGAAGCACATTGACAGGAGTATTCAGTATATCAATGATCTCGTAGGGAGAAAGCCATACTAGAAATTATGATTCTTATAGACTCAAATATTATATATAATTCATTAAACATTTCACATACAGTGGACAGAAGAAGTCGTCATTTATTTCATGAGTCACTGTAGAGTTTAACGAGTGAAACTCATCAAGATCTGTTTTCGGCAAACTTCATGAAGTATATTACAAGATTATTAAGTTGCTAAATTCATTCGTGTTCGATTCTTTACTATGTTCAAGATGCCCTATCCTTCAAACTTTTCAATGGTATGAATAATAAAATATCATTTATATATCATAGTAAATCTAAAAGAAACTCACTGAAAGGAGTAATCAATGATCTCGCAGGGAGAAAGACATACTAGAACGTATGACCCTTATAGACTCAAATATTATGTATAATTCATTAAACGCTTCACATACAGAGGCTAGAAGAAGTGGTCAATTATTTCATGAGCCACTGTAGAATTTAACGAGTGAAACTCATCAAGGTCTTTTTCGGCAGACTCCATGCAGTATATGATTACTAGGTTGCTTATTTCATTCTTGTTCGATACATTTGTTTTCAATGTTCAAGATACCTATCCTTTCAACTTTTCAATGTTATGAATAATAAAATCTCATTTATATATCACATTAACTCAAAAAGAAGAACATTAAAAGTAGTATTTAGTATATCTATGATCTCGCAGGGATAAAGATATACTAAAAAGTATGAGTCTTATAGACTCAAATATTATAGAAAATAACTGAAACGACATTGTAACTTAATGCATTATAACGATCTAAATTACAAACTTTATCTTTCTCATTTTGCACGTAATTATCCAGTTGATTCAAAATAATTTATCGAATACATCTTTTCATTCTATTTTTATTCTCTAAGGTTAATCAATAAAGAGTATATTTTTAGAACCTCAATACTAACTCTAATGTGTAGTTGTTAACTATATTGCTTAAAGCATTTAACACCGATTACATAGTGTTATTTCCCTGTCAGATCTTATCTACTAAGTTCAAAAGTATGCCTCTAAGTAAAATACAATGATTAATAGTTGACTTAAATACGTGCATGACATTTTAGATTACTTTCCTTTCACGCATACTTAAACGTAGCCAAATTACGCCAATATAAACATTTTAGAATAAATAAGTTAAAATAATATTTTTAAATAAATCACACACCGCAAAAAGCATATTTTTATTTCTAAGAAATGCTATTTATTTGAGACGGTGCAGAAAGAACTGAGAAAATAAATATAACTCAAGCATAAAATCCTCTTATTAAAGTTGAAAGTTCAACAAGTTTTAACAGCAAAGGATCTCATTTATTAAGATGGGATAATTCGTGCTTCACGAACATCCAACACGCCTGAAAGTTATAACACGAAAAAAATGCGAACAAAACAAGAGGGTTGTTCACGATTTTAGAACACCCCAAAGACATCATCAATCATGGAAAATATGAAAAGAAAGAGAAGTTGCCAACACCTCAACTCCTGTCGGCGAAATTTTCCGCAGATGCACTTCACATAGAGTGTGTCCTGTCAAAGTTATATCCATTTTATTCGTTACAAAGTGAGATTCAAAAGTTCGCTGGCATCACTTTCTTTTCGGTTGCTTTTGATGCAAAACTTTTCACAAAATAAGTGACTCTGTGCTGCACAGATATTTTTAAACGAGAATTTTAAAAATCTTGCGAAAAACCTAAGCAGTTTTTTTTTTAATTTTATGGCAGCGGTTTTTTACTTTTATTAGCGTAAAACAGAATGGGGGACAATCACATGAAGTTTGCAGTAATATATCATTTCTAACTGTTATATGCATACACTTACATTAAATCAAATTCTCTAATAAAAAAGGAAATATAAAATGAACACAAAATACATTAGACTAATTAAAAATCATATTAAGAAACAATTAATTTTCGTTCTTAGCATACAAAAATTTAATGCAAATGAACTAAATGGAGGACAATAATGGAAAGTAAACATAATAATACGGTGGAAGCACCTTCTGAAAATTTATATTAAAGCTATTAAAATGTTGACTTTAAACTTAACAAAAAAAATTGTTGAAATTGTCTTTTAAGAGGTTTTAGAAATATTTGTAAACAGAAAAATAAAATCAGCTTTAAAATTTAGGAATATTTTTCAAATTTTGATTAAATCAGGATTTTTAACAAAACTTTTCTGATAAGTTCACTACTTAACAAAGTGGTCTTGCAATGCATTAGTGAATTTATTTTGTAATGCATATCCTGGCTAAAACTGACAAAATTCTATTATATGTATATATATATATATATATATATATATATATATATATATATATATATATATATATATATATATATATGTGTGTGTGTGTGTGTGTGTGTGTGTATGTGTGTGTATATATATGTAATATATCAAAATTATTTCACTTTAATATTTCTTCAAAAACCTCCTATCTTATTGTACGTTTTTAATATTGTATTTTAATGTATTATTATCTAATAACATGGATATAAACACTAGAATATAAAAGTTAAATGCATAATTCTATATTTTTATATACATATTAATATATATAAATATATAATATAATATGGGGGAGAGAGGGAGGGGGGGTAAAGTGTCATCATACTTATGTATTTATATCATATTTGTATATCATACTTATATATTTATATATCTTGATAGACTTGGAAATAGCATATATATATATATATATATATACACACATATATATTATTATATATTATATATATTTAAATATATATATATATATTTATATATATTATCTAGAGTATATATATATATATACAGAGAGAGAGGGGGGGGGTATAGAGATGAATAACAGAAAATACAGCTTAAAATAAAGCAATTCTTTTCGAATAACCATAGATATTTTCAATAAAAATTAATTAAAGTTTGCCTGTCTTAAAAAATAATTTTAAATGAGCACATTGAAAATTAGCAGTCAGTACTTCATTTTTAAAACTCCATTTTTTAAAATAAATTTGAAAACTTAACGACATATATATGAAAGGCATGTTTTGACACAAACTACTTATCGTTGTCAGCTATACTAAAAGTTTTAGATTGAATACATATGTTTTTTTGTTATCGTTTGCTGATCTTATGAATTTAATCCATACTTTTAGCTGTGACTGACTCTTGCTGACAAAAGTTTTCAGAGCAGAACTTCATTAAACTTCCCACTGATATCATCAATCAAGCACTAAACAAAAGCCTCAAAAAAAGAGTCGTGTGACATTTCAACAAAGGGGCAGACTTTCTCATCGAATCTGAAAGCACAAGTATGCTAGTTCAATGCATCCACAACAAACAAGAAAATATAGAACAGTTTCCTTTCTCATTTTGAAATGTAAACATATATCGCGTGCCCGAATTCAGTTATTTCAGGCATTTTTTTTCCATGAAAAACAACTCTGTTCAATATTTCCATTTTCATTTAGAGTAAATATTAGAAATGTTTTTACTACAGGATCTCACAAAACGATCAATATGAGCCTTCTCTCAACATAATTCTGAACTGCATGAAAGCGGATGTTTCTTTTGGGTTTTGGGTTTTTTTTTTAAAGCAGGATTTTTTTTTCTTTGTATATGAGACCACCAACTAGGACGAATTATTTCAGAGTCAGTTATGCCTGAAAATATTAAAGAAGAAAACAGAAGTAACTGAAAATATCTGGATATTTTTGGAAAAGCAACGATATTTTAATACAAATAATTCTGTTTTTTAGACTTAGAGGAATTTTTAAATAAATGTAAAAGTTTTCTAATTCCGTGATTATGTTTCTTTTCTGATTGGAAAATAAAATTCTATGTATTACAAAAGAATAGATCTCTAGATGACTTAGTACATGGAATATTTTAAAAATATATATAAAGTGTTATATTTAGACTGATAATCTTGATTATATAGCAAAAAACTGCTAATTCCGTTAGGCCTAAAATATTAAAGTAGAAAATAGAAATATCTTAGATCAATATAACTACAAATTTCTGGATATTTTAGAAAAGGACAACGATATTTTAATATAACTGATGAAAAATTTGTATTGTTAGTTATATATATAAAATATATATATATATATATATATATATATTTATATATATATTATATATATGTATATATATATATGTATGTATATATATACATATATATATGTATGTATATATATATGTGTATAGGTATATATATATATATATATATATGTATGTATGTATACATATTTATATATATATATATATATATATATATATATATATATATATATATATATATATATTATATATATATATATATATAATATATTATATATATAAAGAGAGAGAGAGAGGAGAGCGGGTTGAGAGTTCTATTAATATCAGAAAATACAGCTTTAAAATTAAAGCAATTATTTTCGAATAACCAGAGATATTATCAATAAAGATTAATTAAAGTTTGCGTCTCTTAAAAAATAATTTTAAATGAGTACATACGAAATTAGAAGTCAGTATTTCATTTTTAAAAGTCTAGTTTATTTTTTAAATAAATTTGCAAACGATATTTAATACAAATGATGGCATTTTTTCTCTTAGAGAAATTTTTCAATAAATATAAAAAATTTTCTAATTGCGTGACTATATTTCTTTTCAGATTGGAAAAAATAAAATTCTATGTATTACAAAAGAATAGATCTCTAGCTCACTTATTACATGGAAATTTTAAAAAATATATATAAAGTGTTATATTTAGACTGATAATCTTGATTATATAGCAAAAAACTGCTAATTCCGTTAGGCCTAAAATATTAAAGTAGAAAATAGAAATATCTTAGATCAATATAACTACAAATTTCTGGATATTTTAGAAAAGGACAACGATATTTTAATATAAAGGATGCTTTTTTTTTTACTTTAATTGCAGTGCAAATTTTGTATTGAATATAAAATCTCTCTAATTCCCTGATTATGTTCATGTTTATGTTAAAAAATTTCTAATTCTGTGATTATGTTTCTTTTCAGATTTGAAAATAAAATTCCTATGTATTACAAAAAAATTTATCTCTAGATCAGTTATTACATAGAAATTAAAAAAATATATAAAGTGTTATATTTAGACTGATAGTCTTGATTATGTAGCAAAAAAACTGCTAATTCTCCGTTAGGCCTAAAATATTAATGAAGGAAATATAGAAAATATTCTCGGATGAATATAACTATAAGTTTTTGGATATTTTAGGTAAAAAGCAAACGATATTTTAAACAAAAAAAATTTTTTCTTTGACTTTAATTGCAGGGCGTAAATTTTGTATGAATATAAAATTATTTCTGATTCCATGATTATGTTTCTTCTGAAATTGAAAAATAAAATTCTATGTAATACAAAAGAATAGATCTGTAGTCTCTTCCACACTTATATGATAATCACAAGAAAAAGGTTGTTTTGGAAATAGGTATTCTTGATTATGTAGCAAAAATCTATTAATTCGGTATGACTCTAAGTTCAAGGTGTCTCAAACTTGAATAGCTAGAGACACTGGAGACTACAGATTCACGTACATTTAGAATAATAAAACAAAATAGACAGTGCAGTTTGACGTTAAACTTTTTTTTTTGCTTATTTTAATATATTGTTCTATTTTTATTGGTAAAAGAGACAAAATTTGGATTAGAAGAAATGCTTTGCTGTTTTCATTTCTTTAAGAACCATAAATTTCCATTCTTGCTTTGCCAGTTGTTTTCAGTCATTTTCAAACACTTATCAATCAAATTTTAATTCAAAATATGAGTCCTAGATGTATGTATAATACGTATATCTTGAAAATTCCTTTAACTTTTTTAATTACATAAATTAAAAATATCACATGAATTTTATGTGAGCTAAAATATTAAAATAGATTGGAAAAAAAGCATATTTTTATAAACAAGACACATCTGGAATTGACCTTGTTATCAATATATGTATGTAAATATGATTAACATTTCAACGAAAAATATAAGTTATTTTATAAAATATTAATTTGATAATCATTTAAAAGATACCTTTATTAAAAATATGTCATTCACACACTTTCTTTTTCGTATTAATACGGCTATTTTTATTTATAAAATCGTAATGTTTACTATAAAAAACTAAGTGCTTATCATAAGAAATCGAAAAAAAAAATATTAAAGGAAATCGATAGCAATATTAAAAAAATATCCCTTTTTCTATTCAATATAGCTATAAAGGATTTTTAAAGCGTAGAACTAACAGATTACGCAGTTTTATCTAAAACTATTAATGGACTAGTAAACGGAAAAAATTAAAATCCTTTGAAATTCGGAAATTCGGTAAGATATGTATTTTTAATACATTTAATAAGTAAACAATTTAATTTTTAAACACTTACAACGCATCCCATTTATAAATAATAGCCCAAGTAATCTGTCCGTCTATCCTCAAATTTATGATGCGGTTGGACATAGAATGAATACAGGCATCCATATTGGATTATTGATGAACTGAGGGTTTAGCAGTGGTTAGAAATCTACCCCTTTCCCCCCTTTTCTAACCTTCAATACCATTATTTCAAGCCCTATTTTCCCCCGGGTTAAGAGCAGGCGATGATTAAATTTATCCATTTATCACATAAGTAGATGAAATTAACATTTTTTCTTGCATTATGACGTCATTTCTTTTCACCATATCATTTAATCATTTCGTATTTTAAATTATTTAAACATCGTCTACATTATTTTATACGTTTTATCACTGAACTTAGATGTTACGTAAATATTTTTGTTTTATATTCGGCTTAAATAATAGATTAGGTATATATGTGATAGTTTTAAATTTAATCATCGATTATTTTTTGTTGCAATAAAATTTTACCACCGGTATTAGCAACATATTCCATCTACCTTCAAGGTGTAGTGGAAATGATAGTTTCATTTCTTTACTTCCATTAATTACTGAGGCAAAAAAAATTTGGGAAGGACTTAACTATAATTTTCGACGTTATTATCTTTCTAAATGAATTCAAAACACGATTCTAAATTGCATTCACATTATTGGGAGACTTTATAGGACTATATAAGATAAACAAAATTATTGAGCGTGTGCCAACAATAATTCTCAGCCAAAAAACAAATCATTTTTAGATGCTTCATAGGATACTTTACGATTCTGGAAAATTAGAAATTTTTCTAATCCTGTCATATGACAGGCTATATACTAACAGTTCAATAGTTGTGGAGAAAGTTAAAGTATACCAAATCTTAAAGACCTTGCAACATATAAATCAGAGGTAATTTCGTTAGCCTAAAAAAACCCTACAATTTTTCTTGGGGAGTCTCCACAGAAACCAAAATTTATCTCCCCATACCCACCTACAAAATGTTTTTCCTCCAAATTATCAGTTCTACCAGCAATTTCTTTTCGCGAAATAAAAACTCCACAAGCCGAGCTTTGTTCTTTTCCAAAGTTCTTCTCCGGAGCAGTAGCGGTTCGCCTCACCTATTTTTGTGCCGCTTCGTTCCGGGCCGATGGCTGCCAACAACTCAACGCATAGGACCTCCCGCATTTCTCTCTCGACACATTCCGCATGGGAATGACTGCGTGCTTCCGTTCACCTGGAATGTCGGCAGCCACCAAAGAGAAACAATGCCCCTAATACACGGGATTTTAAAACTCTCGACAGGAAAAATATCTATTGGTCAAAATTTTCTACTATATTCGCAACTAATAATTCTTATTTTACAGTAGACTCCCATTTAACCGACTTTTGTTTAACTGAATGTCCACTTTAACTGGACGTAATTAATTGATGTACGAAAATCTAAAAACAAACAAAAATTAATTATTTATTTTCAGCAGTAGAAATAGCTTTGCGTTGAACAACAGGCATCGGTTTCCTCTAAATACATGGTGCGGTTTTTTTAAATGGCAAAATTATCCAAGGAGTAGCCAAATTTCCAGACTTCAGAAGATAAAAACTAATGACTTTTCAGATATTCCTACTAAAGTTATGCAAAATTTTGTATTAAATTGAAATTTATTAAATGCTTTCTTTATCTGCAAAAAGTGCATTTCTGTGAATTAAATCATTATTTGTTTAACTATTATCATTAATCAAAATTTTCCTTAACCAATTCAATCCCAGTCCCGGTTATGCTGCTTAAGAGGGCCTAGATGTACTTAACATCTTAAGCGGGAAACGACTAAACTAATTTTGTACGTATTGTTACTGACATTTTACTACAAATCATGTCCAAAATTTTGCACTATAATGAAGTTTAAACTAATAGGTCTTAAATAAGTCATATGTTTTATTTGTACTTTTTTTGCAAAAATTGTTTTAAATTGTACCTTGAAACAGTTTAAAGATTCCGATGAAGAATATTAATGAAACATATTTGAGTCTGATCTGAAAAGTTCATTTTTCATACATGTAGTCATTGATAGGTATATACATGTAGTTATATTATTTATTCCTCTACAATTACTGTCCAATTTCATTTTAATCAAAGTCATGCAATACTAGCAAGTCGATAAAAATAAGCAAACTCGTACATCCATTACCAAACACTCATATAAGCAGTGAGTTATAGTGAAATAATGATTGGTATCATCTGAATGACTACATATTAAATATATATAACTCTTCTTGTCATGCGAACGCTTTTTATTAAGCTTCTGAGTGATATTTATCCAACTAGTAATTTTTGAAATATCTTGGTTGGACGTCCAGTTGATAGTCAAAGTGTTAAAGCGCCGAAAACATCTAAACTACTTCTATATGAATTATCGATAGATTGTTGTAAACTCTTTTCTTTTTCAATTCCTACAATTAGTTCACACTCTCCCTATATATATTTATATATATTGTTCAAATTTTCAATCGTAAATAAAATATTGTTTATTCAACCACTCAAGTCCAAATACATTTTTAAACTTGTAGTGGATGACACTTGATGTTAATACAGTTTTTTTTTAAATATTAATTCATTCATTAAATTTAACTTCTGTTGGTCGCTGTGAACTTTGGCAATAATGGTGTTCACAGAATCCAGCCAATATCAGTGCAATTTTCAGCCAAACGCGGCTACGGTACTGTTGAACGAAGAATGCTGACGTTAATACAATCATGGGCATCAACAGTACATAAAATGTAAGGTAGCACTGCAGATTATGCAGTAATATATGTAGGACGAAAACTCTTTGCAGCAGGTCAAGCATATGTCGCTTTGAGTCATGTGAAATCATTAGATGGACTATTAATTGAAGAACTGGACTGCTTGAAACTCACTGGAAAGGTTCTTTGCAATAATGAAGCATTTCAAAAGATGGATAGAATGAGACCACCACCAGCTTCATAAATTAGAAATGAAAAAAATAGAAAGCGAATAAATAGTAACAAAGAAAAATAGTAGTCCAATTCTATATATAGAAAGGAAAATGGAAAATTGTAAAGAAATGCCCTTTCTATTTTGTCACTTAATATTGTGATTCTGTCGTATGTATATACTTATTTATATTAATTGTAATTATTTAATAAAAAGTAACTAAAATAAATTTTTTCTTTGTTGAACTAAGTAGGAATTGATATAATTTTTTTATATATTACTCGTTTCTTCTTAACTGTTTAGTATTTTCTAGATTTTTTGGTCTAAAAATATTTTGCCCACATGATGCTATTTATGGAAAAGAAAGTTTATTCAAATATAAGTTTCTATTTCATTGGTTAACTTATCTTGGTAGTCTGTGAATGCAAATTATGTGTAGATATTTAATGTACATACTTATGAAAATTTTGCATTTCCATGCACTGAAAAAGCAAAGTGCATATTTAGAGATAAAAAGATATTTTTAGGTTATTATTTTAAGGAATCACATTACTTAATACTTCTACATTAAATTTAAACATAGTCATAGAAAATCCTGAAACTAATATGATCAGAATGATGTAGAATAATTTATTGGACTTAAGAAAAACTTAGTTGTACAATAGAGTACCAAAAAATATTATTTTACAAAGACTATAAAATGTATTCATTGTACAGAAATACTAGAAATATATTCGTTTTATAGAAATACTATAAAATATATCTGTTGTATAGCAATACTATAAAATCTATTAGCTATATAGAAATAATATAAAATATATTCACTATTTAGAAATACTATAAAATATATTCGGTATAAAGAAATACAATAAAATAAATATATTCATTGTATAGCAATAGTATATATTCGCTGTATAGAGGTACTATAAAATACAATTGCTACAAATAATTCAGTTTTGAGCGAGATCTTTTTCATACATCACATAATATGCTATACACGTTTCAAATACGTATTGCTGAATATACTATTGATATTTACAGCATAAAAGATGCATTGCGTAATTTATAGGTTAACATGAAATAAGATAAACCAGATCAATTTCTAATTCCAATCCAGGTAGTTTAAAATTATAAAATATTAATATACAAGCATACAATTTTACAATGTTATTTAAGTCGTAAAATATATGAGTTTAAGGAAATATAAACATAATTTTATACAGATACTAGCCGCTATGTGATCAGCTTTTAACCAATGAA
This sequence comes from Pardosa pseudoannulata, assembly GCA_032207245.1. Classification (NCBI taxonomy): domain Eukaryota; kingdom Metazoa; phylum Arthropoda; class Arachnida; order Araneae; family Lycosidae; genus Pardosa; species Pardosa pseudoannulata. The sequence goes on along the minus strand of CM063506.1, from coordinate 130,623,104 downwards.
GCTATGTGTTATTTTGAAAATACTTTTCCAAACTACTTTCATTTCATATGAATTAAAATGTATTAAAATAAGACCAAAACATTTATTGTTTCATATTATATGTAAAACTTATTTTTATTTCACGAATTAAAAAAATTATTAAACATTCAAATTTTTAAAAATTATTCATATATTTTAAAAATTTCGAAAAAAAATTTAAAACAACTTTAAGAATATTTTCTCAAATTTAACTTGGTCAAACTATGAAATTGTACGTTTATCATGAGTTTGGTGGTTGTAATGTATTAAAAACATGCAAAATATCGTGACAATAAAATTTCTGTAGAAGCCTTAAATGGAATATCCTAATTTTGAGGAAAAGTATACCCTAAGTATACCCCAAACCTATTAAAAAGCAGTTTTACATACAACTAGTTTCTTTTGATAGTGCTTGATGAGTGTACAAATACAAAAAAAAAAATTATAATTTTATATTTGTGTAGATAAGAGACAGAGCTTCAAGTATCTTCATTTATGACGCACGTAGAAAGCCAAAGTGAGAAATTGTATAAACAATCCCCTATATAATAACAGCTTAAGTTATCTGTCTGACTGACCTCGAATTTATGACGTGGTTAAACCTGGAATGGATAGAGGCATCCATATTGGATTCTTGATGAGTTAGGGTTAGCAAAATGAGTAAAGTTTACCTTATATAGATCCGATTCTAAAATGAATTGGTATAAATAATTAATAATTAATAATTGGTATAATAATTCATATCACAGCAAAAAATACTATCATCTTTAAAACGTTCAAAATCCACTCCTTCAGAAATAACATTTTTTCTATCCTTATGACTTCATTGCTTTAACCATCTCATTTAATCATTTCTTATTTTAGATTATTTAAATATCGTCTGCATTATTTTCATACGTTTTAGATATTACGTAAATAATTTTTTTTTATATTTGGCTTAAATAATAGATTAGGTACATATGTGATAATTTTAAATTTAATCTATTATTTTTTGTTGCAATGAAAATTTTATCACGTGATTCTACACTGCATTCACAGTATCGGGAGTCTTTAGAGGAGTATGAAGATAAATTATTGATCGTGTACCAGATAAATCTCAGCCAGACACCAAACTATTTTTTTCTTACTTGTCTCATAGGGTACTTTAAAATTCTGGTTGATTAAAAACTTTACTGATCCCGTCATATAACGGGCTATGTGCTAGTAATTACAAGAATAATGAATTTCGAGGAAACAAATACCTATGAAAAGTTTACTCGAGACTCATTAAAATGAAGTTGAAAGTACTCGCGTATAGATCCGCTTAGTAGTTTTCGCGTAATGCAAGCGGAGACAAAATTTTCTATGATTTTATTATATAGATGTACTCTCCTATAAGGGCAAGGATAAGCCTATATGCATTTCAAATACTGTTCCTATTACATGCCCTTTTTTAGTTATCCTGAATGCACGCATCGTTTTAAATGTATGAGAAATATCTTAATGGCTGCCTTATTCATTTCAGCCTGGAGTGTAAATTCGTTACACGGCTTCTCCTCCATAGCCTTTAAAAGCATCTTCACGGCCGAAATGGTCTCACGGCGAAGAAGCTTGCTTTCGCTTGCAACTACTGGCATTACTCAGCAAGGGGGAGTATGACTCAAAGACGAATTTCCGTAAGAGCACCCTTCAAAAGACAGTCTTTGAAGACAGTGGGGGTTGCGGGGGACGCACATGATGAATGGAACATTATCGTCGACTAATGCGCCTGGCTTTTTGCTGGAGGATTAAAGTTTGTGTACGCACTCTTCTCATAAGAAACTTCGATCCCTGACTTCTTGAAGTGCGCGGATAGTTCAAGAGCGAAAAAGATGCCTTTTACTTTGGGTCACAAAGTCTTCTTCGGAAGCATCTCTCCACAGAATGACAGTGATTCTTTATCTGAGGCTCTTTTAACATGCGGGGACAGAATTCACGCTCCGATAAATGCGATGATAAATATTCAAGTACTTTTTTCGCGTGTTGATGTTTGAAGATGTCTGTTTACTTACATCACTCACTTTTTCTCATGGACGAGTCTTAAATTTTTTTGTTGATATGGGTGAAATATTTTTAAGGAATATTTTATAGACTAATGATGAAAAAAATTAGAACATAGATCGGGGGAATCTGTGAGTATATTCCGATACAGAAACATTCAAACGCCGAAAACAATGTATTCTCATATTAACTAAGCATTAACTTTTATGATAAACCATTATTCTCACTCTTTTCCTCAATCATTTGCTACTCACTAACCTACCCCCCCTCTCTCTCTGCTTTTCATTCTTTCTATATGACTTTCTCCTTTTCTCTCACGCTATTATTATATGTTACTATTTCCGAACTTGCTTTTTTCTTTTATAGATTCACGATATATATATATATATATATATATATATATATATATATATATATATATATATATATATATATATATATATATTTATCCAACCTGGATATAATTTAAGTTTGTAATGGGTAAAAAACGCCCATTATATGTGTAAATATGTACACACACACACACACACACACACACACACATATATATATATATATATATATATATATATATATATATGTTTGTGTGAGCGAGTGTTTGTGAATGTTTGTGTGTAAGTATGTGTAAGTAACTCTCATTTTTAGGCTCATCTGCTATAGGTTTGATTTGATTAGATGAGCAGCTTTAATTTATTTTCTACACAACTGCTAATGAGGCTGAGACTAACTGCTGAAAGCCAATCCCGAATGGTTACGAACTTTTCTGATAACAGCAGAATTCAATCTCATTAATTCTGGTACTTAAGAGCAGTGCCATACCAATTTGATAATCTTTCGGCCATCTGTAATAGGAAAATTAGCATTGCGCAATCCTATAACAAAATTTTTACCATTCATTTTCTACTATTACGTTTGCTTAAAATAACGCAGCGCAGTCGATTAAAAATATGTATCTATCTATGTGTGTTTGTGTGTGTATGAAGGAGAGAGAGAAAGAGAGAAATAACATACATAGATGACATAGATAAATAGACAGAAAGGTTGGTACAGTCACTCACATACATACAAAAATACACAATTTACTGCAAAACTATTCATTAAAAATCCCTTAAGTGCATGATTTCATTATAAAATAAAATACACAAATGTACAAATAATGTATGCCTGAAATTTCATAGTAACAATTACCATACTTGATATTTTACAAAACTCCAAATATCGTAATACAAAGCCTAACAACTTAAAAGAAGGCAAAAAACTCTAAAAAGAGTCTTTCTCTTCTCAAATCTCAAAATCTTCGGCCAGCAATTTCCCGGCCTCATTAAGAGAATCGTCAATCCTGCAAATTCGCGATCGATGCAATAAAACAGAAATACCGACACTGCTAAAAAGAAAATAACACGCCGCATTCTACCCTCCCCCTATCCATCCCTTCAAGCGTTCTAATTTGTCTAATTAAATCTTTACATCCCTCTCAAAAGCTATAACTTCCTTTGTCTGCTCCCTCGCGCCGAAATCAATCTTTGGCTTTTCTATTTCCACCTCTTCAGATCAATTTGTTAGGAATCTAGTGTTATTTTCTATGTTTCCATCTTGGGTTTAATAAGGTATTTTTTAAAGAGTGAAATGTTTATAAGATAAGAAGAGTGGGGATTCGATATTTCTCACGAGAATGAAATTTGTTTATTATGGAGACTGGTGAACAAAAAATACCAAGACATCAAAAGCAGAGCTGTGTTGAGTAAATGGCTATACAGATTACTAAATCGCGTAACATCAAACGAATACAGTAATACAAAGAAAAAGAAATTTAAATAATATATGTTTAAGCCCTCAGATAATCACAAAATGTATTTCTCCAGGGTTTTTAGACACTAGGCGACATAACGATAATTACCTTTTCTTCATTAGCAATTTATAACAATGCACATTGCTATTTTTACACACTTAGAATTTAATAAATATATAGTTTCACTAGGGAAATCCTAAAATCAATGACATAAGACGTGTAGATAGATAAAAAAGAATGCAGATTTATATTATACATCAGTATATTAAACACGATATTCCAAGGAGTGTAGCATAGTGGAAGAAACCTTTAAATAGATTGCAAAATGAAACTTAATGTTTTTATTTATTGCACTATTTTGTTAATGTATGAATTTATTTGTTTTATTAAGTCTTAGATTTCATTTTATATTTTTGATTTAAGCGAACTGATAAATCAATAAATACTGATTAAATTCACTAACTAATCAATCGTGTTGACTGATGGCAGAATAAGAATTTACAGTCATTTTACAGATATATTACAGGCATTTTACAGACGTACTGCTTACTGTGTATGTTATACTAATTTTATGTACAATGTTATTCGACTTTAATCCTCCCTATTCCTTAATACATTTTGTAGTTTTTATGAAAATTTAATCATTTAGATCTTTGAAAGGGAAAAAATATATGTAAAAGTAATTGTTGCTGTAACAATGCACACTACTATTATTACACACTTAGAAGTTAATAAATATGTCACTCCACTAGGGAATTCCTGTGTAAAAGCAGTGACATAACGTTTGTAGTTAGATAGAAAAGAAAGCAGGTATATATATTATACATCAGTATATTAAACACGATATTCCAAGGAGTGTAGCATAGTGGAAGAAACCTTTAAATAGTTTGCCAAATGAAACTTAATGTTTTTATTCATTGCACTATTTTGTTAATGAGTTTCTTTGTTTTATTAAAGCTTATATTTTTTATTTAGGTGAACTGATAAATGAACAAATACTGATTAAAATAACTAACTAATTAGTCGTGTTGATTGATGACTGAATAAGATTTAGATTGTGTTTTAGAGACTGTACCGTCATACGGTAAATTTTATACTAATTTTTTTTTCGAAAGTACAATGTTATTGTCATAAGTGAACTGATAGATTAATAAATACTGATTAAATTAACTAATTAGTCGTGTTGATTGAGGACCGAATAAGAATTAGATGATGTTTTAGAGACTGTACCGTCATACGGTAAATTTTATACTAATTTTTTTTTCGAAAGTACAATGTTATTGTCATAAGTGAACTGATAGATTAATAAATACTGATTAAATTAACTAATTAGTCGTGTTGATTGAGGACCGAATAAGAATTAGATGATGTTTTAGAGACTGTACCAACATATGGTGTATATTATACTATTTTTTTCCGCATGGACAATGTTATTCCACTTTAATCCTTACTATTTCCTAATATATTTTGTATTTTTTATGAAAATTTAAACATTTAGATCTTTGAAAAGGAAAGAAACATATGTAAAATAAATTGTAGTGGCTGTAATTATAGGTAGTTGTAAATTAATTGTGTGTTGCGATAGGTACAAATGTTTAAAACTACAATAAAAAACATGACTTTTAAAAATTAAAATTGTGAAAAATATATGAAACTCTTAAATAGTGAATCAATGCAATATAATTTTATTATCTTGTAAATGCAAAAAACCGTTGGTCTTATAACCAATCAATTTTGTTATGTGCTCGCACCCATATGAGTATATGTGTGTGATTCTTTTTTTATATGCAGAATATTATCTAAAGGCTATTTTTAAATTGCCTGTTGCTGAGTAACGGAGTACCGTTGATAAAGGAGATCCACAGCTTAGAATATAATTTACGTTAGGGAGTTATTATCAATGAAAAATTAACCCATTGGTATTGTGCAATAGTATACAAATGATTAATATAGGAAAACTCGTAAAAGCTTGCTTTCGAAACCAAATGTACTTTATTGCTGGATCCTTTAGCGCATACTTAGATTTGATGCGAAATAGTATATAGACAAGGAATTCTCTTCTTCATACACTTTGCAAACTATTTTACTTTGTAAACTGTGCTTTATATGCAGATGACATAGTGGTTTTTTAAATACAATCTGTATGAGGAAAATAAAAAAGGAATAACATTAAAACAGCTAAAAATTTTGAAATTGTAATTCTCACCTTCTTCTTGTGCTTCGGTACCATACGATAGAGCAGGTTCCTTTTCTTTGCCCACTGAAATAGAATGAGGAAAAATATTTAAAATGTATTTTCTAAAACGAGTCTTAAAAAAATTGAGAACAGAAAATAAGAAAATAACATTTTATAAGTACTGAAATTTTAGGGTATTACTACAAGAAAATTATTTTTCTCTGAAATATAGGCTTTCAGTGAAAATATAATTAATTTATAAAACTAAAAAAAACGTAAATTTGTATTCAAAGAATTTCGAAAGTAAATTTTTATCATAGAATTTTTATGTTAAAATCTTATATCCGTATTAAGTTAATGTGAAGTTTTTTTTAACATATGAATAACTTTATGTTTATAAATGTTTATGAATTAATATGTTCAAAATTACTTACTACATATTTTTTCCCTGTTATTTTAGCGAAAGCGAGAAGGAAGGGAGACTAAGAGTTTTATTTATTTCACAGACAGATTTCATTTCTGTTGTAAAATCCAACATTTCCAATTCATATTTCAGACAATTAATGTATTATTAATAAACCAAAATTATATTAATTTCCTAACATTTTTATCCATTATTATAAGAAACATACAACCATCGGAAAACAAACCGTAGAGTTCCAAACCAAATTAATTAACAGCTGAGTGTCAAATAACTAACCTCAGTTCTAAACAACCAACTGTACCGAACAATGTCCTAATGGGTAAGCTCTTGATGCCAAAATTCTTGGGTTCAAATTCCACTACTAGCATAGTTGCTCGTAGTCGTTAGAAGAAGCGACTTTAAGCCTTATGTCCCAATGTCTCTACCCCTTGTGTAGCAAAAGATATACCTTAGTGCTCCCAACCAATCAACTTATTTAGTTAGGCTAAGTTACAATTAATCTCTAAATTTACCACAAATATTGCCCGCAATTCTCCAGAAGCAAATTCGGTCTTATATTTATTTAACTTAAAGTCATTAGATATTTAAAATATATCTTATCTCCTTTTATTTTCATAGATAAATCAACTCTAAAATCATTTTTATTAGACGTATATTCTTTGAAGGTTTCATCAATGCTGTATTAGTAGCAAAGTGAGGAAGGACATTTTGAGTGGTCTTATAATTTTGTAACACACTGTATTGCATGTCACATTTTCACAAACATACAATATACAAAATTTTACATTAGCGTCAAGTTTTTTAAAGATCCTTTGTAAACCCCCCTCCATTCTTTGAACAAAGATTACTTTTTGAAAACTTCA
>CM063506.1:130600815-130610815 GCA_032207245.1 Pardosa pseudoannulata | reverse complement strand
ACTTAACAGGAATTTCTTCAGATACAGGAGTTAGTCGATGATAGCAAGATCGGGACTATAAGTTGGAAAGCCGTCATCGACGGCAGATGGACGGCAACAGAACTGCACATTTTAAACTTCGGTGAAATTTTGCTTGATCAACACATCTGTTCTAAATACTAATCTCAATTAACATTATATTTCAGACTGTGCTATCTTCTGAGCGTTCAAAAACTGTTGGCAATAGTAGAAAGGAAAGCCGTCGTCCTGACGCACTTCATTGACATGTATGTTACCTATCGGAAATCTGTAGCTACCGAAGGCTATAGCCGTAGCCACAAACTACCTTGCTTACACTATCAATTTTTTTGCGTTTTACAGTGCAATCTTTTAGCGATATATAAAGCATTACAACCTGGTATAATATTCGTATGTGTTACTATATGGGCTGATTTATTCAAACCCATAATAATCACGATTATTCGTAACATTTAAAAGTCTAAGGAATATATCAGCTGATTTATTTTATATTTGAAAAAATGTTTGTTATTTATAGAATGAATAAGAGTGTAATTAACATACTAAATCTAATATTTAAAATAATTTTTGATTAAACTTTATATATTTATTTTATTTTCAATTTTAGTGGCTTTTTTAAACAGTTACTGATATTACATTTATTATGCAATTAATTAATTTTTTAGGCATGGTCTAATTTCTAATCATTTTATATTATTTTATGCTAATTATAACTTGAGTTATTTTATAAATAAGAAATAATCTTGCAAGTAAATTACTGAATGTAATCAATTCGAAAAAAAAAGCATTAAAATATAGAAAATAATCTGAGTATACACTCTTCGAATGTATAGTTGAATAATTTCAAAATACTTTATTTAAAATTTACAAAAAAAAAAAAAAAATCTAAATTTTGTAAACTTTTAAAGCAATTTATCCTTTCAGTGTGGACTACACATTTTTGGTCCATTCGTGATATGAGATTCGATAGAAATAAAAACGTAAGTGAATTTGGACTGTATTTTAACATATCAATTGAAAATCCAAATAGCCGTAATACGACAAATGAATCCTGCAATATAGTAATAATTTAATAGAGAAATCAAAGATATTGCTAAAAGAACAATAAAAATAGTATTCCTCATAGAAAAAAAATCTCATACAGATATAATTTTTATATGCCTTTTTCGGAAAGAGGGATAAAAAAAATTCGATATAAGTAAGAGCAAAAGAGACTTTGGCCTGTATCTTAACGTATCATTTAAAACTCCGAATGGATTCAGCAAATAGCCATAATACAGCAGATGAAACCTGCAAGATTGTAAAGACCCAATACGGAAATCACTTCACAGATAGCTGCATAGCTCCTCCCCGATGTTTGTCAGAACTCGACTGTTGATTTATGGGATGTATCATAGGCCGACCCGATGGTATCACCGAGTTACGCTTTATATTCTTCCGATGGATGATACCACAGAGCGAAATGGCTAAATAAATAATGCGATCAAACTGTGCCCGACTGCCTGAAACTTTTTCAGAAGTCATATTTTTCTATTTGATGCCCTCTTTTTTGAATCTAAATTTCATATATCTTCCGCACTGAGAGAAGCTTATATATATATCGTAACCTCTTTTTGCTAAAACTTTCTTTTTCCGTTCTCGAAGCATGGAAAAAGTTAGTGGGGGGAAGAAAAAGCGAAAATAGAGAGCAAAAAAATATTGGAACTAATGGAGAGAAACATTCAGTCACGTGGTTTTGGCGGAAATGACGCGCGCGCGTCTCCGTGCGGAAATAGCTGGTTGTTCTCGATGGATGTTAAGGAGATAAAAAACGAGTCGAGATATCCGCCATTTGTAACCACTGGAAACTACTAGTATTTTGAATATCTTGAAAAGATAATAGTCTAAAAAATCACGTTTTACATTTATTAAACTATTTTTAGCATTTTTGTAGTAATAATTTGAAATTTAATAAATACAAAAATTATTGATTATTTAAAAAAAAAACATTGCTCAATTTTTTTAAACCATAAAGAACTGGAAATCTACACAAAAACCACAACGTTTTTAACTAAGAGTATATACAGTGTGTCCATATTTAAACTTTCCAACTGTAAAGTTTTCTGCAGTCGAAACTATTGTTTAAAAAGTTGAAATGTTGTGTAATACATAAAAATGGAATTTTGTTTCGGCAAATAAAAAATTTAGTTTAGAATTTTACCACTAGATGGCGGTTTTTTAAATTAACTATACATTAAGCTAACACTTACTCTAGTTAAAAAATGTATTACAACAAATCATGTTCAACATGACTTTCATCGTTTTCAGCAACCAATTGAAATCGTAAGCTAACATGTTCTACAGTTGACCGCAGTGTGCAGAACGTGTCGTAAAATTCTGCCGTTTAGATCAGGTATAGTACTTTTTGAGCTGGACAGTCTTCGTTATAATTTGTTTTTGATTCAATGTATTAAACGTTCTACTCTTGTTACAAGTTTCCCTAGTGTTTTAGGTCATGTAGGAGTGATTATACACTAGCAATAATTGCAGCGTAGATTATTAGTATGGTTCAAACTTTATACAAGTTACTTATTTTTTGCTATATGAAACAATATATTTAAAAAACAAAAACAAAATTTGTAATTCAAATAAAAAAGGCAGAAATACCCTGAATAACTTTTGAATTTCGAAAATTAAAAAGATATTTTTATATTAAATAGAATCTATGAAATTCATTTATATTAATACTAGGGATATATTTTACATTATAGCATGATAATGGTTATTTTCATTCAATTTTTAATTCCTTAACATTTTTTAGTTTCCCATAAAATTTAAAATGTGAGATATTTTTTAAGTTTGATTTAACAGAATATAACAATTATTTTGCTTGAGTTTGATATAAAAATTTAGTTTCTAATACACATATTTCAAAAATTATCTTGCTGGTAAATAAATTTATTTTTTTATCTAGTGTATATTCCCCATTTCATTAAAAAAATATATTACTTGAAATGTCAAAACTGATTTTTTTCAATGCTAAAGAGTTATTAAAATACTTGTAGAATTACACTGTAAAAAGTGCAAAATTTTTTTTCTTTATGCTGAATAAAAAACTAAAGATTTGAAGTCTTGAAAGGTTGTATGTCGCCTTAAAAAGTGTTTGGTCATCATGGTCTTCGAATTCGAATATTCGAAAATAATAATAAATTGGATATACTGAGGACAGCGTTTCCTAAACTTTGGACATCTGCGCACCATTTCTATAATTTTCGTAACACTGGGTGCTCACCGTCGAAATAAAAAATTGCATATACTTCAATAACTATCAAGATTTATTATCTGTTTAGTACATAAACAAAATAATAATGAACGAAAAATAAAATTTATTCTTAACAATAAAATATAAATAAAATAAATTACAGTTATATTACAAATAACATTCATTATAATAAGAAGAGTAAAATTTTTTATGTTTAGACAATAATAGATCATCAAAATTTGTTTTTCCTGATTGTAGAATTTTAATCTGAAATGTGAGATCTATAATAACTGGAAAGATGTTGAAGTTTGGTTTGGTTTGGTTTGGAGCGCTACGGTCTACTGTTTTGCACACGAGGGCTAATGAGACCGGGACCTACAGTTTAACGCCGATTCCGAACGGCAACTATATAATAATAGCCTAAGTTATCTGTACGTCTGTCCTCGATTTTATGAAGCGGTTGGCCCTGGAATGGATAGAGGGATCCATAGTTAGCAAAATTCAAAGAGAGTAATGTTTATCTTCTCCCAAACTATAGATCCGATTCTAAAATAAATTGGTATAAATATGCTTCATATCACAGCAAAAAATACTGCCTTCTTTAAAACGTTCGAAATCCACCCCTTCCCCTCTTTTCGATCTTTTTTAAGGCCATTATTTCAACTCCTATTTTCCCCGGTTAAGAGCAGGCGATTAAATTTATCAATTTATCTCATAACAAATAGGTAGCCGAACTCTGGCCGATTGGTTAAGGCGCTGATCGTCGGTACCAGAGTTCGTGGGTTCGAATCTCACTATGGCATGGATGTTCGTAGCCGTTCGGAATCGGCTTTAAGCAGTAGGTCCCGGTCTCATTAGCCCTCGTGTGCAAAACAGTAGACCGTAGCGCTCCAAACCAAACCATAATAAATAGGTAAAAATAACATTTTTCTAGTATTATGACGTCATTCCTTTAACCATCTTATTGAATCATTTCTGATTTTAAATTATTTAAATTATGCCTTATTTTTATACGTTTTATCACTGAACTTAGATATTACGTAAATAATTTTCTTCGATATTTGGCTTAAATAATAGATTAAGTACATATGTGATAATTTTAAATGGAATGATCGATTATTTTTTGTTGCAAGATAATTTTCAGCCAAGCAACAAACCATTTTTTAAATGCCACATAAGGTACTTTAGAATTTTGTAAAATTAAAATTTTACTAATCCCGTCGTATGACGGGCTATATGCTAGTTGAATATAAACGTTGAATTTACAAATGGAAAGGTGTTAAAATACACTCCTAAAATTTATTTTTCGAGAATAAGTTTGAATCTAATTCGAACAATTGCTCATATTTCGCTTGTGACAAACATTTAGGCATTGGTGCAAAATAATAATAGACTCTGGCATATATGATATAAAACAAGCATGTAACACTAACAACTAGCAAATATTTATTTTTCTATGCTTGAAATTGACAAAGAAGTAATATGCTTGTTGCACCAGACTCAACAAAAACACAGTGCAGTGCGTAGCCCCTTAAAAAACTCTTCCAGTCCCTCAAGGGTCTACGTACCTCATTTATGAAACACTGATTTAGGCTATCACATTAATTACATTGATAAATTTGAAAAATCCAAAGTAATACGATGAAATCATTTTTAAAATTAAACAATATTATAATAACTAGCATATAGCCCCTCATATGACGGGATCAGTAAAATTTTTAATTTTCCAGAATTGTAAAGTACTTTATAAGGCAGGTAAAAACATGGTTGGATTTTTGGCTGAGAATTATCTAGTACACGCTCAATAATGTGTTTATCTTCATACTCCTTGTACCGAGGTACTTTCTCACGGTGAGTTGCACGTGCATGCATAGCCGTGGGAGGATTTTCCTTGACGAATTTAAGACCCCAATTATTTACGTCAAGTTTAGAGACCCCTGCAGAGAGGATACTTCACGGAATGGCAGCATAACGGTCAAGCTCGCACAGAACTGTAAGCGTGAATTATGGGAGCAGGGGCTAAAAAGTAATGTCAGCTTGAACAAAAAGGGGCTACTTTAATGAGCCCACCTGCACTCCCGAAGGGCATTTGATGTGGGAAAATTTCCCGAAGACAAGGGATTGGAAAAGAAGAAAGAAGGGGCGTTGGGACCGAGGTGAGGTTTTTTGGAAACGTAGTGAGAGCGAGGAGTTGGAAGAAGTGGGCAGTCGAGAGAAGTGGAACAAGGATCCACTAGCACCAGCTCGTCCCGTGCGCCCGGACCGACACCGCCCCGCTCACCATCACCAACTCGTCCCGTATGCCCGTGAGGAAAGCCCCTGCCTGCTCCCTGTGACTTTAATGGAGGTAATTTATAAATAATATTTACAGTCCTTTGACTTAGGCCTCTGTTAATAATAATAATTCCTTATAAAGTGATGTGGGATAATTATTCTGTAAATAGAAGATATAAATGATTGATCATTATAACCAAGGATATTTTTGTAAATAAATGTATAGAATAAATGTCTGAATCTATATAAAGTATTATATTCATTCTGTGTTTCCCCCTTGTAACGAACACTGGTGTATTGGTTGTATGCACATTACAACACTCCACTAAAGTCTCCCGATACTGTGAATGCAGTTTAGAATGACGCTGAATTCCTTTAGTCAAACCGTGTGGTTATGTATAAAAACAAACACACAAACAAACAAAATTCTTAATTTTCAAAGATATATAACTTAAACGCTAGATGTTTATTAGTCCGTGAAATAGACTCCTAGACTTTTAGGAAAAGAATTTGTTGTTAATACCGGTGATAAAATTTTCATTGCAATAAAAAATAATCGATGATTTAATTTAAAATTATCCCTTATATACTTAACCTATTATTTAATACAAATATAAAAGAAAATAATTTGCTTGAATATCTAAGTTCAGTGATAAAACGTATGAAAATAATGCAAGCGATATTTAAATAATTTAAAATAAGAAATGATTATATGAGATGGTTAAAGGAATGACGTCAGAATGCTAGGAAAAATTGTAATTTTTTACCTATTTATTATGTGGATAAATTGATAAATTTAATCACCCGCCCTTAGCCGGGGAATCCATTCCAGGTCCAACCGCTTCATAAATTGGTGGACAAACGGAGAGATAACTTAGGCTATTATTATATAGGGGATTTAACAACAAAGTATCACATAATAGCACAATTGCAAGATTTGTCAAAAATATTTACTTTGGTTTCACTCGTTAAATAATTAGTCTATCGCCAAAAACTTACATTCAGCAGGTATCAAACTGTGCAAAAATGTTTAAAACTAAATATCTTTAATAGAAACTTATTACACATTATTACACTACACATTTTATACATTATTTATTATATAAGTTTTATTACTAATGAGCCTCTTAATACGAACAAATTTACCTAATACGATGCGTTGTAGGAAATTAAACAATATCTACAAAACTTAATATGAATTTAATTAGTAAACTTAAAATTATAGAGAATTATTTAAGATGATGCATTAAATAATTAATTATTATTACCATACACTGCAAATGAACCTTTTAAATGGTTTACTGTATGAATTATTACTAATCAATTTCTAAAGCCAAGAGCTAGAAATTAATGATAAACTCAGAATTGCATATTTATTATTATCTATTACTGCTACGTCAAACACAGTAGTTAATTTTCGGGTATTTTAATTATATTACAAAAGCAATTTATTCCATTCGTTTTCATGCTTATTTCAGTAGTGTATTTCAACCTTAACATTTCGACCATACAGAATTTTAAATTTAATTTTTACGTTAATAAACATTTTAAAAGAGAACAAATTTATCACTATATATCAAAAATTTAATCTGTTAATTAACTCTCTCAAAGTAGTCATTAGGAATTCACCGTTTATTTATCGCCTAACAAATTTGTATCGCTGAGTTTAAACTGGTCTACATAATTAAAAACCTGCATTCGCTTGTAAGACACTAAGTTAGTATGACTAATTTTGTATGTCAAAGCATATTCAAAGTTTTGTACAAAGTGTAATATATAAAAGTATCATTGAAATATCGCGAAGTATCATGTTCTTAGAAAAATAATGAGGTAAGTTATCAACCAAATTTTGTGGGATATTATTAATGCCCAAGTAATATGAATTTAACTACTTTCGTGATTTGAAAGAATGCAAATATGAAATGATTTTCATAAAAGCAGTTGAAATGTGTAATGCTACATTTTGGTACCAATTTGCACGAATTTAAATCAAGCTACTCATGTAGATGTTAGTAGACTTTATAAGCAGTAGATTCCAGTATAATTATACCAGGTATTGCCAGAATTGACAATAGCTCTGCAAATAAACCTATTCAGAGAACAAGACATTTATTTTAACAGTACTATAAATTTTTCCTTTGTGTTGTAAATTACTTTTTTGGATAAACTTAACTATTTTCCTTATTTGAAAGAATGCAAATATCAAATTCGTAGAAACAGTTTAAAAAAAATAGAATTCTACTTTTCGGTATTGATTTACATGATTTTGAATCATGCTTCTGGTATGGATGTTTGCAGCCTTTATAAGAAGTAGATTCTGCTACAATTAGCAAAGGAATTGCCAGGATCGACAGTAGGGCTGCAGAAATAAACCTATTCATAGAAACCTATACAGAAATAAACCTATTCTTTTTCTATTCAGAGAATAAGAGATTTTAACAGTATTATAAACTTTTTCTTTTTGTTATGCACAATTGTTTTGGATAAACCATCCTATTGACAAATCCTTCAGTGTCTGAAAATCCTCAAGATGTTTTAGGTCCCAAACAAATTTTATTTATTAGGTATTACGAGTAGTCCTGGATTTAAAAAGGCCAATAAGTCCTAGGTTTCCTTCTCAACAGCCGAAAATATATTATATATGCAATTTCCAAACTAGTACATATGCAATATAAAAACTAGACCCTGATTTAAAATATTTCTATTTTTCTACCATTAGGGATTCTATTGTTTGTCTACCCAAATTTGATCTAAAATCACTTTTTTCAGCACAGTACTGAAAACTTTTAACATGCAACATTACTGTGTGAAAAGAGTAATATTAAGCATAATTTTTTTCAAAAATTTGTACTTAATTGCTGATCTGTAAAAAAAGTTTTATTTTCCGGAGCAATCTGAGGAGTTTCCGGGGTTACCAAATTTTCTCATTGCTCCGGAGAATCCGGAGTAGTTTGCTTGTCTGTTTTATTATTTCTTTAATGCTTCCAAATATCCTAATTGATATTTGGAAGGAATACGAAAAGAAAATAAAAGTTATTTGGAATATCAATGAAAATAGATTTATTTTCCGGAGCAATCTGAGGAGTTTCCGTGGTTATTAAATTTTCTCAGTGCTCCAGAGCTACTCCGGAGAATCCAGAGAAGTTGGCATGTCTGTTTTAGTATTCCTTTAATGCTTCCAAATATCTTTATTGATATTTGAAAGGAATACGAAAAACAGATAAAAGTTAATTGGAATATCAATGAAAATAGATTTACTTTCCGGACCAATCTGAGGAGTTTCCGGGGTTACCAAATTTTCTGATTGCTCCGAGATGCTCCGGAGAATCAGGAGTACCTGGCATGTCTGTTTTAGTATTCCTTTAATGCTTACAAACATCCTAATTGATATTTGGAAGGGATACGAAAAACAAATAAAAGTTAATTGGAATATCAATGAAAATAAATTTATTTTTCGGAGCAATCTGAGGAGTTTCTGGGGTTACCAAATTTTCTAATTGCTCCGGAGAATCCGGAGTAGTTGGCATGTCTGTTTTGTTATTCTTTTAATGCTAACAAATATCCTAATTGATATTTGGAAGGAATACGAAAAACAAATAATTGGAATATCAATGAAAATAAATCTACTCTGTTACACGAAGGCAACGGAGCACACAAAAATTTTTCTATAATATTTCGTAGAAGAAAAATACCATGCTCATTAATCTCCACACTTAAGATTCCACTTTAAGTAACTAATGAGTGACGCATATTCCATGACCGACTTAATAAGTCCCACCAATTAAACCCACGCGACAACACAAGGGTATAGTCGCCGCTAAGCAGAAGTGACCAAATATGAGAGCCGGGCAGACCGGGCTCTTCCTCTCAAAAATCCCCTTTCTCATAAAAATCTATCTCCGCATCATTATGGAGCAAAATGAAACCTCTCCCTTTATTCAGACCCCTAATGGTCCCTTCCCATATCGGAAGCTGCGTCTCCTAATAATCACCAAAATTCGGAACTATAAAATTCTTTCCACCCAATTAAGTTTGATAAAAGAATTGGCTCTCTTGTGTCTGGAACACTGGCACGATATTTCGGGAGCAGGAAAGGGGGAGGGGAGGCACACAGACCTCGAATGAAGACTAGTCTGAAGGTGTAATTTTGTTTTATATAATTTTCCTCCTTCTCTTTTTTTTCATAGTTCAAAAAGTAATACCAATTTAAGAGAGAAAATTTTATTATTTTCCTATTAAGAATTTTTACGATGAAATCACGTTCGTTGGTAATTGATTAAAATAGCCATAAAATTGGAAATAAAACTTTTGTTCTCTTTATTAATAAAGCCGGGAACGGTGGAAGAGGAATTATTGGTGGGGGTTCTCGCTCGGACTGAAGTAGGTCACTCGAACGGGTAACTCAAGGTTGAGAGGGGGAGGGTAGTTTTAATTCGGTTTTAAAATACTTTTTTATGGGATTAAGTT
>CM063506.1:130578315-130595815 GCA_032207245.1 Pardosa pseudoannulata | reverse complement strand
TTATCTGGAGTAATTTTATTTTATTGGAGCTTACAGTCCCTTTCATAAATAGGGTAGATTAATGTAAAAACGATAAAACGCGTTTAAGCAAAATATTTTGTAAAAATGTGTAGTAAATAGCTGTTTCATTGTCGAAATAGTAATATTTCTTCATTGTGAAGACAAATGATAACGGTCAGGGCACATTCAGTTTGTCCGATTGTGCCAATGAAATATGTTTTTATTGAAAATTTTTACTTAAATTTCTGTCTTAACTTCGAAGATTTCCCTGTTAAATTTTCTAGTACAAAAGATTTAACCTATCCAAAGTAGACATATTCATTTAGGAGTAATTTCCGTTTACCATCGACCCGAATGGAAGAGCTACAAGTGATTTCCTGCTCTATATTATGCGTACATTCAAAATCTGTAATCCCATAATATCCATGGTACTAATTGGACAATGTAATGTCCTCATTTAAATTTTTTATCCAGCGATCTAAACTCGGGTTAAAATTTTTGTTTTCGGCTCTTCCTGTTTATAGATTTATAACAAAGACTAATTCATAAAATTGATCATATCAAGATTTGATTTGCTCGTTCACTACAATGAAATTTATTGCTTACTTTCTAAATGCACGAAGTCATTACAGATATCACTTTAAATATAATGTAATCTTTGAATACGAATACTGTATTGACATTTTTATGTGTTAATGTATTCTTTCAAATAGCACTTTAATACTTTATTTAAACATCACATTTTTATGACATTCAAAAGTTACATTTAGGCTTGATGTGTCTTCGATTCAGTTTGTTCGATTGTGATAATGAAATATGTTTTTATTGAAAATTCTTACTTAAATTTCTGTCTTAATTTCGAAGATTTCCCTGTTAAATTTTCTGGTACAAAAAATTTAACCTATCCAAAGTAGACATATTCATTTAGGAGTAATTTCCGTTTACCACTGATAAGAAAGGAAGAGCTAAAAGTATTTTCCTGCTTTATATTATGTGTCCATGCAAAATCTGTAACCCCATAATTTCCATGCTCCTAATTGGGCAATGTAATGTCCTCAGCGTTTTTTCAGCGATCTTAACTTGGGTTAAAATTTTTGCTTTTAGCCCTTCGTCTTTATACATCTATAACAATGAATAATTCATAAAATTGATCATATCAAAATTTTCTCGTCCACTACAATGAAATTTATTGCTTACTTTCAAGAATGCACGAAGTCATTACAGATATCACTTTAAATATAATGTAATCACTGAATGCAAATACTGTTTTGACATTTTTATGTGTTAATGTTTTTTTTTTTAAAAAATAGCGCTTGAATACTTTATTCAAACATCACATTTTTATGACATTCAAAAGTAACATTTAGGCTTGATGTGTCTTCGAAGGTCCAAGTATTTTATCATAAAATTGGTAGCATCTAATCGTCCCCCAAATCCACTTTAAAAGCAACAAACAAAAGATAAAAGCGAGTGATATACGATTTGCGAATTATTTTATGTCAGATGTTTCCATTACTGCCATCGGCTACTGTCAGTTATAAACTAAAGAAAAAGAAAAGGGCCACTGTTTCCCCTTTTGCAATCAAACAAGTGAAAACACAACATTACCTTTAAGTAATATCTTTTGCATAGATCAATACGTCACCACGAACAGAATTTATGAACAGAAAGAAAAAGGAATGGCTGCTTAAATGGGGAAGAACAATAAATTCAGTAAACACCTCATCAATCTTAAAACGGCTCAATGTTGCCGCCAAGACAATTCTGTTGCATATGTACACAGAAGGGATTTTTTTTTTTCTAAAGCCCATGCAATTTAAATGTGATTTCCTTTAAAAATTCTTTAATCGATGAATTACCATAAACAGTTTCAGAATGTAAATTCTTACAACCTGTTTTCTAGAGTCAGTGTCAGCTGTTGAAGGTTTTTTTAAGTTTCCAGCACAGTAAAAATGCTATTTAGAGAAATTAAAATTATTTATATTGCATCAACTGTCTAATACGAAAATTTTTAAATTCAAATTTTTAATGTTAGAATAACCTTTATTCGACTGCAAATTTACAGAAATATTGTATTATGGCAAATTATCAAATTAAGACGTGTTGATATATATATATATATATATATATATATATATATATATATATATATATATATATATATATATATATATATATATATATATATATATATATATATATATATATATATATATATATATATATATATATATGTGTATGTATATATATATGTATATATATATGTATATATATATATATATATGTATATATATATGTATATGTATGTGTATATATATATATATATATATATATATTGTTTTTTATAACTAGCTTCATATACAAGGACATGTAAATAATATTCTAGTTGATAAATCTTTGGAATGCAAAAGTCGATTAGATAAATGATATGTCTTCCCATTTTATCTGTCTATAATGCATAGATAAATAAAAAGTTAAATTATGAAAAGTACTTATTGTATTCTTAAGATATCATTCCTGTACAGTAATAAGAAATAGTACTAGTATTAGACATTATAGTACTAGTATTAGACATTATCTTTTGTACTAGTATGTACTAAAAATAAAAAACATCCAATATGGTTAGGATACAAAATTAAATAGATATTAAAAAAAAAAAACGTTTGTTTCAAATAATAAAAGCAGGGGTTTCTTATTGCAAACCCACGAGGCCAATTTCATAGCCTATGAAAAAAACTCATAGTTCCTCAGTTTTTTTTTCTTTGAGGAATTTCATTAAACATCAGTATAGATATTTAGACTTGCAAATTTATCTTTACTTTTTCTTCTGTGATTAGCAGTACAGAACTTGTGGTGGACATTCAGTGGTTGATGCAGTTGATCATTTACAATACTTACTCTAAATTACCCTCTTTAAATTTCATTTCGATTACATTTTTGTTCTTGTATTTTAATATGTCTTTACGTATGTTTTTCTTTTTCCTATTTGTCAATATTAATTCAAATAAAATGACACTGTTGATCATCTTACATACTGTAGTATGGGGAAGTAATAGTTATTTTCTTTTTTAATTTCATCCTTTTATGGCAATGTAAAATACTTGTCTTCTAAAAGCTTCAATTATCTTCTTTAACCCTATTAAAAATATTTTTTCTGTTTTGATTTCCAATTTTCGCCAGTTTATTCTTACATGTAATGAACAATTAGTCATGAGATCCAGAGATGTATTTTAAAACAGTGGTACGGGGGCACCAACTGCTTTAAGCAACTAAACTGATTAAACCTTTGTTTTTAATTAAACTATGAATATTATTTCATACTGGTAACACTGTCCTGCTTGAAAAAATTACTGAAATTGGTTAGTTGGGAATGTGTGGCCTGCAATCTTCCATAAGTTTTCAATGTGCTTGCTCCTCCAGCATTTGTTGGAAACACCTGTTTTAAAAAAATAAGTAATTAAGGAAAAGTTTAAGGTCCCTTAAACGTTGAAAAGCCTGGTTTTATAGAACACTGTGTGATACAGCAAAAGTTAAGATGCCGTACAAGTTGAAATCTTCTGTTTTAAAGAGTACTAATATAACAAAGTCCCTTGCAAGTTGGGAACTCCGATTTTAAAGAATACTAGCGTGATAAAGTATAAGTTAAGGGCTCATGAAAGTTGGGAACCCCGATTTTAAAGAATACTAGTGTGATAAAGTATAAGTTAAGGTCCCATGAAAGTTGGGAACTCCGATTTTAAAGAATACTAAGAATACTAGTGTGATAAAGTATAAGTTAAGTTCCCTTGAAAGTTTGGAACTCCGATTTTAAAGAATACTAGTGTGATAAAGTATAAGTTAAGGTTCCTTGAAAGTTAAGACCCCGATTTTAAAGAACACTAATATGATAAAGTATTAGTTAAGGTCCCATGAAAGTTGGGAACCATAGTTTTAAAGAATACTACTGTGATAAAGTATAAGTTAAGATCCCTTGAAACTTGGGAACCCCAGTTTTAAAGAATACTACTGTGATAAAGTATAAGTTAAGATCCCTTGAAACTTGTGAACCACAGTTTTAAAGAATACTAGTGTGATAAAGTATAAGTTGTTAAGATCCCTTGAAAGTTGGGAACCCCAGTTTTAAAGAATACTACTGTGATAAAGTATAAGTTAAGGTCGCATGAAAGTTGGAAACAGCAGTTTTAAAGAATGCTAGTATAATAAACCAAAAGTTTAGGTGTCTTACAATTTGAAAAATCGTAGTTTTAAAAGGTACTAGTACTTGAAAGTTAATATAAAGGGCTATTAAAAGTAGAAAATTAGTGAAAAAGTAAGAGCTTAGAATTCAAAAATAGTTAATTAACAAACAATCTAAACAGTTTATAAAAAGCATCTCCAAAATGAGAATACATGAGATTTTAAAAAGAATTCGATAATTCTGCTACATTTCTAAATATACCAGTGTTTATGTATGACCTATTATACTTAGATGTTCTTTAAGCTACATTTTTAATAAAATTTGACTGTTTGAATATTTTAGCAAAAATTTTAATTATTCATAAATTATACAGCAAAGACATTGGCAGAAAAAGTTAATTTTGCGTTTGTTTAAAACTAACAAAAGATAGCCGGTCTTAAATTAAAAATTTTAGCATAGAAAGTTTCCTGTTAATTATTCTTTCGATTAAGTATATGAAGTAACATTTGATTTAAAAATTCCCAGAAAGTTCTTTCATAATTAAATTTTTCCTCGTGAAAAAGTAGCATATTTTCGCTTATATTTTGTAGTTAAGTGGAAAAAATGTTTTAAATACACAGACTACTAAGAATTTTAAATTATCTTTCTAGATGTTATAATCCAGCTTGAATGACGACAGGTATTAAAACAAATTTCTCACATTATCTTTTACTCTTTTTTTTTCCTTTTCAAGAAAAGAAAGCTTATTGGAATAATTATTAACAGAAAAGAGTGGTGAAAGTCATTGTTTATTAAGAGTAAATAAATCTTGTTTTGAAAATATTAATTATTTTCATACTTTTTATTATTTTTTATTCGCAAGAATACATTTTTGCGATGTATAACTATTTTTACACGTGTTTCAAAAGTTTATATTTTTATTTCTTGTATAAAATAAAAGTATAATGAATGATAAAAACGTTATGAAAAACTGTAAAAAATTCAATTGAAAGTCAATTTTTATTTTGAAAAGTCAAGATACTGTTTTTAAATTAAACTAATTTTTTTCAAAATTTTCAGATAAATTTCGTATTTTGTAAAAATGTGATTTTTAAAAACTTCATCACTCATATATCTAAATTCATGCAGATACTTAATGCCTAAATTCCCCCCTTGTTTATATTTTTATTTTTTGTATAAAATAAAATATATATGAATGATAATGAAGAATAAAAACGTTATGAAAAGCAGTAAAAAATTAAATTGAAAGTCAATTTTGATTTTGAAAAGTCAAGATACTTTTTTCAAATTAAACTTATTTTTTCAAAATTTTCTTATAAATTTCATATTATATAAAAGGACGATTTTCGAACACTTCATCACTCACATATCTAAATTCATGCAAATACTTAATGCCTAAATTCCCCCTTGTTTATATTTTAATTTGTTGTATAAAATAAAATATATAGCAATGATAATGAATTGTAAAAACGTTATGAAAAGCAGTCAAAAATTAAATTGAAAGTCAATTTTGATTTTCAAAAGTCAAGATACTTTTTTTAAATTAAACTTAGTTTTTCAAAATTTTCTGGTAATTTTCGTATTTTGTAAAAGGGCGATTTTCACAAACTTCATAACTCAGATATCTGAATTCATACAAATACTTAATGCCTAAATTCCCCCTTGTTTATATTTTTATTTGTTGTATAAAATAAAATATATATAAAGGATAATGAAGGATAAAAACGTTATGAAAACCAGTAAAAAATTAAATTGAAAGTCAATTTTGATTTTGAAAAGTCAAGATACTGTTTTTAAATTAAACTAATTTTTTTCAAAATTTTCAGATAAATTTCGTATTTTGTAAAAGGGCGATTTTCAAAAACTTCATTACTCACATATCTAAATTCATGCAAATACTTAATGCCTAAATTCATCCCTTGTTTATATTTTTATTTGTTGTATAAAATAAAATATATATGAATGATAATGAAGGAAAAAAACGTTATGAAAACCACTAAAAAATTAAATTGAAAGTCAATTTTGATTTTGAAAAGGCAAGATACTGTTTTTAAATTAAACTTAGTTTTTCAAAATTTTCGGATAAATTTCGTATTTTGTAAAAAGGTGATTTTCGAAAACGTCATCCCTGAGATATCTGAATTCATGCAAATACTTAATTTCTAAATTTCCCCTTATATTAAATTTTTATTTTGAAAAGAAGATTTTCTTTTAAGTCTATACCATTCTCATAAATCTACTCGTTCATAGCGTAAATAAGAATGAATTCAGCTTTGTTGTTGTTGTTGTCTTATGCCCCTTGGTCAAACCAAGCACGATTGAGCCCGCAGGCTCTCGTATCAAGACCAAGGGGTGCGCCTTTCGTTTGTAACGAGCACCTCAAGGGTGAAAGTACGACTTATGCTCAAGTGGGTCCTCGTAATTTTGAAGCAGGGACCAAGCAGAAGACCCACAGACTTAGCTTGCCACCCCCAGAGGTACTTATTGAGAACGGGGAGGACATTGTGATCACGAGCATATTTTACGTGCCCCAGTCACCTTTAACGAACACGGCGGATCTTAGGCCGGCTCCGGCTCCGAATCCGCAATCCTCCAGTTACGAGAGCGTTGCCTTTGCCGACTGAGCTACCGTGGTTCATTTAGCTTTTGTTAAACGTACCACTGCGCATGCCCATTTAAGTTGTGAATACTATTTACTTACCTTACCTGTAGCTTCTAAACCACTCATAGAATTCCACATTACAAGTCTTTTAAAAATTTAGAAACAGCATAACTTCTTATTTAAATTAAAACGAAAAACTAGACTTGCTACTTTACTCTTTGAAAAAAACTGCAAATACTAGAGGCGGTTCACCTACCTACATCGAATCCTTAACTCCAAATTTTTTATCACACATATAATCAAAAGTGAGGTCAGCAGGCACATAAAAAAAGGTTAGACTTAGAAGAATTTCAGACTTAAAGAAACCAAAAAGAACATGAAGCAAAGTAAAAACAGCATATGACTTCACTACGTTAAAATTGTAAATTACTTCCTAGCTGTTTTCCTATCGATTATGAAAATACAATCAAATCAAATCCTTACTTTTGAAAGAGT
This sequence comes from Pardosa pseudoannulata, assembly GCA_032207245.1. Taxonomy (NCBI): domain Eukaryota; kingdom Metazoa; phylum Arthropoda; class Arachnida; order Araneae; family Lycosidae; genus Pardosa; species Pardosa pseudoannulata. Next base: position 130,588,541 of record CM063506.1, on the reverse strand, counting down.
TTATATTATGAATAAACGGAAATACAAGGAGTGACATTTGATCACTGGTTATTAAAGGGAAATATATCTTGTTTTTATAAGGATTATATTGTTTTAGAAGCATGTTTTTATTTCTTATTGAGAATTTTATTTTATATTTTTTTAAATATTTTTTTACTAGAACCTTCTTTTTGTTAGAATTTCTACATCTGTAAGCATAAGTTCACATTTATATTCCCTGTATAAAGCAAAAATATAACCAACGTTGAAAACGCTAAGAGTAGTTGTAATAAAATTAGATGAAAAACCAATTTTTGTTTTGAAAAGGCAAGTTACTGTTCTTTAAATTTAATTTACATTCTCACAATTTTCAGATATATTTTATAAAGTGAGGATTTTCGAATATCTTCTTACGGGATTTTTCTGATACAGGATTGAAATATTTCCTGCATAAATCCCACATTAAAATAACATTTTTTTTTATAATAATAGGAAGATTTATTTGAACTCAAACGTATTTCTCCCTAATATATTTTTTGATAGCGTAAATGAGATTGGATTTAGCTTTATATCAGATTTAGTATTGATATTTTCATTAAAAGTGTAAATTTCCCCTCAAACAGTTTACCCCTAGCTTATGATATATCATCCCATAAATCGCTAATGTTGGGTGAGTTTATATTATGAATATATCGAAATAAACTGAATGAGTTTTGCTTTAGAGTGCTTTAAAGCAGTGCTTCGCAATCTTTTCTCACCTATGACTGACCAAAGTTCTTTCTAGAACTCCGCGGCACACCAAAAGCTAAAGTATATAGATATTAATTAATACACAAATATTTAATTTTATTTGTTTTTTATTTGAAAAGAATACATACATAAAACTATAACATATTTATTTCTACTCAATCACAATAGTTATTAGTGTGATACCTGCGCTTGTTTCAATGAACACAAAAGTTTTATATTCGGCTCAATATTCGACAATGCGACTCGAAGTTCTTGGTCAAGATCTTTTAAGCATGACCGCTTATCATTTTTAACTAATACAAGAGTCGAAAAACTTTGCTCACATAAATATATCGTCGAAAATGGAAATAATGTTAAGATTGCTTGGTAGGAAATATGAAGATATTCTTTTTTAATATAAATCCAGAAAACATCTAATGGAACTTCGAATAACTATAATTTTAAAGTCATGTCATTATTTAAATCTGTAATCATTTTGCTTTATCTATGTTGTATTACAGGAGCCTGGAATCTGGTATTCCACTCGGCCTGTGATTGGTTGGTAAGTACATTGGCAGCGATTTTTAAAATTGGCGAAATACCTTGGCGGCACTTTCTGTGAATTTGTACATTGTTTCCACAATCAGAAAGAGACAGGATCATGCATAGAATTTTTTTTCAAAAAGAGGGGTGGGTATATACTTAATTAAAGGCTTATTGATGTTTAATTAAAGTTACAAATTATATTAATTATAGTTTACCGAAATAAGAAACTTTTACATGCTTTGTTAAATACTTTTCTAATAAAACACAGAGCTGCAATATTTACAATTAGAACTTTAGGCTGTAAAAACCATTTACTGACTCACACACCAAGTAAAATATATAAAGACGTTAAAAAATAGACATTATTATGAAAAAAATTGTTATTGTGTATTAAATACATGATGAAAAATTGTAAAATGTCAAATACACTGTATTTGATCGTGGCACACCTGTATCTGGCTCATGACACACCAGTGTGCCGCTGCACACCGGTTGCGGAGCACTGCTTTAAAGGATATTTTTGCTTACGATAAGTCACATGCAGAACGTAGCAAACTTATCATTGTTATCAATTATCAAGTTTGACAACTAGGCTCGTGTTTATTCAAAACTGTGTAATAGTAAATCATGAAGAAAAAGATTTTGGTACAGTTTATTATTTTATTCAAATACTATGTTACTAGGAAAAAAAATATATAAAAGTATTGGAAATAAATACTGAGAAAATCTGCTATGAGTATACTGATGTACAATCAGTGTTTAATGCGTTATAAGTATAAATTTGAGCGGTTGCACATCGATACTCTGAACACATGTAATATCCGCATAGGCACACACAAGGGGGCAAAAAACGTCACACCCAGTGCAGGAAAATAATTGACCATAGCTCGATAAGTCAAACCCCGACTAATCTTACACTCCTGCTCCATTAAGGGTAAATAAATTATCGCCCGGGAGACAAATGGATGACCGGATCTCCCCTCACTCGGACAGCCTTCAATCCAATCGCCGCATCCATCAGTCCGGCACAAAGCGGTACTCCCCCCCCCTCGTCCCCTGACACTAAATATCTCCTGTCTGGGCTCTCTCCTGCTCCCGGATTTCATGACGGATTGAGAAAGGAGTGCGGAAATAGAGATGACTGCCCATTTGGCGATACGCTTTTTTATTCTTTCGCTTATTGTTGGGTTACCCAGCATCTGGATGGACACAGATGGGAAGCTGCCTTTACGTGTAGGAATGATATCCCATCTTTATGCAATCATCTATTCTAGGAAAAAACGGAAACCTCCTAAAATCTTTTTTTTTTATTATTTAAGACAAAATTATTATAGTTAAAGCAAATTATTATGAAAATTCAAACTATTTTATCTATACATATATTCTCAAATCCTTCTCTTGCTGTTAATAACTTTGTCAGAATATCTCCGACTTAGTAACCAGAGATGAAACTTACATTAAAGGATAAGAAACACATTTAGAACTAGTCTGTCTAAATTGTTGAAACGGAGGGCTTAGTCTATTCCCGATTTTAAAGAAACTATTGACCACTTCTGGCGATATTAAGAAAAGTTACTAACAGCAAGAGAAGAATTTCAAAATATCACCGTCTTAGTAACTAGAGATGAAACTTACATTAAATGGGAAACACTCAGAAGTGGTCTGTCTAAATTGATGATCAGGGAGGCTAAATTTATTTTAGATTTTAAAGAAACTTTTAACCCCTTCTGAGTGTTTATTATCATTTAATGAAATTTTAATCTTTCGTTGCTAAGACGGCGATATTAGGACAAAGTTACTAGGTGCAGGAGAAGAATTTGTGTATATCACTGTCTTAGTAACTAGAGATGAAACTTACATTAAATGATAAGAAACACACTTAGTGTCTGTCTAATTGATGAAATGGAGGGTTTAGTCTATTTTCGATTTTAAAGAAACTGTTGACCACTTCTGGGTGTTTCTTATCTTAAATGATAAGAAACACTCAGAAGTGGTCAACATTCATATTTCATATTTCAACATTCATATTTTTTCATATTTCGTTACTTAGACGGCGATATTAGGACAAAGTTACTAACAGCAAGAGTAGAATTTGAGAATATCACCTTCTTAGTAACTAGAGATGAAACTTATATTAAATAGGATACACTCAGAAGTGATCTGTCTAAATTCATAAACAGGATGGCTAAATTTATTTTAGATTTTAAAGAAAACTTTCAACCGAGTGTTTATTATCATATAATATAGGCTTCATCTTTTGTTGCTAAGACTGCGATATTAGGACAAAGTTACTAACAGCAACAGAAGAATTTGGGAATATAGCCGTCTTAGTAGCTAGAGATGAAACTTACATTAAACAGAAAACACTCATAAGTGGTCTGTATAAATTGTTGAAATGGAGGACTTAGTTTATTTTCGATTTTAAAGAAACTTTACACCATTTCTGAGTGTTTATTATCATTTAATGCAAGTTTTATCTTACGTAATTAAGGCTGTGATTTTAGGACAAAGTTACTAGCAGCAACAGAAGAATTTGAGAATATAACCATCTTAGTAACTAGAGATGAAACTTACATTAAATAGGAAACACTCAGAAGTGGTCTGTCTAAATTCAAGAACAGGAGGGATAAATTTATTTAGATTTTAAAGAAACTTTTAACCACTTCTGAGTGTTTATTACCATTTAATGCAAGTTTCATCTTGCGTAATTAAGGCTGTGATTTTAGGACAAAGTTACTAGCAGCAACAGAAGAATTTGAGAATATAACCATCTTAGTAACTAGAGATGAAACTTACATTAAATAGGAAACACTCAGAAGTGGTCTGTCTAAATTCATGAACAGGAGGGATAAATTTATTTAGATTTTAAAGAAACTTTTAACCACTTCTGAGTGTTTATTGTCATTTAATGCAAGTTTCATCTGACGTTACTAAGGTTGCGATTTTAGGACAAAGTTACTAGCAGCAAGAGATGAATTTGAGAATATCACCGTCTTAGTAACTAGATATGAAACTTGCATTAATAGGAAACAGTCAGAAGTGGTCTGTCTAAATTGATGATTAGGAGGGCTAAATTTATTTTAGATTTTAAAGAAACTTTTAACCACTTCTGAGTGTTTATTATCATTTAATGCAAGTTTCATCTTACGTTACTAGGGCTGCGATTTTAGGACAAAGTTACTAGCAGCAAGAGATGAATTTGAGAATATCACCGTCTTAGTAACTAGATATGAAACTTGCATTAATAGGAAACAGTCAGAAGTGGTCTGTCTAAATTGATGATTAGGAGGGCTAAATTTATTTTAGATTTTAAAAAAACTATTATTAAAATATCAGTTCGATTCACCTACTAAAATCCATGTTTACGTTCATTTTAACAATGAGGTATTTTATTCACAGTTTCCATCAAAGGTAATAGTTTTTCTGAATGTATATATTAAAACTGTATACATGGATTTATCGAATCTTTTCTATTCAATATTTCAGAGCAGTTCAAGGCTACATATATGAAACATTTGAATTTCTAAATTTACTTTTGGACTACACCAAAAATCCTACATAAAAGTGTCCAGATGCTGTACTACTCTGTAATAAAGTTATACATGTGTCCTTATGTGAGGGATATTATCATGTGCCAGAGAGGGTATAAAGCAGAAATTTGAGTATATAGAAAACTGCATCACATGTATATATATATATATATATATATATACATTTGTGCATACATTTATGTATTTATCCTATATATATATATATATATATATACATATGTGTTTGTATATATGTGTATGTATGTATATGTATGCATATGTATATATGTATATTTATAATATGTGTATATATATATATATATATATATATATACATACCTATATAATATATGTATACATATTTAGTAATATACTCACACATATAATAATAATTATAATAAGATTAAATCAATTTATCAAGTATATGTATATATATATATATATATATATATATATATAATATTATATATATATATATATATATATATATATATATATATATATATATATATATATATATATATTATATATATATATATATATATATATATATATATATATATATATATATATATATATATATATATATATATATTATATATATATATATATATATATATATAATATGTATATATATTATATATATATATATACATACCTATATAATATATGTTATACATATTTAGTAACATACTCACACATATAATAATTAATTATAATAAGATTAAATCAATTTATCAAGTATATGTATATATATATATATATATATATATATATATATATACAACTACAAAGCACTGCACTACTAAACATACATAACAAAAAACGTATCTCCTTGTTCAATTAATAAACCTTAAAGCTTTCAGATCAGAATTTCAAACATACGCTTATAAGAGAAAATGTATGCCAAAACTGAATTTCACCAGGATATTCTAAATTTAGTCATGCAGAATGCATAGCTGATTTCGAAAAAAAATAATATTTATTTACTCGGAAATCCCGCGTTTCAAAATCTAATTCCTCTGGTTTCGCGAACAGAATAAACTAAAAATACATGATAAGCATGCCATCAAATGAAAATACATCCGACAAAGGAACCACATCGCCTCTTATTCTCCATATTACTAACTTTATACATTATTAACTTTATTAAATTCACATCGGAAACAACGGAGACGAAAAAATTCAATTACCGAGCCTCTCATGTTTGTGAAACATGACCACAATATTAATCGAATCAAAACAAAGTTTTTGAATGGGAATTATTTGTTTGTTTTTATTTTTAAGCCTCATTTTTTTCTCCTTCCTGTTTTGCACACGCTCGCGTTTTGTGTATGTGTGTGTGTCTCTCTCCTATGAAACACAATCAACTCTCTCTCTTATTTTTTTCTGCACCCTATCTGTTTTCTTCATCCATAATAAAAGTTCTTTTCCCTGCCCATCTCGGGAAAAAAATAACAGCATGAAAATTTAATGCGCACGAGCCGAGGTTTTTCATAATCTTTTGTTATCTTCGAAACGGTGGGTAAAAACATCTTCTTTTAGAGCAATGGATTTAGCGCCGTTTCGCTGAAAGAAATGTGAACGGGTTCATATATTATCCTATCGTAGAGCAAAATTTTATTAATAACATCTTCAAAGCTCTCACGCTTGGTAAAATATGAAAAATGAACTCTAAAGGAATTTTCAGCAAACACGTATGCAAGGACTCAAAATATCCATATCTGTAATAAAACCTGCTTAGAAATAAAATTTTAAATTTTTCACATTTCAAACACGTAATATTCTAAATGCAATATTACTCTCTGAATTATTTTACTTTCATATACATTCAAATATATGTAAATATTTAAAGCAAAAGAAAATGTTCTCGTAAGATAATCAAAGCATTGTTACATCTTTAGATTGCAGTAGATACTGGTTGTTGAATTCCACTGTTCAGTGGTTCAATAGTTCAAACGTACACTTAATACAGAAGTTTCTTCACATCGGGACATGCATGTTTTAGCAAGATAATTAAAGCCTTGTTGCATCTTTAGATTGCAGTGGTTACTGATTGTTGCGTCCCACTGTTCAGTGGTTCAAAAGTTCAAAAGTACTCTTTACAGATGTTTCTTCACATCGGGACACGAATGTTTTCGTAAATGTTCTCGTATGATAATTAAAGACTTGTTACATATTTAGATTGCAGTAGACACTGTTGTGTTCCATGGTCCAGTGGTTCAATAGTTCAAATGTTCACTTAATACAGATGTTTATTCACATCGGGACACTCATGCTCTCGCAAGACAATCAAAGCCTTGTTGCATCTTTAGATTACAGTAGTTACTGGTTGCTGCATTCAACAGTTCAGGGTTCAATAGTTTAAACGTACACTTCATACAGAGACTTACTCACATCGGGACACGCATGTTTTCATATATATTGTAAGATAATTAAAGCCTTGTTGCATCTTTAGATTGTAATAGTTACTGGTTGTGCGTTCCACGGTTCAGAGGTTCAATAGTTTAAATGTACTCTTTACAGATGTTTCTTCACATCGGGACACGCATGTTTTCGTAAATGTTCTCGTATGATAATTAAAGACTTGTTACATCTTTAGATTGCAGTAGTTACTGGTTGTTGCGTACCATTTTCCAGTGGTTCAATGGTTTCAAAGTAAGCTTAATAGAGATGTTTATTCACATCGGGACACTCATGCTCTCGCAAGACAATCAAAACCTTGTTGCATCTTTAGATTACAGTAGTTACTGGTTGTTGCATTCAACAGTTCAGGGTTCAATAGTTCAAACGTACACTTAATACAAAGGCTTATTCACATCGGGACACGCATGTTTTCATAAATGTTATAAGATAATTAAAGTTTTGTTGCATCTTTAGATTGTAATAGTTACTGGCTGTGCGTTCCACCGTTCAGTGGTTCAATAGTTCAAACGTACTCTTTACAGATGTTTCTTCGCATCATAACACGCATGTTCTCGTAAGATAATCAAAGCCTTGTTACATCTTTAGATAACAGTAGTTACTGATTGTTGCGTTCCATGGTTCAGTGGTTAATAGTTCAAACGTACACTGAATACAGAACACATGTGCTCGTAAGATAATCAAATCCTTGTTACATATTTAGTATAGTAATTACTGGTTATTGCAGATCACGGTTCAGTGGTTCAATGGTTCGTACATAATACAGCTCTTTATTACATAGCTTAATGAATGTGAACGCTTCCATATATAATCCTATTGGATAGTAAAATTTCGTTAATAGTATCTTCAGAACTTGCACGCCAGGAAAATATGAATAAATCCGAATTGTAAAGCAATTTTTACTAACATTATTGAAAAGACTTAATTAATTTTTGTAATGAAACCTGCATAAAAATTAAATTTTAATTTTTAATCATTTTTAATTTAATTTTGACTGTGAAACACATGACGATCTCTTAACTAAAATAAAATTTTGGTTCTACTCAGACTTGTGCTTCTCTACAGTGGTACCCTGCTGAAACATCTTCAATTAGTTAAGTTCCCTAGATTTCTCCTTGTCCAGTAGCCTGGACAAGTATAAACAATAAAGGCTACAGTTCTATTGTGACGGGCAGATTAACTTTCGCCTTGTTACATGTAGATACTCCAAGTAAAAGAAAATGCTCTCGTAAGATAATCAAATCCTTGTTACATATTTAGTATAGTAATTACTGGTTATTGCAGATCACGGTTCAGTGGTTCAATGGTTCAAACGTACACTTGCTGTTTATTTACAGCTCTTTAAAAACAGTATCGTACATAGCGGATGTTTCGAAGAATGAAATATGAAGGATTTAATGTATAATCCTATCGTAGGGTACAGTTTTATAAATGAATTCTTCAAAGTTCGCACACTTGGAAAAATATGAATAATGAATTGTAAAACAATTTCTTACAAACACGATTGGAAAAGCTGAAATTATTTTTCTGTAATAAAGTCAATTTAAAAATCACATTTTAAAATCTTACATTTCAAACACTTAAAGTTACACATAATTTCAAACTCTGAAGTGTTTTATTTTTATGTATACTTTCAAATGTCACGTAGACGTTCAAATATATGCATACTTCAAGTAAAAAAAAATTCCTCGTAAGATAATCAAAGCCTTGTTACAAATCATATTTCAGTATCTCGTATTTTATGTAATAATATAGTATATGTTTATATTTAGGTATAGTTTAGATTTGAATAAGTTCCCTTATCAATCAACAAATTTTATTCATATTTTTTTGCTTTTGGTGAAACCCTTTTTCCCCTCCAATTTACACGACATACTGAAAAGTGGGAAAATTCTCCTTTCCCGTTCCATAGATGGAACAAACCAAAAGCGTCCGTGGAAAGGTTTCCAGCTATTTCTTTCTTCCCATTTATTGTTTTTCATGCTAGAACAAAGCGTGAATATTCTACAGAACATTTTCAGGTAGTACTTTTTAAAGAAAAAAAAATTAATGGCATTCGAAACTCTAGTTTCAGACTTTTACATATTTTACCTGAACAAAGGCTGAAAATACTCCCAATTTTACAATAATAATAGGAACATATGAGAGAATTTGTAATTAGAGAAATTATATTAAAGCATTTTGTTTGTAATAAGGAAACAATAACTGTATAAGGAAAAGACTGTGAAGTAAAGATTCAATTATCGCTAAAAAATAAATTAAGTAAATGGAAAAATGCATTCTGTATCTGAATTGATTCTTATGTACATAATATTGTAAATTACTGTTAAAAATGTTGATTTGTTTGGTTTTAGAAAGCTGTAGATTGAATTAAGCTTTGGGAGCTGCTTGGAATTGGATTACGATGATCTTTGAAAAATAAAGAAATGCTGAGAAATATATACTCTGAATGATGGCTATTATAAAAGGTGTGATTTAGTGGCGAGATTGAAATATTGGGTATTGTGCATTTTGTGTTTGAAAATTATTGAGCATGATTAGATATATTTTAATTGATCGCACAGAAATACTCATTTTACAAAATACGAATTAATAACTAGCCTTGGTAAAGCAGATAAAGATAAATAGTAAGGAGCAGTAAAAGAGATAAGGGCTTACAGTAGGATTATACAATGGCAGTCTTCAAAATGACAAAAAACGATAAGAAAAGTAGATTCTGAATGGTAACTTTTATAAAAGGTTAGATCTAGAAAGAAGAGAGAGTCTCTCGGTATTGTACATTCTGTAGCGTTAAAAACTGTTGAGGATGCTCAGATATGTTTTATTAGATCACATAGAATTGCTCATTTTACAAAATATGAGTTAATAACAAGCCTAGGTAAATCAAACGAAGAGAAATAGCAACCCGCAGTAAAGGAGATAGTGGCTTGCAGTAGGATTATACAAAAGTGGCAAGAAACAATAAAAAAATGTAGAGTCTGAATGGTGACTTTAATAACAAGTAAGATTTATAAACAA
>CM063506.1:130553315-130570815 GCA_032207245.1 Pardosa pseudoannulata | reverse complement strand
TAAATGCATTCGTATGTCTATTTACATAGTATGCATATAGGTGGGTAGGCATTTGTCCGTACTTCTAAGGACACACAAAATATACACACACATACATTTATATATATATATATATATATATATATATATATATATATATATATTTATATATATATATATATATATATATATTATATATATATATATATATATATATATATATATATATATATATATATATATATATATATATATGTGTGTGTGTGTATATATATATATATATACACACACACACACATATATATATATATATATATATATATATATATATGTGTGTGTGTGTGTGTGTGTATACATATATGTATATATATGTATGTATATATATGTATATATATATGTATATATATATATATTTATGTATATATATATATGTATTTATATATATACATATGTATATATATGTATATATATGTATCTATCTATCTATCTATCTATATATATATATATATATATATATATATATATATATATGTATGTATGTATATTATATATATATGTGTGTGTGTGTGTTAATATGTGTACGGTAAATGTATTCGTAGGTCTTCCTACATACTCTGTATATATGTAAGCATTTAATCGTTTTTGTAAACACACACAAATATGATTAAATGTCTACATGTATACAGATACATATACATATATGTGTGGTGTGTGATTATATATATATATATATATATATATATATATATATATATATATATATATATATATATATATATGCGGGGTTATTCAAAATAGATGGGAAATTTAACAGGCGATAGTTTAAACCAGTACAAACAAATCTCATAAATATATACATACATACGTCTCTGAGGCAGATATCAAAAGCATATCCGTTATTTGCCAATAGGTCTGGGATATATTTTTATGATATTTGGGTATGTAAAATGACGTCAGTGTACATAACCTTCATAAAGTTTTGTAACAATTAAACAAATATATCCTTTTTTTTATATTTTCCCCCTGTTAATGTGGTTTGTAATATCTTATTCCATTGCAACTTTTGTTACTTTGGTCGAATTTTATAACATCTCGTACGACCAGCGGTTTAAATATTTATACAGGAGGACTTTTTATATGACCCACCCATTGAATTTTATATAAAAATAATTTCTGCTGATTTTTAAATATCCGCGACCTTATCTAGATATATATAAATCACAGCTCAGGAATTCTGAAGGAGATGGTAACTAAACTCCGGAGTTTTTGAAGGACACTAAAAAACAATTTCCTTTATGCGGGATTTATGCAGGAACATTGAAAGAGTTTACACAACCTGGATAACTACCTTAAAAAATACATACAGCAAAATACAAACTCAAACTTACAAATAATACATGATAAATAAAAGGCAAGTATGCTTCCGAGAGATAATTTTCATTGAAACTACTTTTTCAAGTCAGCTCTTTTTAGACTATTAGAAAATCCATTTTTTTTTTTTAAATTTCAAATCCCCATTTCTTTGAAAATTTTCGTTTTTAAATAACTTATTAACATATTTGGTAAATAATAATTCCTAATGGCCTCAGCCGAGAAAAGAAATAAAATAAAAAAACGATCTTACATTCAGCGTCGAATGTTCCCCTAAAACGGGTGCAAATTCTTTTACAATTCTAAAGAACGTTTTATTTTCTTTCAAAGCATTTAAAAAACTTCATTTGAAGAAAGTTTCAAGCAATAATTTCAGAAAGCTCTAGCAATCCTAAGAAATGTTGTTTTTCGAAAAAAAAATTGTGAAAGAAAAAAAAAATAAGTTGAAAATAATAATTCCCTTTTTTGCTGACTCTTTAAATCCTCAATATCTAAATAATTTTTTTTCTCCGTCCCATCTCCACGATGTATGTATAAAAAAGAACCCATTTCCAAACAAATAAAAAAGGGGAAATTATCAGCGCCATTAAATGCAGCCGTATTTAAAATAAATATCAAAATATTCTTCCCATAACACTTTTCTTTTTTTTTCAGAAGGTAAATTTTGAGACACTTTTTTATATGAAAAAAAAAACAGAATATCCCGGAAGTTTTTTTTTAATGAAACGCGAAAGTGCGAAGTCCATAAAATGAAAGTATATAACTTCCTTACGGTTGAAAATATCTCGAATCTTTTGAAACATCAGCCGAATGTTTTGGAAAGCGGAAAAACTCCATGTTCTCAAATGACGAAGAATAAACGCTCGTCTGTAAGAAATTCTAAAAAAGCAGAACAACTAATAAAATACTGTGGTGCTAACCACTAAAGTGTGTTTCGCAACATTTCCAACAAATATTTCTATATTTCCAAGATAATATTTCTTTAAAAGTGAATGTTTTTTTATCGAAATGGTGAAGATGATTTCGGAGGTTTATTCAATATTACATTTGCACTTACAGTTTTGTATGGTTAATAAAACGTAAAGTGCATACGTTCAGATTATGAAATGCAACTTAAAAGGTATTATTGTGCGAACATAATGTCAACTGGTATATAAAACTATAAATATTTATGTATTTATTTGTTAAATCCAAAATATGTTAGACGTTGGAACTAAAGATAATTGCTTTATAATAATTATTTAACGTGATTAAAAAATTAAAAATAGATATAAAACAATTGAAAAATAGGTAAGATGCTGCGTTTCATAATTCAATTCCAGGGATTTTAATTGAAATACAATGGGATGAGTCATAATAGACTTATCACACTCTAATCTCTATTTGTTGAAAAAGCAATGGATAGAATTTACGATTCCTTTTTCATATGAAAAATGATCATATTTCTCATATCATAGCGAAAATATTTAAACTAATTAATAGCCTAATCACACTGAACTTTTGGTCATTCTGAACCAATATATATCATAAGACAAATTTTTCTATCACACTAGAAATCCGTACAATCTTTATCAGGAGTCTTAAACTCTATCCGTCACTTTTTCAGTGCGTATAGGCTGACATGTCGTAAAGTCTTTTACACTCGCCAAAGCCGTGTGTAAAACGACACGCTGTAGACAATATACAAAATAGATATCAGTTCTCTTCTTTTCATTTAAGGTTTATAGCTTATTTGTAACATTTCCTGATAGGTATCTTTCAAAACCTGCTATTACTTTTGCAGTTAAGTGATAATTGATAGAAATCCAGAAAAAATTGGATACTATTTTATATATGCACTATGTAATGGAAAGTAATTAATAATTCTTCGTCAATTAATTTATGCGTAAAAAATTATGGATCGTAAATGAAGTACATTCGTATTTAATTGTTGCATCAAGAATAATTCCATTGAGGACATATTAGTAAAAATATAACATTTATAATATATGTTAAGACATTCGTTAATGTCTCGGTATTCTCAGATCTCAGAGAACATACTGAAAGGCAATTTCATTAAACAAGTACTAGCTATTCTCAAATTTTTTTATCTAAATATTATAAATATGAATCGGAAAAACGTATCGAAAACAATGTATTTATGTATAGATATGAGTTATTTTCCAACAAAGAGTAAAGGGAATGAGTAGCATAAATCCTGTTATAATGGAATATGAATATTAAAAACATCTTACTCTTTGATATCTAGAGCTTATATTGTAAACAACTTCTTTGTAGATCTGTAATGATACTTATTCATGATGACTTTTTTTTTAAGTAATGGTTTCTAATGTGCCTTAATTTACTTAGTCTTGTTTTTATTTATTAATAACCATATATTGAAAACAATTTCATTAAACAAATACTTGCTATCCTCATATATTATATCTAAATATTATAAATATGAATCGAAAAAACATATCGAAAACAATGGATTTATGCCTAGATGTATCTGAGTTATTTTTCAACAAAGAGTAAAGGGATTGAGAAGCATAAATAAAATATCTTTTCATAATGGAATATGAGTAATAAAAACATCTTGCTCTTAGATATCTAGGGTTTCTATTGTAAACAACTTCTTTGTAGATCTGTAACGATACTTATTTGTGATGGCTTTTTTTTAAAGAAATCATTTCTAATGTGCTTTAATTTACTTTGTCTTGTTTTCATCTATTAATAACTACATATTGAAAATAATTTCATTAAACAAGTACTTGCTATCACATATATTTTATTTAAATATTATATATATATATATATATATATATATATATATATATATATATATATATATATATATATATATATATATATATATATATATATATATATATATATATATATATATATATATATATATATATATATATATATATATATATATATATATATATATATATATATATATATATATTATATATATATATATATATATATATATATATATATATATATATATATATGTATATATATGTATATATATATATATATATATGTATATATATATATATATGTATATATATATATATATATGTATATATATATATGTATATGTATATATATATATATATATATGTATATATATATATATATATATATATATATATATATATATATATATATATATATATATATATATATATATATATATATATATATATATATATATATATATATGAGTTATTTTCCAACAAAGAGTAAAGGGATTGAGTAGCATAAATAAAATATATTTTCATAACGGAATATGAGTAATAAAAACATCTTGCTCTTAGATATCTAGGGTTTCTATTGTAAACAACTTCTTTGTAGATCTGAAATGATACTCATTCGTGATTCCTTTTATTAAGTAATGATTTCTAATGTGCCTTAATTTACTTAGTTTTATTTTCACCTATTAATAACGACATATTGAAAACAATTTCATTAAGCACTTTTTATTCTCATTTTTTTATCTGAATATTAAAAAAGAACTGCAAAATATATCGAAAACAACAGATTTATGTATAGATATATCTGAGTTATTTTCCAACAAAGCTTATAATAAATAAAATATCTTTTCATAATGCAATATGAGTATCAAAAACGTCTTATTCTTTCTTATCTAGGGCTTCTCGTGTAAACAAATTCTTTGTAGATCTGCAATGATACTTATTCATGATGGCTTTTTTTGCGTAATGATTACTTTTTTTTTACTAATGTACTTTAATGAACTTTAATGCATTCTAATGCACATACATTTTTTGATGCGAAATTGTTGCAATAATAATTATATTACCATTTGAGAGCTTGTGTCAACAGTGGACTTTTAGCTATGAAAAATTTAACTGAAGGTTTAGCGTTTTCATCCTATTTGAATTACTTAAAAATATTTGTTAACAATTTTTGTGTTATTTTTACTTCTATAAAAGAAATATTTAATCTATAGATTGAATGGTTCATTTATAGAAAATATTTGAATATTTTTGCATGCATTATACTGAAAAATGTTAACGAAATTTTCTAAATTTAAATTTAAGTTTTAAAATGTCCTGCTGTATCTTTAATAATTAAATAATTTATAAATAAATCTAAACTGTAGTTGTAATGATTTAATCATATTAATAATAATTATAATATTTTTTAAAAAATTGAACTATAATTATAATAGATATATTTATAATAATCTCATTTATAATTATACTAGTAATAGTTATAATAATCTACTTATAGTAATAAGATTTAATAATCTAATTGAAATTAAAATTAAAATTATACATCCAAATTTGTTCTAATGTATATTACGAGTGTGTGGAAAATATTTTGTAGAAATATTTTGAAAAATTAAGCTTTTTACAACGTCTATCGAACTTTAATTATCACTTAAGAAATGTTGAACGGAATTATATTTTCTTAACATGCATTTTTAATTTATGCATACATTTTATCAAAATTACAATAGTAAAATTAACGGTTTAAACTCTAGCTAAAATTTAAGATATTGGAATAAATTTTCACAGGGAACGGTGGTGCTGTAATTTTCAAATATCTACCGTAAGTAAGGCAATACAAACTACACGTTTTTGTATACATTTCAACAGAAATTTTATAAGGTTTCGCTGGTATTTTCACAGAATTTTTTTATCTTAATTGCAATTGGAAAGATATGTTTGAATTGGAATAACAAGAATAGTTTGTATATAGTGTATTCACATTTTTCCCTTTAAATTTCATAGTAAAATTCTTTATTTATATTTATGGTAAAGCTTTTTTACGCTTTGCATGAAATTACATTTAAAAATGCAAAATAGAAGCTGCTCAAATACATGGAATGCATTTTGTGTTCTTTATGGCTAAAGTATTAACTTTGGCCTCTTAGCGAACATCACATAAATGTTCTCAAGCTGCCTGATTTCTCGCAAATGTCTTACTACCCCAGAAATAACTTTCAGTACCTGAATATTCAGTACCTGATTTTTATATTCCGGTAAATAAATAAATAGAAATGCTTTATTGATTTTCATAACGGTTTATTACAAGCCACCTTTCAAGCGTTTCGAAACATTTATGGAAAAAAATTTACTTCTGCTCAAGAATGCAATCATAAAAAAAATCAAAAAAATCCAATGACAAAATGCCATTGGAAAGCCATGGAAAATCCTCAATAAAAATGTTCGGGGGTATTAAAAGCGACCCACTGCAATGCAGCACAAAATTCAAAAACGTTTCTTTATAAATATTTTCTTCTGGTGTATTTCCACGTGTATATTTTATTTATTCCATTTTTTTTATTTGAGAATCTGCAGAAGTTTTTTAATGAAACTCGGGGAAGGGAGGGGGTAGAAAAGTTCTTAAAATGAAGAACGAGGTTTTTCTCTGAGTCGGAATTATTGTGCATCTATGGAGGCCGAAATGTCTGCCAGAGACATTTAAATATATTTTCATTTTGCGAAGGGAAGCCGGGCTTTCAATTCGAAAAAAAAATTCTACGCGGTGGGAAGCGTTACTGGAATGAATGTCTCATATTAATGTTCCGATTCTTTGTTGTGATCTTTCTAATGTAAGGCGTAATTTTTGGATGAATGGTGCGGAGCAATGCGAGAGTCTCGAGTTTTTATAACATTCGTAAAAAGCTTAGCGCGCTCTAAAAGGTATGTGGATCGTATTTCATGAATGGAGACACATTGGAAACGCTTTCACTGCTATTGTTGGAGAAATCAAACTTTATCCATGATGAAATCTTAAAGAGATATTAGTTCGGTTTTTCTTTAATAAAATGTCTAGGGAATAGTTGTATTATTAAACGACTTTTAAAAAAGGTAAAAAAAACCAGCTTAATTGTTTGAACATAATCAATTGTGAACTTTTATAAAATGATGTAGAAACAGAAAAGTAAATAGCACATATTAAAGAATGATTCTGACACACCCTAGTAATGTTTTTCTTCTTTTCTCTCTTTTTTATATAAATTTCTAACAATTACCTGCAGATATTAAAAATAATTTACATACAATGTCTGGTAACCTATATAATTAATATTTACAGTATGATGTATCTTTTGACAGTTAAAATACCTTATCTCATTTTATAAGGGGAAGTGGAGTTTTCAATTCGAAGTGGAATAAAAGAGTTCTTTGGAGACAGAGTTGCGAAATGAATGTCTCATTTTAACGTTCCGATTCTTCGATGTGATCTTTCTAATGCAAGATGCAATTTTTGGTTGAATGGTGAGGAGCAATGCAAGCTATATGAGAGAATTTCGTTGTTTTTATAACATTCGTAAAAAGCTTAGCGCGCTCTAAAAGGTATGTGGATCGTATTTCATGAATGGAGACACATTGGAAACGCTTTCTTTTTTATTGTTGGACAAATCAAACTTTATCCATGATGAAATCTTAAAGAGATATTAGTTCGGTTTTTCTTTAATAAAGCGTCTAGTTAATAGTTGCATTATTGAACGGCTTTTAGAAAAGAATAAAAAAACAGCTTAATTATTTGAACATAATCAATTGGGAACTTTTATAAAATGATGTAGAAACAGAAAAGTAAGTAGCACATATTAAAGAATGATTTTAATACACCATAGTGATGTTTTTCTCCTTTTCTTTCTTTCTTTTTTTTATAAATTTCTAACCGTTACCTGAAGGTATTAAAAATAATTTACATCAATTGTCTGGTAACCTATATATTTAATATTTACAGATTTACAGTACCTTTTGAAAGTTGAAAAACCTTATCTCATTTTACTAGCGGAAGTCGAGTTTTCAATTTGAAGTATAATAAAAGAGTTCTTTGGAGCCAGAGTTGCGAAATGAATGTCTCATTTTAACGTTCCGATTCTTTTCTGTGATTTTATTAATGCAAGATGCAATTTTTTGTTGAATGGTGCGGAGCAATGCAAGCGATATGAAAGAGTCTAGAGTGTTCATAACATTTGTAAAAAGCTTAGCGAGCTCTAAAAGGTGTGCGGTTTGTATTTCATGAATGAAGACACAGTGGCAACGCTTTCACTAGTATTGTTGGAGAAATCAAACTTTATCCATGATGAAATCTTAAAGAGATATTAGTTCGGTTTTTCTTTAATAAAATGTCTAGAGGGATAGCTGCATTATTGAACGGCTTTTAAAAAAGGTTTTAAAAAGTTAATTGTTTGAATATAATCAATTGTGAACTTTTATAAAATGATGTAGGAACAGAAAAGTAAGTAGCGCATATTAAAGATTGGTTTTGATACACCCTAGGAATGTTTTTTTTATATAAATTTCTAACGTTACCTGAAGATATTAAAAATAGTTTGCATACTATGTCTGGTAAATTATATACTTGATATTTACAGTACGATGTATCTTTTGACAGTTAAAAAACGTTATCTCATTTTACTAGGAGAAGTCGAGTTTTCAATTTGAAGTGGAATAAAAGAGTTCTTTAGAGACAGAGTTGCGAAATGAATGTCTCATTTTAACTTTCCGATTCTTCTTTGTGATCTTTCTAATGCAATATGCAATTTTTGGTTGAATGTTACGGAGCAATGCAAGCGATATGAGAGAGTTTCGTAGCATTTATAACATTCGTTAAAAGCTTATCTAGCTCTAAAAGGTATGTGGATCGTATTTCATGAATGGAGACACATTGGAAACGCTTTTCTTTCTTTCGCTTTTTTTCTTTCTTTCTTTTTTTATAAATTTCTAACCGTTACCTGGAGATATTAAAAATAATTTACATATAATGTCTGGTAACCTATATATTTAATATTTACAGTATCATGTATCTTTTGACAGTTGAAAAACCTTATCTCATTTTACTAGGAGAAGTCGAGTTTTCAATTTGAAGTGGAATAAAAGAGTTCTTTGGAGACAGAATTGCGAAATGAATGTCTCATTTTAACGTTCCGATTCTTTTCTGTGATCTTCCTAATGCAAGATGCAATTTTTGGTTGAATGGTGAGGAGCAAAGCAAGCGATATGAGAGAGTCTCCAGTAATTTTTATAACATTCGTAAAAAGCTTAGCCTGCTTTTAATTATATGTATAAAAATTATGTACATTTTCTGGTCATCTATATGGGTATTATGAGTATTAATACTACTTTATATTTATAGTATCATATATTATGAACTGTTGAAAAATCAGTTTACGATGGGAAGTCGGGTTTTTGATTTGAAAGGGAATAAAAGAATTTTTTTGGAGAAAGTGTTGTGGGATGAATGTCACATTTTAACGTTCCGGTTCTTTGCTGTAATCTTTCTTATGTAAGGCTTAATTTTTGGATGAATGGTGTGGAGGAAGGCAAGAAATATGATGAGAGTTTTCATAGCGTTCTTAAAAAGTTTAGCGTGATCTAAAAGGTATGTCCATCGTATTTCATAAATGGAGACACATTGAAAACTCTTTCACTGCTATTATTGGAGAAATCGAACCATTTTGAAAACGGGGAGGGAAGGATCTTAAAGAGATATTAGTTGGGTTTTTTTTTTATAATAGAACAACATCTAGAGGATTGTTGCAATATTAAACGGATTTTAAAAATAGTAAAAATTGCAACCTAATTATTTGAATAAAATCGATTATAAACTTTTATAAATTGATATAGATAAAGATTTAGCACGTGTTAAAGAATGGTTTTGTATTACCATAATAATATTTTTTATTTTATAAATTTCTAACCATTATCTGCAGATTTTAAGAAAATAAGCATACTATCTGGTCACCTATATATTTTATACTACTTTACATTTACAGTATCATGTATCTTTTAACTGAAATGCAATTAATTGCCCTTTATATAGATTTTGAAATTTGTAAAATGGAAATTTATATTTTATATCGGATAGATTTATTTTGTTTGTGCCAATTGTCTGTTTTATTCTATGATCCTCAATCTTATTGGTACAGGCAATATATTTTATTGTATTGCATGATGAAACCAAATCTTTGACATTCTATACAATAAAATATTTGATTGCATGTTGAAACAATATAACGGAGACAATATACGCCTAATGAAAAAAAATTAAATTCACCACAACATGACTTTTGAATTATGAATATAATAATTGCATGATGAACCAAAATAATGGAGACAATATAGCCTAATAAAACAATTAAATTTTTAATATAACTTTTGAATTATGAATATAATACTTGAATCTTGAAACAAATTAACGGAGAAAATATACACCTGATAAAACAAAAATTAATTTCTCAGCAACATAAAGTTTGAATTATGAATATAATAATTGCATGTTGAAACGAAATAATGGAGAAAATATACGCCTAATGAAATTAAATTTTTTATGTAACTTTTGAATTGTGAACATAATAATTGCATGATGAACCAAAATACGAAGACAATACACGCCTAATGAAACAATTAAATTTTTAATATCACTTTTGAATTTTGAATATAATAATTGCAAGTTGAAACAGAATAACGGAGACAATATACGCCTAATGAAGCAAATATTAAATTCTCAGCAACATAACTTTTGAATTATGAATGCAATAAACTAAATTTGTATATTAAATTAAAATAAAATATCTGTTATAAAAATTTAAAAAAATTCAAAACTGTTTAATGTGTTTATTTCAATTTGTTTAAAAGTATTTTAGTTATTTTATTTTAAAGTATCAGATATTTTTAAATGTGCAGAAAATATTTTACTACAAAGAAACTAAATATTTTTAATATTTTTAATTGTAAAATATATTAATAGGAAAATGAATTTTATTTTTCTTTTGAGAGGTATATATTCCATGTTATTTAAAAATATATTCTACATGAAGAAACTAAATATTTTTTGCACAGCTAGAGAGGGTTTTTTTAATTGTAAAAAAAATATATTAATAGGAAAATGAATTTTATTTTTCTTTTGAGAGGTATATATTCCATGTTATTTAAAAATATATTCTACATGAAGAAACTAAATATTTTTTGCACAGCTAGAGAGGGTTTTTTTAATTGTAAAAAAATATATTAATAGGAAAATGAATTTTATTTTTCTTTTGAGAGGTATATATTCCATGTTATTTAAAAACATATTCTACATGAAGAAACTAAATATTTTTTGCACAGCTAGAGAGGGTTTTTTTAATTGTAAAAAAATATATTAATAGGAAAATGAATTTTATTTTTCTTTTGAGAGGTATATATTCCATGTTATTTAAAAATATATTCTACATGAAGAAACTAAATATTTTTTGCACAGCTAGAGAGGGTTTTTTTAATTGTAAAAAAAATATATTAATAGGAAAATGAATTTTATTTTTCTTTTGAGAGGTATATATTCCGTGTTATTTAAAAACATATTCTACATGAAAAAAACTAAATATTTTTTGTACAGCTACAGAGGTTTTTTTTTTTAATTGTAAAAAATTCTTTTTAAATTGAACAGAAATTTTTGTATGATGAATGGGAAAATGTATCTTATGATGAAGATCTTAATCCTCGAAGCGTACTACTTTGCCTTAAATGAAATAAATCTGACAGGAATGAAATATTAAGTCTAGGCATCAGAATCTCTAGCACGAGCTATTACACCCCCCCCCCCCCCCCCCCCACCCCCCCCCCCCCCCCACCCAACACCACCCAACCCCCCCCCACCCACACATCCCACACAAACCACAACAACCCCCCCCCTACACCACCACCAAACAACACCCACCTCCCCCCCTCCCCACCACCCCCCCCCCCCCACCAACCCCCCACCCCACCACCCCCCCCCCCCCCAAACCACCAAACACCCAACCACCCAACCCCCCCCAAACAGCGATGCCATTCTGAGTATGTGTTATTTATAAAATCCGTCAGTTTCTCGAGTTTTGTCTGGTTCTCTTCATTAGTTGCAGAAGCAATACACCGAACTCAGTGCTCTTTCACAATCTAATTTAAGTAAGTCATTCCGATGCAGCGACTGACCTCGGAGTAAAGAGAAATTGCTTTTGGTTCGAGAGAGCTATTACCTCTCACGGATCCCTTTCCAAATGACTTCAGTAACTGCTTGACACGCCCGACAGATGGCGCCAGCATTTCGATCATTGTAACGATTAAAAGTACAATTAAATTAATGATTACTGCTTATGAACTTCTGGGAACTTGAACAGTTTGTTTAAGTGAATAGGCGAGAGTGCGCCGAGAGAAAAGAAGCTGATAAGAGGATGAAAGAAACAGGGAAAGTATTTAACGATGTAATTGCTAACTTCCGTAACCTTAGAGAGAGTTTAAATTTAACAATACATTCTTGGATTCAATAGAATGATGTTAATTGCAGTACGCTTCAAATATACTTAAATTATAGTAAAAAAAAAAACTTTGATTAGAGTTTATAATATTGAACAGGGAGACGAATGAAATAAAATTTCTCACCTTGTTTTTATTTCATTTATTTTTGTATTAACTTAACAATAGATTTACCATAAATCCAAAACAAGTAGCTATTAACCTAAAATAAAATCCAAAATTATAGAGTTTTTAAGGTAATGATAATAAAAGGCTATTTTGAAGAGGCAATGTGCCCATTTTATTTACTAAACAAAATTAGAAAACTCCTCTTTCAAACATGCAGAAGTTTCTAAAATAGGATTTAGCCCAGGGTAAGAAAAAGTATTAATTCTCTTCAGAAATTTTGAGAAATTTCAAAATTTACCCCTTTGTTTAATTTTCTTTTTACTTTTATATCAAATACTAATTTCCCCTTTTTAAAAATTATTAAAATTATCTTGCGAAAGTGTAATCGCTATAAACTTTGGGATATTTCCGATTACCGTGTGGCAACTTCCGGTTATTCTGGAACAAATTCTTTACCGGTCACCACACACATAGAATAACGAACGATCCTCCATTAAAAGAAAAATCTAAGTTCTTTTTACGACCTGGATTAAAACAGGACGAGATGTTATTTATTGTAAATATCTGGTCAAATAAACCTAAAAACTCTTCTGCGGTTTTCTTTTTTCCGACAAAATTCTTCTGACTAAGCTATAGAGGCCCGAATGAGCCACGGGTAGAAAGAACTGCAGTGTCGATATGCGAAATTCATCGTCCCGAGTTTTTTCGAATCTCCTTGCACTAACATTAATTGATTTTCACGTTTTGGACCTCCCTGAGTCCATGAAAATACCATTTTTTAAAATTCCTACTATTGGTTCACATTCTTCATACACACACACACACACACACACACACACACACACATATATATATATATATATATATATATATATATATATATATATATATATATATATATATATATATATATATATATATATATATATATATATATATATATATATATATATATATATATATATCGTGTTCGAATTTTCAATTGTTAATAAAATACTTTTTATTCATCTACTCAAGTTCAGTTCAAATACATTTTTTAAACTTGTAGTGGATGACACTTGATGTTAATACACTTTTTCAAATATTAATTCCTTAATTAAATTTAATTTCTCTCAATCACTGTGAACTTTGGCAATAATGATGTTCACAGAATCGATCCAATATCTGTGCCAATATCCGAGCCAAACGCACCTACGATACTGCTGAACTGAGAATGCTACCATTAATACTATCATGGACATCAACAGTACGTAAGGTGCAAGGCAGCACTGTAGATTACGCAGTAATATATCTAGGACGAAAACTCTTCGAAGCAGGTCAAGAATATATCACCTTGAGTAATGTGAAATCAATAGAGGGACTATTAATTGAACTGGACTACTCAAATTATTAACTGACTATTAATTGAACTGGACTACACAAAACTCACTGGAAAGGATTCTTGCAATAATGAAGAATTACAAGAGATGGACAGAATGAGACCACCAACAGTTTCATAAATTAGAAACAAACAGAAAAAATAGTCCAACACCATATATAAAAAGGAAAATGGGAAATTGCAAGGAAATTCGCTTTCTATTTTGCCAAGTAATATTTTGAGTAACCCTTTCCTCCTTCGCTAGCATTGACTGATCTTGATATTTTGGACCTGAGTCCAAAAATCTCATTTGTCAAATCATATCTGTTTATAGAACCAATATTTAGATTACGTTTAGACTTAGAGAAACCAAATTTTGAATACATACATTTTAGCAAGTGTAGTTTGCAATACACTTTTTGGTCATTTCTTAATGAATGGCTAATTCTAGTTACTCTGAAATAGGTTACTCTTAACTCTTTTGTTTACCCCAGTTACGGTTCTTTAGTGGTTAGCAAACACTTTTTGATCATTTCGTAATGAATGGCTAATCCTAATTACTCTGAAACAGATTATTCTTAACTCTTTTGCTTTCCCCAGTTTCAGTTCTTTAGTGGTTAATAAACACCCACTTTAACGCACGTTTCATATTTAGAAATGCAATGAATAGTAATTCAATTTACGACCTGGAATCAGACAAGAAAACCAGACATTACTTGTCTAAAATGTTTGGTTAAATAAACCGAAATACTCTTTTGCGTCTTCTTTCCGAGAAAGCTCTTATTCTAAAAAGACCCGAGGGAGAAATGGCCAGAAAGAATTACTGTCCCGATATACGAAATATATCATCTCGAGTTAAACCCATTCCTCTTGCATTAATATTGACTAGTATTCATGTTTTGGACTTGGGTCCAAAAATACCTTTTTTTGAACCATATCTATGTATGGAAACAATAACTAGATTACGTTTAGACTTAGAGAAACCAAATTTTGAATACGTAAATTTTAGCAAAAGTGTAATTTGCAATAAACTTTTTGGGTAATTTCTTTATGAATGGCTAATTCTAGTTACTCTGAAACAGGTTATTCTTAACTCTTTTGCTTACCGCAGTTACGGTTCTTTAGTGGTTAGCAAACTTTTTGGTCATTTCTTAATGAATGGCTAATCCTAGTTAGTCTGAAATAGGTTATTCTTAACTCTTTTGCTTACCCCAGTTACGGTTCTTTAGTGGTTGGCAAACACCCACTATAACGAACGTTTCACCTTTAGAAATGCAATGAATAGTAATTTCCTTCACGACCTGGAATCAGACAAGAAAACCAGATACTACTCGTTCGAAATGTTTGGTTAAATACACCGAAATAGTCTTTTACGCCTTCTTTCCGACAAAGCTCTTATTCTATAAAGACCCGAGTGAGAAACGGCCAGAGAGAATTACTGTCCCGATATACGAAATCCATCGTCCCGGGTTTATTCCAATCCCTTTACACTAACAGCGGCACGTGAAAGATTTCAATAAACCTTCCCTGAACGAAAACATTTTCAGTCCCCCTTTTGAATATTCAAGAGTTTCTAAAATTAGTGTTCCGTCCAGGGTAAGAAGCAGGTGCGTGCGATCGATCGACTGACGTTGGATGCAACAAGTGATAAAAGAGAGAGAGGAGGTCTCACACCACGCTAAACCGCAATCCGGATATTAGAGCACAAATAACGGGTGAGCAAAGAAGTAAAAAAAATTGACTAAACTTTCAGTATAAACAAAGAATGTTGGAAAATTTTATACGGCTAAGTAGCAGGAGAGTGCTTATATTACGTGAGGTAGTTGGGGAATGGTAAATATTTCGCAGAGTTGGTCGTTTATTAAAAAAAAAAATATTAAATCAACCTAAAAGTCCAGTAGTTTGTAAAGAAGAAAGCATCATAAAATGTTTAGAAATGAGGTAGAAAAAAGAGACCACATTTTTAATTATTTATTAAGAACAAAATCATTTTTAGAAAAATGAGTGACGAAATCGAGTAACGGCGTTTTTACTATTACATTTTAATTATTTAACACGTTGTATACGAGACACGTACTAGTATGTTTTCTGACGATTGACACTTGAGCGCGGGTCACATACTAGTACGGGTTAGTGTAGCAACATGGTTGGATTCTTAATGAGTTACTGTTAGCAAAGTTCGAAATTTACCCCTTTTCCCGTTTTCTAGCATTTAATGTCATTATTTCAAGCTGTATTTTCCCTGGTTAGTAGTAAGCGATTAAATTTTTTAATTTGTCACATAACAAATAGGTAAAAATAATATTTTTTTTTCTATCATTATATCGTTATTCCTTTAACCACCTCATTTAATGATTTCTTGTTTTAATAACATAAATATGCATTAATTTCATACGTTTATCACTGAATTTAGATATTACGTCAATAATTTTCTTTTGTATTTAATAGATTAGGTACATATGGAATAGTTTTAAATTTACTTATGGATAATTTTTTGTTGAAATGAAAATTTTATCATCAGTATTAACAACAAATTCTATCTACCTCCAGAGTGTAGTGGAAATGATAGTTTCATTTCTTTACTTCCATTAATTACTGTAGCGGAAAAAAATGGGAAGAACCTACAATAATTCCGACGTAGGTAAGAAAATTTTGATTTATTTGTCTAAATGAATTCAAAGTGATTCTAAACTGCATTCACAGTATCGGGAGACTTTAGAGGAGTATAAAGATAAGCAAATTATTGAGCTTGTACCAGATAATTCTCAGTCAAAACACAAACCATTTATTTACCATACGCATAGGGTACAGTTCTGGAAAGTTAGAAATTTGACTGATCTCGTCATATGACCGGCTATATGCTAGTATAAAGATAGTGGCAACTGTAACAAGGCATTTAATTCTTGTTTGTGTAAAATTGCACGATAATATTGTTTTGTTTTATAATCTTTAGATAATATGCAAAGATCCCCTGTAAACTTTCTCCGTTAACTGAAAAGAGTAATAAATTTAACGTTACTGAAATCGAATTCATAAATCATGAATTATGCAATAGTTACCCTCACGAATGTCATATGATTTACATCTAAACATGCCACTGGCTTTTATGTTTGTTTGCCTTCGATTCAGCTCTATAAATACAAAAATATAGGATACTGTTTACGGTATGCAAATCCAAATATATACATACTGTAAAATAAACTTTTATAGGTGTATTTTTTTTTCGATTTTATCAAGCAACAGTATTGTGAATCTTCTGGAGCCAAAACATAAAATGCTGACTTTGAAAATATAATAAATACATCAAGCAACCTTAAATCCCTTTATATAAAAGGAGGCTTGAATTTAAAAAAAAATTAAATTCTCTGTATAATTTTGTTTTAACAAACTGCGGAAAAATAATTTTCTGGTACAGTTATACTATGTGAAGGTGACT
>CM063506.1:130545815-130548315 GCA_032207245.1 Pardosa pseudoannulata | reverse complement strand
TTATATAAATGGGGATACTACTATCATGAAATATAATTTTAGGAATGTAATAATATTTACGCTAGAGCCTGATATATATGTTTTATAGACATCTAGATGGACATATAAAAACCTGTAAATATTAAAGACAATTTTATTACATGGTTGAGACACATATGCCTCGATAGACTCCAAAGAGTTAAAGCTGATCTCTGTATGACCACAAAAGAAGACAAATTGTGGTACCAAGAAACAATGATCTCGCTGTGTGTTCACCACCCAACCTAATTCTTATTTGAACAACTCATAGTCTAATAATTCATTACCACACTGTAGACCTCTTATTTTTATATTCAGCATATACTGCTTTACTATACAGGTCATAAGAGCACTTGATTTTAAGAAAATAGTATTAGGGTGATTTATTCAATAGGAAGCTTTCAGAAATTTTCTTCTAAGTAAATCATTAATTGGGCATTATGGGAAAATAAATGTTTCGACTGCCCTGTAACAGAAAATTGTTTGTTTTACGATGAATTAGTATTAAACCAAGATATTATCTGTAACCATGGCAGTGATTACTCAGAAATGCAAAATATCGTGGTTCAGTGTTAAAAACCACAGTGTTCTCTATATTCTACAATTTTTAAACTGCAAAACTCTATATTAGTGTATTTTTGCTACAAATAATTCAATAATATATTTTAAATTTATTATATTTAATTTAAAAAAAAACCTAACTAAAAATGATATATTATTAATAAACAAAAATAATCTTATTTTGTCCTCTTTGTATCACTTCTGAATTATACTTTATTTGAATGTATACTTATTAGAGGACTTAAAATTGAACTTTTGGTAGGATAATTTATTTATTAATATAAACTTAGAGATAATACCGTAGAATTGGTGATACTATCTTAGAAAAGGGCAAGACACAAAAAGTCAAATGTATAATGCAGTTCAGCCATTCCGTTAAAAAAATGATAGGATATTTTTAAAAAATATCCAAATATTTCACCATTTTTTATGATCAGTTTTTTTTACCGTCCATTAGCTGCTAATCAAAAGAGTACTCAAAAATTCCATTGATATATGTGTATATTAAAGTTATAAGGCTAATGATAGTATGGATAGAATAGATTTCCAAAGAATGCTTGCTTAAGAAAATAAATTTCTTAAATGCAGATTTTCCCACGAGGTTCAAAATTTAAAAGATATAATGCCCAGATAAAACTACTAGAGATGGTCATCGTTTAGTAGGTTTTAAATGAAAACTTATAAAAATTATCATTAGAGATTTCTAAATTTCAAATAAATAAAAACTATTGTAATCTGTGAAGATTTTTAACTATTAAAAAAAAACTTTTCTTCTCTCATCTGGATACATAGTCTGGATACATACTACTCTCATTTACACGTTGGCGGAGAATTTGTCGAATATGTATTAGTTGCTTCAGACTATGAAAACAAGAAAACAACATCGTACTGTTTCCCACGACTTTTATGATAAATAAACGTAGGTTTAAGATAAAAAATATGTTCATATTAATATCTGTAAAATATATTATTAAATTCTTATTGCCTACATTAAGCACAGCTAGATCCTATATTAGTAAACACATAAAAACATACAACTAAAACTTTTTTATAAAACGTTTGCGAATTAAAATAATTTTGAATGTTAAAAGTAATAGAAAATCCCAAAACCATCTCTACATGTGGGAGAATAATACAAACAGAATGGTTCTCTCGAAACGTGTGCACCCTTCGTATAACTACAAAAAAATTTATTGGGAATTGAAAATCCTTTCATAGAAGAGTAAAATTGTACAGCATGTAACTGAATAAAATTTTCATTGGGAAGCGAAAATCCCCTTGTAGAAGTACAAAACTGTACATTCATATAGTTGAATAAATTTTTTATCGAGGATTGAAAATCCTGCCTTAGAAGATTAAATTTGTATATTCTTATAACTGAACAAAATTTTCAATGGGGATTGAAAATTCCTTTTGTGCATTCATATAACTAAACAAAATTTTCATTTAAAATGTAAAATCCCATTTAAGAAGTGCATAACTGTGCGTTCGTATAAATGAACAAACTTTTCATCGGGGATCGAAAATGCCTTCGTAGAAGTGTATAACTAGATAAAATTTTCATTAGGAATCGAAACTGCGTTCCCAGAAGTGCCTAACTGTATATTCATAGAACTGGATAAAATTTTCATTGAAAATCGGAAATACCCTGGTGAAAGTGTATATCTGTATGTTCGTATAACTGAATAAAATTTTCATTGGGGATCTATAATTGCTTTGTAATAGAACATAGCTGTATATTCGTATAACTGAATAAAATTTTCATTATGGGATTGAAAATTCCCTCGTAGAAGGAGTATATTCGTATAAGTGAATATACTGTTTGAAGAAATTCGTACAACTGTATATTCTTATAAGTAAATAATTTAGTGCAGGGGACTTATAAGAGTTCTGCAACAAAACGGGAAGCTATACGTATAAC
>CM063506.1:130508315-130535815 GCA_032207245.1 Pardosa pseudoannulata | reverse complement strand
ATTGGCAACAGGCCATTTTCTTATTAATTTTTAAGTACTTTTTTTTATCTTTTATGTGCGAAAATATGTTTGTTAATTGTTTGTAAATTAAATGAAATTTATATTTTATATAATTTTAATGACTCAAAATTGAGTACTATATCGCTATAAAGATATTCAAGTATTTCAAAACTAAAAGCTCTCCTGGGACGAAGGTAAAAATTTTATACTACCTAAATTTTTGAATTACCACTTCGAGGTTTTTTTAGAGTTTAGTTAGGTGGAGAGGCAGCAATACCCATTGGGTCACTAAGTTTAATGAAATTTCTTATTTTTATTTAAACCGTTTTTAAACTTTTATAGCTGACTGGAGAATTTTGAAATAAACATGATACGAAGATTGAAAAATGCACTTTTAATCCGAACTACTGAACCGTAATGATTGTAACTGAGTGATGGTAATGCAAATGGCTAAACAAGTTCATTACTCCTTATGACAATAATTTTAATCAAAGCTGTTCAGACTGTAGTCCCGAATTCATCTGTTGACACTTTGTGAATCCTTTTCTTCTGAAATCATACCAACTATTTGAATATTTTTTACTAAACACATCATTAATTCCCTACTTTCATGTTACTAAACTGATAACAACCCGATTCATTATTCAATTCCTTCCTTTTGAAGTTATTAAAATTTATTATTTACTGGACCGTGAAGAAATATATATACACCTATGGGGTCAAAATATAATTAGCTTTAATCATAATCCAATGGTGTTCACATTTTTGCCTATTTTTCATAATCAATAACACAAACAATAAAAGTGAGGAATATTTCATTGAGGTACTCTAGTTATTACTATTACTATTATTATATCCAATGCGGGAGCACTTATAGAATTTATGACTATCAAGCCACATATATTAGTTGGCCAATTTATTATGGAAGTAGCATATAGGTGGCCAACATTACTCCCTAGAGACAATACAAACAAGAAAAATTGAGTCCTTCTAATTTTAGAAACATAGACCAAGCTGAAGTTCCCTAAATTTGGCCTGCCACCTCTAGAGGTATTGCTTGGGAATCTGGAGAGAGTTGTGACCTCGAACCTCTTTTATATACCTCACCCACCATTAAGGAACACGGTAGTTCTTTGGCCAGCTTGAGTCTTGAATTCGCTACCCACCAATTACGAGATCGCTGTCTTTGTTGACTCAGCTACCACGGCTATGGTAATGGACTTGTTTAATAGGCTTTTTACCTTTTGGCCTTAATCTTAACAATAGATCACAGTACTAGAGTTCATGGGTACGAATTCCACTACTAACATGGATGACTGCTTCAAACTGATTCCAAATGGCTATGAACATTCATTCCATCAGAGGTATTTGAATCCACGAAATTTCGTACCGCAGATCAACATTTTAAACGTTCAGCCATCTTTCGGTAAACCAAGAGTAGACCACCTTAAAAAAGTGGCTTCAAATTTCAACACCAGAAAAATAAATTACGACAACATACCTATTGGGTTACTCAGTTTAATGAAATTTCTTATTTTCATTCCCTCCGTTAATAAATTGTTATCATTGGTTGGAGAATTTTAAAATAAACACGACACGACGATTGAAAAATGCACCTGCACACCATTTTTAATCTGAGTTATTAAACCGTAATCTCAGTAATGATGAGGCAAAGGACAAAACAAGTTCATAATTCCTCATTACAATAATTTTAATCAAGGCTGGTTCAGACTGCATTCCCGAATTAATCTGTTGACACTTTGTGGCTCTTTTCCTCCTGAAAGCGTACCAATTACTCGACTGTTACTTACTAAATACATCAATATTCAATTCTTTCATACCGCTAAAATGATAATAACCCAATTCGTTATTCTATTCCTTCCGTTTGGATGAGCAAGCAATTCCTCCGCCGATCTTGGCAGAGCAGGATTTGCGAAAGGGGGGAAAAAACAAATAAAACTTCGAAGAAAAAACCTTTTTGTGATCCCGAAAACTCCTTTTGTGTTGCCACTCCCGAAATTAATATATCCCTGTTTTGTTGTTAACTAAGCGTATTAATTCCGCCTCGAAAAATTTTTATCAATAGGAATATTAGGGTGATTGGGGGAATGTACGGAAATTGCTCCGTTATAACTCATTTCGTTCTTTTATTGATTCATTTGAGGCGAGTGGAGAAGTCACGTGCTTGATATATGGATAAGAGTTTCAGGAAAAAACAGGGAAGCAGGATTTAGGATAAAATGAGATGAATAGAAAGTGCATTCGTAATTTCTCAAAAGTAATATTTTAATTTGTTAATGATAATAAATATTTAATTACAAATTTCCGAGAAAAATATACCTTTGCAGGAATTCTTACGGAAAGCGAAATTGTAAACCATAGGAATTTGTAATTCTTAACGGAAAAAGTTAACTGTGACTTTCATAAAATAATTTTTCCTCCCAGTTAATCATTCATTGGATCATTTTAAAAATACTAAACATAAACAGTTAAATGAAATACGAGATTTAAAGATTAAGAAAGTGGAGAGATTTAAAAGTCTCCTTATCAGTAATAATTTCTGATTATTGTGGAATGAAGAGATTAAATAATTTAATCGGATAATATTTTTACATAACCTGTTATATGATAGTTTTCTATACTTAGCAACAATATTAAATATATATTTTTTTAATTTTATGATTCTAAATTTCTCTGAAGCGTACTAACTCTAAAAATTTATGCAAACTATCTAAAATTCAAAACATAGTATGGTGAGTTTTAGCTGTCTAGATCAGGTATTTTCAATTGGTAATCCAAGAGGTGAATTTTGCGGCCCCATGAAGAATTCGCCTGATGGATACTAACTCTAAAAATCAGTAGACGCAATCAAAAATCAAGGTAACAATATTACCACTAGATTTACCAAACCATCTATCTGATTATCAAAATATAGTGAGGTTTAGTTGTCTAGATCAAGTATTTTCAATTGGTGATACTCGAGGTGAATTTTGTGGCCCCATGAAGAATGCGTTTGATGGATACTAACTCTAAAAATTAGTACAGGCAATCAAAAATCAAGGTAACAATATTACCACTAGATTTACCAAACCATCTATCTGATTATCAAAATATAGTAATGTGAGTTTTAGCTGTCTAGATCAGGTATTTTCAATTGGTGATCCACTAGGTGAATTTTGCGGCCCCATGAAGAATGCGTTTCATGGATACAAAGTCTAAAAATCAGTACAGGCAATCAAAAATCAAGATAACAATATTAGCACTAGATTTACCAAACCAGTCAAAATGACTGGTTTTACATTTGCAAATCAATGTATAGTTAAATTGTTGATAAATCTAGCGTTAAATATTTAATAAAATTTTATTATTTTAAATTTGTCTGAAGGATACTAACTCTATAAATTTATTCAAGCTATCGGAAATTCACAATACAATAATGTAAGTTTTAGCTGTCTAGATCAGGTATTTTCAATTGGTGATCCAAGAAGCCTATTTTGCGGCCCTGTGAAGAATGCGTCTGAAGGATACTAACTCTAAAAATTGGTACAGGTAATCAAAAATCAAGATAACAATATATAACTAGATTTACCAAACTAGTCAAAATGACTGGTTTTTCAATTGCAATTCCAAATAATTTAAATTGTTGATAAATCTAGTGTTAATTATTTAAGAAAATTTTATCATTCTAAATTTCGCTGAAGGATGCTAACTCTAAAATTTAATACAAGCAACAATCAAAAATTTTAAATAATATTAAAAATTTCTTAAAATATTATTTTAAATTTCTTTGAAGGATATTAATTCTAGAAATTACTACAAGCAAACAAAATTGACAATATTGTAATGTGAGTTTTAGTGTCTACCTCAGCACACTAAAACTAACATTACTATATTTTCAATTTTACTTTCAATTTTTCAATCAAGAGTTTTCAACTGGAGATTTGTTAGGCTAATTTTGCGGCCCGAGATGGATACTTCTGAAGGCTACTATCTCCAAAAATTAATACAAGCAATAGAAATTTCAAAATACCATAAGTACTACATTATTCAATATTTCTTAAAAATTTATTATTCTAGGTGTCTTTGAAGGATACAAACTCAAAATTTAATAAAAACAATCGAAAATTCAAAATATTACAAAATTAAATATTTTTTGATAATTTATGATTCTAAATTTTTCTAAATGGAGCCTCTAAAAATTCACACAAACAATCGAATAGTCAAAATAGTGAGTTTTAACTGTCTAGATTTTAAGTGATATTCCAAGAGACAAACTTTGTGGCCCATTAAGATACGTCTAAAGGATATTAAATCTAAAAATTGAAAAAAATCAGTCAAAAATTCAAAGTGCTATAATATTAATTATTTATTAAAAATGTACAATTCTAAATTTCTTTGAATGATATTAATTTTAAAATTTAATAAGAGCAAACGAAATACAAAATACAATAATGAGAGATTTACCTATCACCATCCTTGAGGCAAATTTTGCGGCCCTTGAAAATGTTATGAAAAAATATCATTGCTCAGGAGTTTTCCTTGGATAAAATTCAATAAAAATCACTACAAAACTTGACTTTCTAATTTGTTTCCTTATCTTCTGAGATTAGAACTTCTAAACACATCTTCGGTTAGAGCTGGGGGAAAACATCTGTTCATTGTTTGATGCAGGTGACCATATACTCACATTAAATTATCGTTATTTATATCTTATTTATATTAATTCCAAACATTATTAATTCCAAAGTATGTGAATGTTTTTTTTTCCATTTGTCAGTATTAACTCAAATGAATTGACAAGGATTGTCTGTTGAAGAATTGTCTTAAACATGCAATTATTTGTTTAATACATTTTTGTTTATTTTTAATTTTACTCTTTTATGCAACTGTAAAGCAACTAGTGTTGTAACAGCTGTGATTAGTTTGCTTAAACTTTGAGAAAGCTATTTTTCTATTCTAGTTTCCTGCTTCTCTAGCTGAGAAACAAAATGTCATGAGCATAACGTACACAAAAGATCATAAGCTATAGGTCAAGACAGGAAATTTTGAAAATGACCATGGACCACCATAACTATTTCAGTGACCACGTACGCTTTAACTTATATTTGGGTAAATCAAATGTATTTTTAAAAACATATATTCCTCTAAATTTCTTATCGAAACTTTCATTAGTTGAATCAAAATTTTGATATATCTCAGAAGCCAAATAAAATCTTTCTCAATAACAAGAATGAGATAAAATATCACATTTAAAAAAATTCTTATTCTGATTTAAGACCTTCATTAGTGTACAAAATTATTGGTAATTTGACACCTCGCAATACTGTAAACTATATAAGTATATTTAATTGTTCATTAGTAGACATGTAAAACCCACGAACATAGTACATATTAAATAAAAGAATTATTTTGTTTTATAGACTTTTTCATCGAACACAAGACACACTTTTAAGTTCCTCTAAATATCTTATCAAAACTTTCATTAATTTAATAAAACTTTCTCTATAATTCGAAGTCAGTTAACTCCCTTCTCAATAAAAAAAAATAATAATAATATGAGGTAAGGTAAAACAGTTTTTCCTCGTGTAAGATCTTTATTGGTGTGAAAAAAATAAATAAGAATATGAGGTAAGATAAAACAGTTTTTCCTAGTTTAAGATCTTTATTAGTGCGTAAAATTATTGACAACTGAACACTGCGCAATACTGTAAACTATATAAGTATATTTAATTGTTTATTAGTAGACATATAAAGACCACGGATATAGTACATGTTAAAGAAAAGAATTATTTTGGTTTATAGACTTTTTCGTTGAACACAAGACGCACTTTTAAGTTCCCCGACATTTCTTATGAAAGCTTTCATTAATTTAATAAAACTTTTTCTATAACTCTGACTCCCTTCTCAATAAAAAATAAGAAGAAGAAGAGGAGGTAAGATAAAACAGTTTTTCCTAGTTTAAGATCTTTATTCGTGTGCAAAAAATAATAATAAGATGAGGTAAGAAAAAACAGTTTTTCCTAGTTTAAGATCTTTATTGGTGTGCAAATAATAATAATAATAATAAGATGAGGTAAGATAAAACAGTTTTTCCTAGTTCAAGATCTTTATTGGTGTGCAAAATAATAATAATAATAATAATAAGATGAGGTTAGATAAAACAGTTTTTCCAAGTTTAATATCTTTATTGGTGTGCAACATTATTGACAACTGAACACTACGCAATACTGTAAACTATATAAGTATATTTAATTGTTTATTAGTAGACATGTAAAGACCATGAATACAGTACATGTTAAATAAAAGAATTATTTTGTTTTATAGACTTTTTCATTGAACACAAGACACACTTTTAAGTTCCTCAAAATTTCTTATCAAAACTTTCATTAATTTAATAAAACTTTTGCTATAAGTCAGAAGTCAGTTTAACTCCCTTCTCAATTAAATTAATAATAATAAGATGAGGTTAGGTAAAACAGTTTTTCCTAGATTAAGATCTTCACTGGCGTGCAAAAAAAAAAAAAATTAAATAAGATGAGGTAAGATAAAACAGTTTTTCCTAGTTGAAGATCTTTATTGATGTGCAAAAAATAATAATAATAACATGAGGTAGGATAAAATAGTTTTTCCTATTTTAAGATCTTTATTGGTATACCATAATAATAATAATAAGATGATGAGTTAAGATAAAACAGTTTTTCCTAGTTTAAGGTCTTTATTGGTGTGCAAACAATAATAATAATAAGATGAGGTAAGATAAAATAGTTTTTCCTAGTATAAGATCTTTATTGGTGTACAATAATAATAACAATAATAATAATAAGAGGAGGTAAGATAAAATAGTTTTTCCTAGTTTAAGATCTTTATTGGTGTGCAAAATTATTGCCAACTTAACACTGCGAATACTGTAAACTATATAAGGATATTTAATTGTTTATTAGTACACATGTAAAAACCATGAATATAATAAATGTTAAATAAAAGAATTATTTTGTTTTATAGACTTTTTCATCGAACACAAGACACACTTTTAAGTTCCCCGAAATTTCTTATCAAAACTTTCATTAATTTGATCGAACTTTTAATATATCCCCACAGCCAACTCCCTCCCCGGGTAAAAAATAGACGTCTGAGACCGTTCCCTGTTCCGATTTAATTATAATGACAGGATTCCCCGGAACTATTTCGAAATGGTATGAGCTTATTAAAGGGCGAACGCATTTTCAATTACTCGGGAATGTTCACGCGCGCTCAATTACCTATTAAAGAGACGCGGTTTATGGATTTTCTTTCGATATGGCCAGATAATAGTCCACATTCACTTGCTGGGACCCCCCTTTTTTTTCTTTTCCTTTCCTCGAAAAAGAAGAAAAAAAACCATTCGTTCTATTGGGCGGAATAAATTTTCTGTATCGATTTCTGGAGAATGTTGGGGATATTGGAAGTAGAAACAGGGGAAATATGCAAATTTTTTTGTAATTAAATGCATGCTGGGAATAAATAGATTAGAAACAGAAAATGAGAGAAAGTTAAGAGTCACTGTTTTTTTAATAGCAATAATTCTCTTTGAGAATATTTTATTTTTTAAGAAATTAAATTTTTTTCGCTTTCTTAATTACATCATTTCTTCCTTATTTTCATTTAGCTTCCCCACATGTTTATCTATATCATTTTCCCTACATCAGTGATATCAAGACCATATGTAAGAAAATGGATTTTAGTGTTCAGTTTGATTTCAAAATCCAAAGAGATCATAATACAATGAAGCATGTGGTTGAAAATAAACATCTGTAAGTATTAATTCTTGCCAGATATTTAACATTTCATTGAAAATGTCATCAAAAATACAAAGGTAACCAACTAATGGCACTTTATATTACAAATATATCCAAGTAATAACATACACAGATGACCTTGATATTATTCTTAGATAGAGACTGGTTTTAATTGAGACTTGTAGCACATCAGGTTGAAGATAAGAAATGGGCTTAATCATCAATAAGAAGAAAACAAAATTTATGATTGTAACCCTCCAAAAGACTGATAATGCACCACTGGAGGTGAATAGCCGAGTTTAAATATCTTATGTAGTCTCCACACTATGGCCTATTGTTCATCACTTCCTGATGGTGACCTTGGACGACAGTTCACGGGTTGCATCCACACGCTGGGCCACTAAATGAGTCGAGCTCGTGGATTCGTCCATAGAGTCTACTGAGCACTTTAGTTACGCATGTTTAGTTGCTTTTGATCTTTGGAGAAAAACCGCCTCCGAAGCCATCGTCCGCCAGGGCTATTTTATCGTCTGCCACCATTGACCACGATAAACCATAACCCCTCCAGACGGTGGTAATGGCTTGCAGTAGACCATAGTGTGGAAGGCCCTTTAGAGCAACTGTCACCAACTGGAATGAACTCCATGTTTAAATGATTACTTCATGGTGCTGGCAAACAGATGTTACATTGGCTTAAGAAACCAACTAAGATCACGACTCATTAGCAATAGAGCTAAAATTATTATATTTAAAACACTAATTCTACCAATAGTTCTTTATGGTAGCGAAAGCTGGAAACTGAGTAAGCTAACAAAATTAAACTACTAAATTTTGAAAGAAAAATTCAACATATATAAAATCATCGATGCTGTCCAAGAATTAACGTCTTGCGAGTTATTTCCAATCATGAAAATTATAATCTATATGTACAGCCAGACAATGTTAAAGTTGTCAAACCGATTAGGGTGGATAATAATTTAGGTTAGAGGATATTAAATATACTAAGCCATTAACTCTCAACAAACCTGTGACGTAAAGAAATGATGAAGATGTTTACTCAGTGATGATGTTCATTAAGACTTAAAAATTTTAACGGTTATTAACTGGATGCACGTAGTATCAGACAGACAAAGAGGAAGAAAACTCGTTGGTACATACCGGGCTTGCTCTAGGCTGGATGTAGTACCAAGAAATAAAGAATAAATAAATATATATATATATATATATATATATATATATATATATATATATATATATATATATATATATATATATATATATAAGCAGTCTTAGTGTCTTTGGTCCCGCGAAATTTCTTGTTTACTCTTACAATTCTAAATCAGCAAAAGTTAGTGATTTTATTACATAGATTTACTACACTTACTACACTTAAATAGATTTATTACACTTACATTTTCAGTTACTTTAAAGAAAGTTAAATTAAGTCTCTGATACAATTCAAGTTACTATATATACAAAACACACATAAACATTGGATTCAGAAATATTCAAACTGCCTATAATGTTAACATATCTGTTATAACATTTTTCTAGGTCCCTAACAATAGAGTTACAGACAGGTTTTACAGTAGTGCTAAAGCAATAATAACGTTATAAAGGAACTTTAAAACTTTAAACTTACTTTCCTAGAAATTTCTATGTATGCCTATTCCCCTAAATAGTCTAAAAGACTCCTCAAACAATAAAATTTATATTTCTTTATAACAAAACGTGCATTACTAAATGTTTCGCTTCTACTCTTTAAGCGTTACCAAAAATACACGACAGAAAGTATACATATCTTCCTACATAAAATATATGGGTTCATAGGTATATACTACGTGTAATTTACCATTCTTTTCAAATAATAGCATAATATTCGCCATTAAATCG
Source organism: Pardosa pseudoannulata (assembly GCA_032207245.1). Classification (NCBI taxonomy): domain Eukaryota; kingdom Metazoa; phylum Arthropoda; class Arachnida; order Araneae; family Lycosidae; genus Pardosa; species Pardosa pseudoannulata. The sequence goes on along the minus strand of CM063506.1, from coordinate 130,526,147 downwards.
CCCTGACTAAAATTTGTAGCTACGGCGTTGAGTAATTTAAAACACTGTGTTCTGCCTCTAAAATGCCAGTTAGTTGTTCCATAAATGAGATGGCATTTCAAATCACAAGCCACCCACACTACGCAACGTTCGAATCACTTGCCTCCTCACAGGGAGTCCTACTGGTTGCTTACAGGATACTCCAGGAGTAAAGTGACTAACATTTCCACGGCTTGAAATGAAAAGATGTCGAAAGAATAAATGCTTGTCAAGAAAATGAAAAAGGTAAAAATCACAAGTTAGAAATGCAAGAAAAAATAGATTACACAAGTAGCAATCTTCTTTTGGAAGTAATGGATAAGAGACGGCTGTAACATATACAAAAAGAAATACAATTAGCTGCATTCTTCCTACGAGATTTTCTTACTTCAAAGCTCAGTTATTCAATCTGTACTGCTGGAATAAGTATACCTACATATGTATAATTAAATGCTGATAATTTTACCTAATAATTCCATTTAACCTTTTCTCAACTTTTCTTGCGTAATTGTCCATTACTGCAAAAATATAATTCAAACATAATGGTTGTTGAATATAATCGAGTCTTATCAGGGAATATTACAGAATTATTCTGATTAATTGTTAAAGTACTTAAATTTATGAAAATATCTTTTCAGATAGCTTTCAGAATTCTAGATAGAAATTACTACATTGTACTTAGATCTGACTAGTTGTTTTGAACCTGAACACTTTTCTATCTAGTTTTAGAAGGAAAGAAAGTTATATACCACAGTAGACTTTTATCGAGTGACTTTGATGTAAAATGAACAATACTTTCGGATTTTATAAAGATATTTCAAAGAGTAATGGAAGACATTTGCATATTTTATATCTGAATAGTGTTGAATCAAGATGATTTATTGTAGCATTTTGCATCACCAAATACAGAAATACTCAAGTTTTTTTTAAATCTTTTTCAGAACTATTATACAGAGACATTCGCGTTTTTTATGTTTAACCCATAAAAGCAATCCAAAGAAAACAAGCCTATATCTGAAACCGCGTAAATCTCAGAACATTAAGTAAAATAGCAGCAAGTAATAAACCAAATGCATTTGGTCATTTCGCAAACGATATCTGTATCCCAATGTATATGAGCGCTGTCATTAGCGGAATCCAATCTCGGACTCCGCTAGATACAAATTAGCAGTCTTAGAGCGGAGCTTTTCCTTAGACATTGGCGCCCTTCTGTCCCTGGCAAAATAGGGTCCTCATCATCAAATAGGCGTTTAGCACTTATATATTAGGATAATTGACCAGTTTAAACGATCCCCTACGGGCAAAGATTTCCAGTAAACTGCTTTTTCATTCAAATGCGGTCCCGGCCGGCACGCCATTTTCTTCGAATGGAACTTTCCGGGTAAAGGATGGTATTTACATTATTTTGACGTCCAAGGGAGAGCTGTTCTCCCATCGCCTTTTCTTCAGTAGCCACTAAATGGAAATCTAATGATGGCAGGGAGCCATTGCAGGGGCAGAAAATTGGTTTTTGCAAATTCATTACCCCGGATTTCATTGTTTATTTATTGCCAGGATTGCGGAGCGAGCGAGGATGGGAGTAGATATGAATGACACGGTATACAATGTGTGAGTAATGTACACGAAGTCATCCGTAATGGATTTCCTTTCCCTGTCCAAGATGCTGAAAGGGTGAATATGGAATTAATTCACGTCGGGAAAATAAGATAGCGTAAATTGTAATGTGACGTGCTGAAAGGTCTACCAGTGATGGAAGGGGTAGGCAAGCTCATTGTACGGGACAAAAGCGTCGAAATGCAGGATGATGGATTGCGAAACTGAAGAAAAGGGTGCAATGCGTCTCCAACTCACGAGAAAAATGCAAGTTGCAAACGTTGATGGAGCAGGGTAATAATGTAAATAACTTCATTAATTCATATTGTTGTAATATTCCTCGACAGATTAGTAAGATTATCAGGGCTGGATAACTCCGCAGGCAATAAAGGCAAATGTCTGCGGCCTAATCAAATTTCAATTTAGAAAAGATTCGTAAATAAGATATTTAACTTATCTGTAGTACAACCACATATATTAAGCAAATAAATAAAAAATATTGCTTTTTATATGGTTACAAGGTTTAGCCAGATCTCAGGCCACATAACAAAATAGTATTTATAATAGTAATATAACAATATAAGTTTATAACAGCTATAATAGTAATATAACAATATAAATTTATATTAATGGTCTTTCAAATTTCCCTTTTGAAAAGATTCGTAAATAAAATAGTTTACTTATCTGTAGAACAACTACATATAATAAACAAATAAAAAATATTGCTTTTTATATGGTTACAAGGTTTAGCCCGATCCCACAGGGCACATAACCAAATAATATTTATTATGGTATAATAGTAATATAACAATATAAATTTAAATAATATTTATAATAGTAATATAACAATATAAGTTTAGAATAGCTATAATAGTAATCTAACAATATAAGTTTATATTAGTGTCTACGGCCTAGTCAAATTTCTATTTTGAAAAGATTCGTAAATAAGATAGTTTACTTATCTGTAGAGCAACTACGTATAATAAACAAATTACAAAAATATTGCTTTTTATATGATTACAAGATTTAGCCCGATCTCACAGGGCACATAACAAAATAATATTTATAATAGTAATATAACAATATAAGTTTATAATAGCTATAATAGTAATCTAACAATATAAGTTTATATTACTGTCTACGGCCTAGTCAAATTTCCACTTTGAAAAGATTTGTAAATAAGATAGTTTACTTATCAATAGGACAACTACATATAATAAACAAATAAATAAAAAATATTGTTTTTTATATGGTTAAAAGGTTTATCCCGATCCCACACAGCGCATAACAAAATAATATTTATAATAGTAATATAACAATGTAAATTTATAATAGCTATAATAGTAATCTAACAATGTAAGTTTATATTAGTGTCTTCGGCCTAGTCAAATTTCTATTTTGAAAAAGATTCGTAAATAAGAGTAAGTTTATAATAGCTATAATAGTAATCTAACAATATAAGTTTATATTAGTGTCTACGGTCTAGTCAAATTTCTATTTTGAAAAGATTCATAAATAAGATAGTTTACTTATCTGTAGAACAATTACATATAATAAACAATTAAAAAAAATATTGCTTTTTATATGGTTACAAGGTTTAGCCCGATCTCACAGGGCACATAACAAAATAATATTTATAATAGCAATATAACAATATAAGTTTATAATATCTATAATAGTAGTCGAACAATATAAGTTTTAGTGTCTTTCAAATTTCCATTTTGAAAAGAATCGTAGATAAGACAGTTTACTTGTCTGTAGGACAACTACATACACTAAACAAATAGATTAAAAAAATAATGCTTTTTATATGGTTAAAGGTTTATCCCGATCCCACAGTGCACATAACAAAATCATATTTATAATAGTATTAAAACAATATAAGTTTATAATAGTTATAATAGTAATTTAACAATATAACTTTATATTAGCTATAAAACTCTTATATTAAGTTTAGCTATCATAGTAGTGTAAAAATATAAATTTAAACTAGGTTCAAGAAATTTTCAAGAAAGTGGAAGAGTGTCTATGTTATTAGAGATAAAATATCTCTTAATTTAAAAGGTAGAAGCAAAAATTATAGAGATTTTAGTGAAATTTAAAGAAATTCTTGACAGAAGCAAAGCTGATTGCGAAGACGAAAAAATATTAGTTAATACTGCAATTTTAAAAAAAATGGTACAGTGGCGGTATTGATATCGCGGAATTGGATCGCAGTTTTGCCAATGGAAGTTAAAATTATTCTTTGAACTGATTTTCAGACACTTTTATTTTATTGCTCTTCAGATCCGTCTGAAACCTTTGAAAACCTCACAGAAAGTATTTCTCAAGTTGTATAGTTTCATAGAATATTTATGAGAAAAAAACAAGTTTTTAATTCCTTTTATTTAACTACACTTGTGTATCAGTTGAAATTTTGTAATAAATTTTTATCTACCTTTCTGACTAACTAGAGATCTGAAATTTTACCCATTAGTTCATTTTGGATGATAATACAATATTCAGTAATCAATATTTCAAAGTTATTCTTGATTTAAACTAAAAGAAATCAGTTACATAAATGAAAAAATCTGGTCAGAGTACTTAGAATCCCAATTGGAGAGATAACTAACAAGTATCGCCATCTATTTACAAGCAGCATAACTAAAAAGTTTTCAATATAATTTAATAACATTTTAACTTTTTTTGGCATATTTATAATTTTCCTTACATATTTTAATTAAATAGTACTAAATAAGTCATTTTCTTGTTTTATCGCACGATAATCAATAATTTTGTATATGTGTGTTTTGTATACTTTATTAATTAATTAAACATTTCAGAGTCTATCTTTTTGAGAATGTGAAATCCATACTTAATAAAAAAAATAATGGTAGAATTTCAAATGTTTGATCATTCTGTTAACATAAGTTAAAAATACGGATTAAAATTATTTATGAAATTTGTGACTAAAAAGTTAATAATAAAATAATTGTAAAAAAGTATCTTTTAAATTGTTTTTATTTTATTTATTGAAAGGTCGAGAAAACAATCGTTTCATTGTAGAATTTCGAAATGAATTTTATTTAATTTGAAATAAGCATTAAATTTACGATTTTTAAATATTTTAATTTAAATTTTAATGAGCGGTGAGACAAGATATATATGATTTAATTCATAGAGCAATTAACAAAGTTAAAAGCAGTTTTTTTTAATTAAAGTTAAAATTGTTATTTTAACCATTTTTCCGATGCCATCATTCTGTTCAAGAACTAAAACCGATAAATCAGATTTCTAATTATACAATTTCATGTTAATTTTTATTTTAATATGATACAAGAATTAAATTTACGATTTTTATATTTTAATTATAATTGTTATATTCAATTGTTTTAAATTTTAACGAGGGGTGAGATAAGATATATATGGTTTAATTCATCCAGTAATTAACAAAGTTAAATACAGTTTTTTTCAATCAAAGTTAAAATGTTAATTTTTACTTTAATAAAAAATAAGAATTAAGTTTGCGATTTTCATATTTTATTTTAAACTTTAATGGTGAGATAAGATATGCATTTAGATTGTTAGATAAATTCCTCATTAATATGTAATTTGTGTCTATCAAAGTTTAAATTTTTCAACTATTTTTAGACGCATTCAAACATTTTTCTAGACCGAAAGTAAAAATTGGGAGCAATAATTTATATGTCTCAAGGGAATGTGTTAATTCATCCAGCAATTAACAAAGTTAAATGCAGTTTTTTTCAATCAAAGTTAAAATGATTATTTTAACTACTTTCCAGTGTTATTATTCTGTTGAAGAACTACAGCAAAGAATTCAGATTTTTAATTGTAGAATTTAATGTTAATTTTTATTTTAATAAAAAATAAGAATTAAATTTGCGATTTTCATATTTTATTTTAAACTTTAATGGTGAGATAAGTTAACATTTAGATTGATATATAAATTCCTCATAAATATGTAATTTGTGTCAATTAAAGTTATAATTTTTAATTATTTTTTTAGACTCATTCAAACATTTTTCTAGATCGAAAGTAAAAATTGCGAGCAATAGTTTATATGTCTCAAGTGAATATGTTAATTCATCCAGCAATTAACAAAGTTAAACACAGTGTTTTCAATCAAAGTTAAAATAATTCTTTTAACTATTTTCCAGTGCTGTCATTCTGTTTAAGAACTGAAGCATAGAAATCAGATTTTCAATTATAGAATTTAATGTTAACTTTTATTTTAATAAGAAATAAGAATTAAGTTAGGGATTTTCATATTTTATTTTAAACTTTAATATTGAGATAAGAAATGCATTTAGATTGATAAAGTCATCATAAATATGCAATTTGTGTCAATCAAAGTTAAAATTTTTCAACTGTTTTACAGACGCATTCAAACATTTTTCTAGATCGAAAGTAAAAATTGCGAGTAATAATTTATACGTCTCAAGTGAAAATGTTAATTCATCCAGCAATTAACAAAGTTAAACACAGTTTTTTCAATCAAAGTTAAAATAATTCTTTTAACTATTTTGCAGTGCTATCATTCTGTTTAAGAACTAAAGCAAAGAAATGAGATTTTCAATTATAGTTTCATGTTGATTTTTATTTTAATAAGAAATAAGAATAAAGTTTGGGATTTTCATATTTTATTTTAAACTTTAATAGTGACATAAGATATGCATTTAGATTGATAGATAAATTCATCGTAAATATGTAATTTGTGTCAATCAAAGTTAGGATTTTTCAATTTTTTTTTAAGACTCATTCAAACATTTTTCTAAATCGAAAGTAAAAATTGCGAGTAATAATTTATACGTCTCAAGTGAATGTGTTTATCCTGGCTGTATTTTAAAAGACACTAAAACCATAAGCCCCGAAATAAAAGGGACAGAAATATTCCCTTCTAAAATCCCCATTCCTCTTATTTCCCTGTTACTTTCGCTGATATTCCCTGGAGATGTAAAACAGGCTCACTGCAACGAGACCAAAGCAATTAATTAACGAGGAAATTACAACCAAGAAAACTTAGGGCCGTAGAGTGAAAGTTCTGCAAATGGTAGACTACAAATTTTGTTTAAGTAGGTTTTAAGGAGAAGATGCATCTTAATGCTACCCGAAGCTGAAATTTTCGAGTTCCGGAGTGAAAATGAGCTTTATGTGCTTTAATATTTCGATTTTTTTGTATTGTGGAGGGAAATATTCTTTTGTGTTTCTGTGCTGAATATAATAATTCTCAATTTAAAAATAATTACGATTAGGAAAGATACAGTAGAAAGTTTCACTAGTGAACAATAAAATTAAAATACAATTTCATATCTAACTAAGATAAACTTTAAACGAAATGTAAAAATATTTTTCTTCCCAAAACATAATTATTTAAAATCTGGTATGCAACGAAAGCTTTTAAAGTTATAGTTTGAAAACTTTTCCTCACAAAACAACAATTGTATTATGTTTATATATGTTTGTAGCAGAATATATGTGCTTTAACTTTGAATTTTTTTATTGTAACTTTTAAAGTTATAATTTGAAAACTTTTCATCACAATACAACAATCGTATTATGTTTATAGAAGATTATATGTGCTTTAACTTTAAATGTTTTTATTGCAACTTTTAAAGTTATAGTTTGAAAACTTTTCATCACAGTACAACAATTGTATTATGTTTGTAGTAGAATATATGAGCTTTAAATTTGAATTTTTTTATTGTAACTTTTTAAGATATAGTTTGAAAATTCATCATCATAATACAACAATTGTATTATGTTTATAGCAGAATATATGTGCTTTAACTTTGAATTTTTTTATTCTAAGTGATTCTATTGATTTTCTGTGCTGAGTTCTAATAATTTGTGCTTTATGTGCTTTAATATTTATAATTTTTATATTGTGGAGGTAAATATTCATTTCTCTTTCTGTGCTGAACATAATAATTCTCAATTTAAAAATAATTATGATTTTGAAAGATACAGTAGAAAGTTTCACTATTGAACAATAAAATTAAAATACAATTTCATTTCTACCTAAGATAAACTTTAAACGAAATGTAAGAATATTTTTTCTCTCTAAAACATAATTATTTAAAATCTTGTATGGAACGAAAACTTTTAAAGTTATAGTTTGGAAACTTTTCATCACAAAACAACAATTGTATTATGTTTATAGTAGAATATATGTGCTTTAATATTTGAATTTTTTTATTGTAAATGATTCCTTTGTTTTTCTGTGCTGAGCTCTAACAATTAGATTTTAATAATTTTCAAATTAAAAAACTGGTATCTAACGAAAACTTTTAAAGTTATAGTTTGGAAACTTTTCGTCGCAATACAACAATTGTATTAAGTTTATGGGAGAATATATGTACTTTAATATTTGAATTTTTTTTATTTTAAGTGATTTTTCTTTTCTCTGCTGAGCTCTAAAATTAGTTTCTAAATATTTTCAAATTAAAAAATTAGTATCTAACGAAAACTATTAAAGTTATAGATTGGAAAGTTTTCTTCACAATACAAAAATTATGTTTATAGAATATGTGTGCTTTAATATTTGAACTTTTTATTGTAAGATATTCTTTTGTTTTTCTATGCTGAGTTCTAATAATTAGTTTTTAATAATTTTCAAGTTAAAAATAATTACGATTTGGGAAGATACAGTAGCAAGTTTCTCTTTTGATTAACAAAATTAAAATACAATTTAATTCTAAGACAAACTTTAAACAAAATGTAAGAATAGTTTTCTATCTTTATTAGATATTTTTAAACTCGTATGGGATGAAAACTTTTAAGGTTAAAGTTTGGAAACTTTTGATCTAAATACAATAATTATATCATGTTTACAAGAGAATATATTTGTTTTAATATTTGGATTTTTTAATTGTGGAAGGAGATATTCTTTTGCATTTCTGTACTGAGCATAAAAATTTTCAATGTAAAATAATTGCTATTAGTAAATATAAAGTAGGGAGTTTCGTTTCTGAATAATAAAATTAAAATACAGTTTCATTTCTACCTAAGATAATCTTGGTTAAACTTAAACTACATTTGGTTTTTTTAAACTGGTATGGAATGAAAACTTTAAAGGTTAAAGTTAGTAAACTTTTCTAAAATACTAATTATATCATTTAAAAGAGAATATATAGCTCAATATTGTTTTATTGCGGGAAAGATATTCTGTGTTTTTTATGTAAAATAATTTTTTTATGAGTTAGATACTTAATAAGGTATTTATAAATATTATTTACAAAGGAAAATTTTTATATTTTATTTTAAATAAAATTAGATTTTATATTAATAATTTTTATAAATAAATATTTTACTTAAAAGCATATATTTTTTTTTATAAAAAAGTACAATTAAAATTGTTCATTAACTTATATATTACGAATATTTAAAATCAAGGTTATCTTTTAAAAAATAGTAAAGTATTTTAAAAAATAATTTCATATTACGTGTATTATTATAAATGGTATAGTTTTATGTAAAAAAGTACAAATTAAAATTTTGCAATCATATTTTAACCATATTTTATCTAGGTTCCGCTTGGTGAAGGTATTTTGTTTTTTAAAAAATAATTGCGTCATATTAAAACTAAATAATTTTTATAAAGTTAGATACTTATAAATGGTATAGTTTTATATAAAAAAGTACAAATTAAAATTTTGCAATCCTATTTTAACCGTATTTTATCTAGGTTCCGCTTGGTGAAGGTATTTTGTTTTTTAAAAAATAATTGCGTCATATTAAAACTAAATAATTTTTATAAAGTTAGATACTTATAAATGGTATAGTTTTATATTAAAAAGTACAACTTAAAATTTTGCAATCATAGTTTAACCGTATTTTATCTAAGTTCCGCTTGGTGAAGTTATTTTGTTTTTTAAAAAATAATTGCGTCATATTAAAACTAAATAATTTTATAAAATTAGATACTTATAAATGGTATACGGAAAATTTTATTCTAAACAGAAAATAATTTTTATATTAAATTGAAAATATGCTTTTATAATGAATACTTTTCAACTGGAAATGTACTGTATCTCCTTAATCAAGTAGGAATCTAGGATAATCCCCGATTTGTTAACAAGTTAAATAAAGGTTTAATTTAATAATGCACAAACTTTGGTTTTCATTTAAAATTTGATACAAGTCTTATCAAGAAGTGTTATCAGTGAACTAAACTTTATTTTTAACAACCGCATTATTTAAAGGTATGGCATCTTATCACACATTTATTAAAAAATGCTTATCACAAGAAGAAAAATGCATTTATTTATCGTTAGATCTACTCTGGAAAAAAATTTAAAAAGATAACTGAGGCATCACTGGGCAATCATTTTATGTTCCATAAACTTTCGGTTGTTCACAGTTCGGGAAGATGAAGCGAAGAGGAAGAAGGGGTGTGTTTAGGGGGGAAGGGGAGTTAAGCATACCCGGAAGTTGTTAATAACGAGTTAATGGCTCTTTCCGGCCAATACCTCGCATCTCGTATTTCTCGCAATTTTCCGAATATTCGAGAGATCACGAGATTTTAAACTGTGGTTTGAGTGACGTCAGGCTTTTCAAAAATTAAGAGGCCCTGATAGGCGTCATCGGGTTTTTGAAATCGCTGTGGGCTTTTAAAGGATTAAGGGAGCATGCTCTCAAAATTGGTTAAGTTCAGGACATGCGTTGCTAGCGGAAGTGCTTATAGGAACGAAAATTGTCGGAAGTACATTAGTATTAGGTCTCGAAATTTTGAAAAGTTTACTTCCATTTCGCAGAGGGAGATAGCATTAAATGACATAAAGTTAAATTGTGCTATATATGAAATAAGTTTCTTACTTGTTAATAAATATTCATTCAGATACGTTGTAACGAATTTTCGTTACATTAAATTTCCAGTTACAGACTCATCTCTTACCGTGAGAAAAAACGGCATATGGTAGAAATAGTGAACGCACCTTTTGTGAGCACTTGAACTCATCTTTACCTTGTGACAAGACGTTGTTTCTCGCAGAATAGTATGCTGAATAGAGGATTGTTAACACGGAGAACGATCTCAATCATTGTGACTGAGAAATTCATTAGGATTTAGGTGAAGTGTTTCCAGTGTTGGTTTGAATGGCATCCCGAAGAAATCTCAATTTTTTGTATGAAGTGCTCTATTTTCCTCCTTTGTTCTCTCTTTTTCCAGAAACTTGTCATTAATGATGTTTCCATATGTCTATGTTCAATACTGGGGATAAAGGGCTTTCGGCCCTAGGAGCCCCGAAATCTCCATTCCAGTGTCCAGTGTCCAGTTCTACAAGTCGGTTCCTCACTACGTCATCAACCAGGTGACCGATCAGCTGAGATGGAAATTTGCGGTCAGACGACGGTATAAAAAGACCGGAGTTCATAGCCCAAGGTGACTTTCTGACCAATCGAATCTCTTTGAATTAACTCATCGGCGGATAGCTTCCGGAAAGCGACTGAGAGTACCCCCCCCCTTTCTCTCGGTACCTGAGTACGCGGAGCAGTGCCGTTTCGGAGAGCTAATTCCTGTAACGATCAGCATTCGGCGTATATATCATTCTTACTTATTTCAACGTATTTGTGTTTGAAATTAAGATATTTAGTCTGTACGTAGGCCTCCGCTATCCTTTTTCCAGCTCACTTAGATTTAAGTACGCTATAATGTTTCCTCAAGTTTGCGCACGTGCACGGACACACACAGACATCCACTTATAAAAAGTAAATAAATTATATACATACAATTTCCTATCAGGAAATATATCTTTTGTATTTGCATCCAAATACGGATCCCAGACCAAATGACCTAACGAATCCACATTCATGCCGACCTAGGTTTATGGTAGCCATAAGGCCAAATGTGAATGGTCACGTCCGTCCATATAACTCCAATGACCCCGTTTAAATTTACGTTTTAAAAATTGGAAGATACATATGAAATTTGGTTCATCTCTAGCCTTTTCCGTAGTTACGGTGCTCACTTATAGTACCTTATACAGTTATACTGCGAAAATAATACTGCTGTGTGGTAACATACTTTTAAGGTTACTAAGAAAGAAAATATTTGAAAAATTACATTGCTATTCCAATATTTTCACATTTGTTTTATCTTATTGAAATATAAAAAATGTTGCAGTCTAATTTGTAAAATTTTCTCTATATACTCTTTTTTATTAATGATTATTCCTTTTTAGTATTTTATAACAAATTATCGTTTCGTAAATTATTCATTCGTAAATTATTAAATAATTCTTTGCTATCCTGTTGTTTTTATTATGCATATTTTGCAAAGATTACTCAGTATTTAATATTTAAAGACACTTTCATGCCTTGAAAATTATTTATCTAAGCCAGACTTTAACTAATTTTCGCCTTTAATTACATATGCGTAAATATTAAATAATTCTTTGATATTCCGTGATTTTTATTATGCAGCTTTACGAAGATTATTCAGAATTTTAATAATTAAAAATACTCTCAATTCCCTGGAACTTATTTATCTAAGCCAAACTCTAGACTACTCTTAATGACTGTAGATCTGCTCCAAGATTTAATAAGGAGAAATGTCTAGAAAATATACGGCTAGCTCTTATATAAAAAATTAGAATGTATATCTGCCGGAAACATCTGACCAAGTGTCACGAATGACTAAACAAAAACAAAATGTTTGCTGACTTAAACAACTCTTTAACATTCATTAAGTTTTCGGAAGTGTGCAGTTTTAAAGTCTTCCCAGAATTCTGAATAATTATAATAATAAAAAAAAAACCGTCCAGAAATTTTCAAGGCGAATAATTACGTCTCATTTGCATTTCCCAAATCTTTTATTCTTACTAAGACGGCGACTCTATAAACGTTGTGTTTAATATTGTAATGAGGCATGTTGACTTTACATTTAAAATAAACGCCTGGTAAGCGCATTGAGGTTGGCAAGAAACCGTAATAAATATTTACCCACGCTTTTCATTTCTCTAACAAGAAAGATACAAAAGAAATCTCTTTTCCTTATAGGTTGTCGCATATGTATTCAATTTTTATACCGTTATGGCATTGATGTAAGCAAAGTCAAGTCCAAATCTTTTAAAATCATTTATCGCAATTTTAAACTCTTATTCAAGGAATGAAGCTATTCCATGATAATTTATATTTTAGTTTTTATCAAAATAGTCACGCGATCAAAAATCAGTTTAGGCTGAATAAACAAGGTGCTGGTTTTGTAAAATCAATATGTGGTTTTGAAAATTATATAATTGCAGTCTTTATAAAGAAATTAAGGAAAGAGTATCTATTGTTTTTCAAATTTAGAAATTTCATTGCGATTTACAATTCAATTTTGACCGAAACTAAAAATTTAAAAGCTAAACTATTTTCCATAATCAACAGCTAACTAGTACATTTTTTTAATATTCAAATGCAAGTTTGCAATTTTGGATATGCTTTTTTTTACTTAATATTAGCTTCGAAGAGGGAGAGGCTAAGTGAAGAATGCATAATATTCATCAGCTTTATGAAATGTAGCTAAAAATTTTATATTTCAATCTTATCAAATTGCGAAAGCATAAATACAATTATTACCACAACAAGCAATGCAGTTTGAGCTAAAAATAATTTTAAATGCATATATATATATATACATATATATTTTATATACATATATATATACATATATATTTTATATACATATATATATACATATATATTTTATATACATATACATATATATATATATATATATATATATATATATATATATATATATATATATATATATATATATATATATATGTAAGGAAAAGTAAACTGGATCGTGAAACCAGTGTAGGCATTTTGAATAAAACCCCTAAGACATCCCAAGAAAATTCTCAGGGGTTTTAAAATCTGAAGTCAAGGGCTAAAAATTCCCACGGCCTTTAGCATTCCCCTTTTTAACCCCTAACCTAAACTGACCACTAGCGCTACATTTTACGCCCCCTGACCAATTACAACTCTTCATTGCCAAAGCGGACAATTTAGGAAATTTCCAAACAAAAAGGAGGAGATGCACACTGTCGGAGGCAGATAATTCTAGTGATTTCCCCACAGATTTTCACCAAGATGTTGACTCAAGTGTTAAGGGTCTTTTACATATAACTTCATGCTAGCAGACCATTCAGTTTGTCCTGTCCCTATGATGAAGTGGGAACCCGTTCTACAACGTTATCTTAATAAAGGTCTTCTAAATCGGTGTCATTTTTATCGGCCATGACTGCAACAACCCATCGAGAATTCCGTCTCATTACACACACACACATATATATATATATATATATATATATGTGTGTGTGTGTGTGTGTGTGTATGTGTGTGTGTAATGAGACGCAATTCTCGATGGGTTGTTGCAGTCATGGCCCATAAAAATGACACCGTTTTTAGCTATATATTTATATAGTTATATATATATATATATTTATATATATATATATATATATATATATATATATTATATATATATATATATATATATATATATATATATATATGTGTGTGTGTGTGTGTGTGTGTGTGTGTGTGTGTGTGTGTGTGTGTGTGTGTATGTATAAACAAGTTATCAGGGTTATAAAGATGAAAAATATTTCTTTCATAAATGCTTACAGCAGCATTCTCCTTAAACTTTCTTTTATGCATTAATTTTAAGAAAAATTCTTTTCGCAGGATTTGAATTTACAAAATTTTATTGTAACTGTGAGTTATTTAATATCAACTTAACTAATAAGCTAATCATTACGTAAAAGAAGGATATCTATTTTAAAAAAATATTTTCCCTTTTTAAATTATTTCATACCTCGTTAAAAATATTTTCGCTTATTAAAAAATACTTGAAATATTATAAAAAAAACAACAAATCTTTATAATTAACGGGAAAGCATCTTTCATTGGTCTGACTGAATTTTTCTAGAGGAAATTTCTTTTGTTACACGCAAAATGAATTTTTAATGAACTATGCCCAAACTACATAATTAGTAAAAGACAGGGCTATGTCTTTTGAAAAGATCCATTACATAATTAGAAATTTTATGGTCCCCCAAGAAACTAATTGAAAGAAAAGTCAAAATTATTTCACAATTCTTAAGAAAACATCCAGGGATCTTTTCACATTTCGAGGGTGCTTCTCAGTCGGGTAAAAAGAAAAAAAAATCCCAGAATTCTTTTGAAATGTAAAATGCATTTATTCATTTCTTACAGCATATGATATCGAAACGAAGGAAAAAAAATTAGCTGCACATAATGATATCTCATCTCTCTATATCCTTTTTCTTTAATAAATTAAAAAAATATTTTTTTGAATATTAAAAAATAATTTAATGATCCACACACGAACTTTCTTGGGACTGTTTGCTTTTACGAGAAAAAGTAAAAAGAAGAATTTTTTTTAATGTATGAAAGCACACATACATATATATACCTCATACTATAAAACTAAGAAAATAGTTTTAAATATCCTTCGAGCAAAGTTTAGTGAAAGCGAAAAAGGAAAAAGAATAAACGAAAAATGGATATAAAAACTAAGATGTAGCCTTTCTCATCATCTTATCAATTAAACGACAAAAAAAAGTTTTTCTTCCCAAAGTATATATATATATATTTTATTTCTGGAGTTTATTTTTATTATTTTTTTTCTTTTTGCCTTTCCTTTTTCCGGTTTACCGCAAAACTCTAATGGCCGCCCTGGGGTCTAACGCGCGAAGTCTTGTTAAACGAAGAGTGTTTTTTTTCTTTCTTATTTGTTTAAAAAAGAAAAACGTGAAGAATAAGTGTGGAGGATTTTTGATTTCTCCCACACTTTTTTTATCTATTACTTTATGGTTTGTCGTAGAGTAACACTCAGTATCTTAGTCGTTCGATAAAGGAGAGTTAGACATATAGATGATATCGTATTGGTCGTGAATAAAGAAAGAAATGAGCTTTATGAGTCCGTAAATAAAATTTTAATGAAAGGAAATCGATGGGGTTGTAATTCATGAAAGTCTTAGAGGTGGACATCAGAAAAAATAATTTATTATCTGCCTATTGCAAAGCCCAATGAAAAATATAAAGAAAATTAAAGTACACGTCTGGCAAATAAAATAAAATTTACACTATAATTAACTGACCAATACTGATAAAGTTTCTACTGTAAAAGAATGTTTCGTTTCTGTTAGCATCTGATACACCTACGCAGATTTGCATCTACATTATTTATGTTGTACGGCAAATACGTAATTATTGCTATTCTTGTACCTTTTTTATGTCATTTTTTATTTTTTCTCCTTATTACTTAATATTACTGCAACTTAATTTAGGAACAGAAAACATTTAGCCTATGCACAAAGTGTAGGACTGCTTAGGGATCAGCCTAGCATATTTTAAACTGTAAATTGAACGAAGTATTTCACAAAACTTTTTCTCTGTTTACACTTTCTGCATGTTTTTGAACTTATGGAATTTGTCTAGTTGGGTTAGATTACTTGGAATAAAAACAACGACAACAACTGTAACTTAATCAAATACCACAAAAATCAATGTTGTGTTAACTCGAAAATATTGCATTTCAGAACTTAGTTCTTTCTGTTTCTCGTAATCTTGTGCAATAAGTGGTACCACGCTACATTTCTTGCAGGAGTGAAACCTTACTGTTTTCACCTATTTTTTTATTTGTGAAGTACCGTTTTCTTTATTTTTTGGCTTATTTTATTTAATTTTTCTCATTTTTTGGGTATCATATCATTCCGCTACTTTGCTTTAGCTTTTTTGTTATTGTAATGTATCGTCTTGTTTTATGTTATAAAAAAATTTAATAAAAAAAAACTGAAAAAATGCTTAATAAAAATTAAAAAAAATTTTTAAAACCCAAAAACATATCTTTTTGTTAGTGCTGTCACTTTTGCTAATTTTTATTTGTTGTACCAAGTTGCATTTCTTATAGTCCCTATTTTCTTTTTTTTTGTTTTACCTATCTATGTAATTATTGAGCAACATGTTGTAGAATCTGTATAACTCTGTTAACCATCCCTAATGGTCACTGTCAAGGTTACAGTCTAATTATCCTTTAATTAGACAACGCGTTGGTTACTCATAATTTTTTATGAGAACGTTCTCACCTCCTCGCTCTCTTGTGAGCTGGAGCGTATTAAATTTTTGTTTGGATTACTTTTTGCCTAGAGGCCTAAATTTATGTTTTGATCTTTTCATGTTCGGAGGTTAAAGTGAAGACGTTCCACTTCGCTAGGTACTCCGTTAACCCAATTACCTTGACCTTGACCTTGAGTGAAACCTTGATGATTTACTCAGGGCATACTGTTGATTAGGCAGGGACAATCCTTTGCTCAACATTGCGATTGTTGAATACAAAAGAAAAAATTGAATTCTGGAGACACTTTAAGGAGATTCTGAAGTTCAAAATATTTATTTCTAATTTGTACAACAGTTCTTAGTTGATATATTCTTTAGGGGTTTTTAGCTTAACAACTAGATAAACTGCTGACTGCCTATTTGAAATTCGAAATTTGCTGTTAGCTTGGTTTATATATTACTTTAGAGCAGTCATTTTCAAACTTTTTTGAGCTACAGTCCCCTACTGAGCCCCCCTTTGTAAAAATGATCTCGTCATTTAAAGTGTATGTTAGGAGTACTCAACTGTAAGGGTCAAAATGTTTAAGTAATTTTCTTTAGATTAAGTAGATTTATAAATCAAACTTTTATTACTGAGACACGCTGAAGCAAGGCTCAAACGAATGCTAAGACGAAATGTTTAAAGGTGCTGGCTTTTGGTTCCGGAGTTCGTGGGTTCGAATCCCACTGGGACATAGATGTTCGTAGGAAGTAGCTGGTCCTGGTACCTTCGCGTAATTTTGTTTTATTACTGGTAAAAATTGTGTAAATTAGATAATTTATGGAATGTATTTACTTAGTATTTTTAAAATTAAGTTTGAAAGCCAAAATCTCCTCACATATGGGCCCTACCGACTGAAACAAGTTCACTGCACATCAGGATGGTCCCACAGCCCTCGTTGAGAACCACTGCTTTAGGGTTTGTCATAGGGTAATACTTACTATCTCAATGGCTCTAGATATTAAAGTTGAACATAAAAATAATATAGAATCAGTTCCGAATGATGAAAAAAATGGGCTTTATGTGTATGTAGATAAAACTTTAACGAAAAGAAGTCGATGAAAATAAAAGTGTTGTTTCACTGTAAGAATATCTAGTAGTGAGTAAAA
>CM063506.1:130490815-130503315 GCA_032207245.1 Pardosa pseudoannulata | reverse complement strand
GGGTTAAAGCCTATTCCGAACGGGTACGAACATCCATGCCACTGTGGGATTTGAACCCACGAAGTCCGGTACCGAAGACCAGCACCCTAACCAATCGGCAAGATGCGCACGTGTACAGAAATTGTGTCTGGTCATATTATTTCAGTTTCACTTCATGATTTGTTTACTCTTCACACATTGAAAGTATATGTTTAAAAATAGTATATAAACTAACCATATAAAGGAAAAAAAATCAAATTAAAACAAAAACAGCGTAGAGTGATACCAAAGCAAAATAAGCTAAAGCAGAAGATAGGGACAAAAACCCTTATAACCTTTCAAATTACACGGTTTAAGAAAGAAAGAGTGTTTGTGTGCTTGTTGCAACCAAAACCCTCTTTATTGCATTGTTTTTCTTATTTTCTATATCTAGTGAAAGTGTGTGCGCAAAAGAAGGAATACGCATATCTATGTGTGTACATGGAGTGGCCTCTGTTACAATTTTACTAGATATAAAAATCACACAAAATTAAGTATAGTAGAGACATTGAAGAGTCATATATATTATTTAAAAATTTATTTTTAAATAGCATAATCATAATGTTCTCGGAAAGTCACTTTTTCTCAAAACTTCTTCTAAAACAAAGTTTTTTAATCTTGAAGACATATGTGCCCCCCCTTTTTATTTATTACCATTAAACGTACCCTGATTTAATAACAAGTAACTATTTCCTTAAAATAAGTATCGTAAAAAGTACTTAAGAAAACAAAAAAAAATGAAATTCCGGTTTGACAACAGGCTGTTACATTTAAAATATATGGAAGCTAAAAGAATACGTAAGGGGATGAAATTCAAGTAATTTTAAACCGTAAAATGCAAGTTTTGAAAGCACACGCATACATATGCATATATTAATGTGCTCTTTGTTTAAATAAAATTGGGCAAATATATATATCAATACTCCCAGATTTCTGATACTGGCATCACAAACAAAGAATCAAAACTTAATTTCGACCATCACAGTTTAGTAACATCATATATTCACGATATATGAATCAACATAACACATAATACTACCTAGTCTGAACATACAGATCATGATCCCTACCTGAACTAAACCAGACCAAGGATACTTGATCCTTACCTGAACTAAAGAAGACCTATGAGGAAATTTTTACGATATGTCCTACAATATTATTTTTAATACAACAAATTAAAAATCTGAGTTTTAAAGAATTTTAACTAGTACCCATTTCTAGATCTCTGCTTTAAAATAACTAGTTTAAAATATTAAAATCTACGTCAATAAAATTCGTGTACCTCCAGAGGAAAGAAACACGTACTCGTGTAAAATAAGCGTTACACGAAAGAAGACTTCCATGTATCTCTCCCGTATTCCCCAGGGTACGTTTCATTAATACCTTCTTTGTCTTTTCTTCCTTCGCGCCAAAAGTCACGCCAAATTCATCAGCCAATGCCTCCATTTGCAACCATGGAAGGTAAAAAGAAAGACAGAGCCGGTCCATTTGTTTGGCTAATCGGGCGAGCCTTGTCGGATCGATAAACCGCTGCCCCTGTCACTCCATTATCTCCATTTGCATACTCCCCGACCAAAAAAAGGCGCAACCAAACAAATAAATAAAGGGGGGGGGCTTTATTTATCGGCGAACAAAGTTTCCCGAAGATCCTTTCTCCCGCTGAAAGAAAGGGACCTTTTTTTCCCACTCCAGTTGAAAGACAAGTGTTGAGAGGGCAATAAAAGGGAAATGACGTCTAGAATAAAAAAGGGGTTTGAATGGAACTCAACACCCCGTTCCTCCCACAGTTTGACTTTTTTTGATAACTAAGGCGGCATAACTTGAGGGAGATATTCAAAAAGCGATTTTTTACCCCCGCTTCATTTTGTTTTGGTTATGAACAACCTTTTGTTCGGAGGAGGCTCGGACAAAGTACCAGATTATCATATTGGCGGTTCCAGCCTGCGGTCTAAACGCCGCGACATCTTTTCACCGTTTTGTTATGTAAAATATTTGGTAAACGATACTTTTGGGGAGCTCGAAAGAACAGAAAAAAAAGAATCGATTGTTTAAGTAGCTACGTGCGATATAAAAATGCTAAAAGGCTGTCAACTGGGGCAGTCACGTCATGGCATTGCGGTCGCTGCATTCTTTCTGACATTCTGATAAAGAGATGTGGAGAAATTTTAATTCTCTGAACACTCCGACTCAGAGGCAATTTTATTCCTGGAATAGTTACCTTAAGCATGAGAGCTTGCGACAACATTGCAGCTGGCATAATACAGTTAAAGAATACAGTATTTTTGTTATGCATCTATTTTAATTCTCCTGTCTTGTGTTTGGACTCTTGTTTTTGCTTTATATCATTTTATTTTGTTAGCAGTTTTTCTATACAAATATCATTAATTTACTTTACAAACTTTATCAACAAATTTCATAGTCAATAATCACTTGGGTAAGTTCATCCCTTGGGTTCTTTAAAAGCAAAGAAAAAAAATACATATTCCTATGATATAACTCGAAAAGATTTCTTATTAATAAACAAATAGGAAATCAAACGTAATCATTATGACAAATGCTCATTTCATTTAATTTAACTTAGTACAGTAAATCAAAACTCGTTTCACAGAATCATGTAAAGGAAAATTATTTTTAAATCTGAAACAAATTTTTAAATATGTGCCCTATGTACAAAATGAGATGTAAAGAAACTGTTTGTGTACATCTTAACCCCCTAAAGAGAAAAAAATACAGCAAGTGCTTCCAAGAGTTGATGAACTTCTTCAAAATGTATGTATATATACTGTATATATATATATATATATATATATATATATATATATATATATATATATGTATATATATATGTATATGTATATATATATATGTATATATATATATATATATATATATATATATATATATATGTATATATACTGTATATATATATATATATATATATATATATATATATATATATATATATGTGTGTGTGTGTGTGTGTGTGTGTGTAATCCAGGAATTATAAAACTGTTGGATACACTAAATCATAGCCCCTATTATTTTTACTTTCTCGGGCTACTGGGCAAGAAGTAGTCTAATCAGCTAGCAGTAATAACGATGCAGTCGGGCCACACTGAAGAGAACGGCACAGGTCTAATTGAAACTGTATTTTAGAGCTGCTAAAGAAGGACATCTTTACTAGTCAACGGCAGACAAGAGAAAGACACAAAAATCATTCTGCTCGAACAGAGGTGCACCGAAGAGTGAAGACTGAAAAATTTTTCCCAAGGGACAAGAAACTTAGCGGATTACACTGTTAAGATCAGGAAAAACGCTAAGCCATTTTCCGGCGACAGCTGTAAAACGTGTTGAATAGACAGAAAATTTACATCTATAGTAAGACAGTAAAGCTTTGGGAAATGTATCAGAAGAATTTTAGGTCAAGGACAATCCTTTGATTAAGACATTTAGAGGCTGGGAAAATATTTTAATGAATTAGAATGGGAGAGAGGATGTTTTTAAATAAATATTAAAGTTAAATAATTTTGATATATTACACACACACACATGCACACACACACACACACACACACACACACACACATATATATATATATATATATATATATATATATATATATATATTGGCAGAGCCTCTTTGTAAATCATTTTGTGTTGTTGATTGATAAGAAATGAATATATCTACAGCTAAAGCCTTTGCAATATATCCTGAGATTTAACTTTCTAATATGTTTGTAAAGCAAATACATGTTTACATATATAAGTTTGAGCAATTTGTGCTTTTCATTGAACAGGCATCTTTCAATAAACGAACTTAATCCAAATGACTACTTAAGAATTAACAATTTTTGAAAGTAAATATTTATGATGAAAAATGATGAACAATGTTTAATAGCAAAAATCACCAATGTAATCGTTACTTTTTAAACAGCCACCTTTTACTATTCTGCATTTATCTCTCTATTTTAAAGTATTTTATATTTTGAATTATTTCAGTCTAAAGGAAAGACTCACAGAAATTACGCTCGGTAGCAGAATGAAAGCCCATTTCTCCCCTCCTAAGCTACAGCTCATCTTGGAAAACTGATATCACAAAAAGGGGACTTTTCGGTAACGCAGCAATAACAGAAGTAAAAGCACTAAAAATTTTAACACGACTTTCTTTACAGCCCTGGGCTTTTTAAAACTTAGGAAATCCAACAATAATTTTTTTGGCGATGGTTGGCGAAGATCTAACACAGCTTGATGGCGTTAAAAACTTTCTGACGAACCCGAGATTAGATTATTGATTTTTTAGCGAGACTTTCTTTTCAAAGTCGAAAGTGTATCAAGAAATGTTCAACCTTGTAGCACATGGGATTAAAGTAAAAACAAAGTAAATAGTAGGCAGTTAAAAGTAAGACAACTGATCTCACATTTTAAAGAAGATCTGTTGCTGTCTATAAAGTATAAAACAAAGTCAAATCTTCCCTTTAGCAGCAGAACATAGCAAATGAAAACTCTTCATATTACAATGTTTTTTATATGTTTTAATAAGTGTCAAGAAAAACATAGTGAAAAATTGATCTGGAGTAAAAAATGATAATTAAAGGTTAATAAC
Source organism: Pardosa pseudoannulata (assembly GCA_032207245.1). Classification (NCBI taxonomy): domain Eukaryota; kingdom Metazoa; phylum Arthropoda; class Arachnida; order Araneae; family Lycosidae; genus Pardosa; species Pardosa pseudoannulata. The sequence continues at coordinate 130,498,694 of CM063506.1, read as the reverse complement.
TGTATTTAAAATGTAATATGTTAGAAATCCAATCCGATTAAAATACTTCAATGAGTTTAAAATAATTTTGTTTATAATTTTTTCACTTGTAACGCAATGAAAACTGAGTAGATATATAAGCCGTTTTCTTTAAAAGCATTGTAAGGCGATTTTGACCAAAAAATTATTTAATAATAAAAATGAATACAATTTACTATAATCTTTATATAAAAAAGTTTTATATAAAAATATTAGTTTTGTATAACAATTTAAAACTAATGTAAAAACATATATCCATGTTTTTCAAATTTTTCAAGAGCAATACTTTAAATATCTCCATAAAAAATAAAATACACTTACACCAATTTCAAAGAAGACCGCTCAAATATTGATGATGTAGTCTGAATCTTAATCGAAATTACAGCAAACTCTCAATCTCATAAAAATGTTTCATCCCAAACGTACATACATATAAAGTACATACTGACAAACATAATTCTTAAACAAATTGAATATTTACATAAATATGCCATAAAACAGATCAGTAACATTGTACATATTTTTTTGTATATTGAAAAACATATTTGACACCAAATTGTACCTTTGTACACAATGTAAAAAACGTTTGGTTTCTTGTGTGAAAGTGAAAAATTTTCTATCGATTAAAGACCTTATCACAAACTTATAAGGAAATTTTTATCACAAAACTTTATGTTCATCATAATAATCTTAATCTAATAGGTAATTTAAAAGCAAGGAGAAAAATGATATATGCCTACCATATAAGCGGAACAGGTTTTCTGTTAATAAATAATGAAGCATTAAACAGTAATCAATATAACAAATGCTCATTTCATTTGGTTTAACTTACGTACCACTAAATCAAAACTCGTTCTGAGAAGCATTAAAAAAGTTTTTTTCCTAAATGTGTAACCACATTTCTAAATATATATCATATTTTTATGTACCATCTGTACAAAAGGCAGTGTGCACATATGTAGTTTGAGTACATTCCTCTTTCTCCAAAGAAAAGCAAAAAATATTGCAAGTGCTTCTTCAAATGAACTTCTTTAAAATGTATGTATATATGTAAAACCTTATCATAAAATTGTATGATTACATAAATAAGGCATAAAACAGATCAGTAACGTTTTACGTAATTTGTTTGTACTTCGAACCAAATTGTACCTTTTCACTACCACAACATAAAAAAAAACGTGCAGTTTCTCGTGTGAGATCGATTAATGACCTTATCACAAATTAACCTGAACCAAAATTAATCGGTTGGAAAATATTTGGCTATCAGGAAAGAAATCCTCTTATTCTTCATCAGAAAAGAAATCATAAACGAACCCACTGCATTTTCAATGCATACATGTTGATGTGCCATTAGGCCTTTAGTGTACGTATTTCATTTTCATAGAGGGTATATAAATTTAGGTACTGGCAACTATTTAGAAATGTTCTTATGGAATATAATAACTATTTTTAGATAACTATTATTAGATTATTTTAACTTCAAAATTCAAGGTAAACAAACATCGTTTACAACTTCCAAAATCTTGAACCGCTTTCATCACGTTTAATCCGTACATTTCGCCTTTATTTATAAGCGATACTAAATTTCTCTCCGAATAACTCTTCGGCCACGCTTCTTGTCCGTATCTAAGCCCCGTAGAACGCACGTCCTCTTTAATAATCTCTAGAGAACTTGATACTTGTTCGAACTCCACCTTTTAGGGCCGTATTCGGAAAACATTCCCTATCGATCAGGGCGATGGTCAGCGTTATCAGTTAAATTCGACAGCACCGATGGGAAGGGGATCACGTTATTTCACTTTCTAGAGACATCAGAGAATTGTTTACTCGCCGATTATCTGTTGAATTTGGTGAATTGCGCTCGCAAGAGATAATTCTTACGGAGTGAAAAAGGCGATTGTTACTTTACACTTTTTTTTTCTTCAGCGAATGTACGTGTTACTCTTCGGATAAAAACAAAATAAATCCTCACTTTGATAGAAAAGATATTAAAGTCGATACATTGAAGTGTTGTCAGATTGTTGACGGGTAACTGGAATCAGCGTTTTTCAATTTTTAAACTTTGCAGACACAAAATAGATGCTTGAAGAATATGTTTTTTTTCTTCTAAATAATAAGATGTACCATTGAACAGGTTGAGTTGACACTCTCTTCCAAAAGCCTTCGGTATAACATACTGTTTTCAAATGCAGCCATTACTAAATTCCAAGTGTTCATAGATGTGAATGTGTGCATACATATATTACACCTGATTATCCATAAAATAGATGCTTACGTAATATAGTTTTTCCAACTAATAAGATGTGTTATTGAACAAGTTGAGATGGCACTATCTCCAGAAAGCCTTCGATATAACATACTGTTATTAAATGCAGTCATTACTAACTGCTTATAGAAGTGAATGTGTGCATACATATATTACACCTGATTATTCATAAAATAGATGCTCGCGTAATATATTTTTTCAAAATAATAAGATGTTATTGAACGGTTTGAAGTGGCACTCTCTCCAGAAAGCCTTCGGTATAACATACTGTTATCAAATGCAGTCATTACTAAATTCCGAGTGTTCATAGAAGTGAATGTGCTCATGCATATATTACACCTGATTATCCATAAAATAGATGCTCACGTAATATATTTTTTCCAAATAATAAGATGTTATTGAACGGTTTGAGGGGACACCCTCTCCAGAAAGCCTTCGGTATAACATACTGTTATCAAATGCAGTCATTACTAAATTCCAAGTGTTCATAGATGTGAATGTTTGCATACATATAATACACCTGATTTTTCATAGATACAAAACGAAATAATACTAACAAAATATATATGCTGAGCCAAGGTAACTCTTTCGGGAAAAACCTCAATCTTATAAACAGAGGGTGTCGAGCCGACGAAAGACCTACCGTTTTTATTAATAAGGACCCGATACGTAAAATAGTTTCAAGGTCCCAATGTCCTCCAATTTCCAAAAGTACACTTTAATTTTCCTCCATAAGTTAATTGTTGAAAAAAAGAATTCCGTATGGTACAAACCGACCATAACACAATTCTTTTACATTTTGGTTACAGCTTTCTCATATTTATAGTAATAATTTTTATCTGAATAGTAAAAGGTACAATTCTACTAAAACAAACAAATATTTTAAAATATACACAGAAATAACTCAAATAGAAATAAAAGAAAAAATACTTATCTTTAGATAAGAAGTTAAAATGTTCGTGGAACTCATTATAATAGATTAGTAGAGATATCAGTCATAACTTACCTAAAACGAAGAAAAAGAGAGAATTTTATAAGCATTATAAATATATATATATATATATATATATATATATATATATATATATATATAATATATATATATATATATATATATATATATATATATATATATATATAAATTCAATACTAAAAAACAAACGTTTTCAACAATCTCAAAATACATCAAAACTTATGAAACTTAGAAAAAAACTTATGAATACTACTTTTATAAAGTCACTAGCATCTATAGTTAGCATTAACCAATATTTAGGGTGAGGTAAGGCAAGTGATTCATATGAGATGTAAAGTTTAGTTTCAACAAAGCATAACAAATCAGCTATTAATACTAAGTTGATTCTATTTATTTATGCTATAACACAGGATCTTTCAACTCTGAATTCAAATGGCAGTAGTGGCCTACCAACACATCAATTTATAAGTATTAGCAATTTTCTTCAAAATCAAAATAATCTCATTTTATAGAGCAGATAGATGTTTGACTTAATTTTTTTTAGTTGTATTTCAGTTATGTGCCAGCTGATATTTTGAAATCAATTTTCAACTACCTTCCTGACCAGCTATAGTTATGAAATTTCGTCATATATATATATATATATGTTTATATATATATATATAGATAGATAGATAGATAGATAGATAGATAGATATACATATATATACATATATATAGATATACATATATATATACATATATATACATATATATATATATACATATATATATATATATATATATATATATATATATATATATATATATATATATACATATGCATATATATATATATATGTATATATATGTATATACATATATCTGTGTATGTGTGGTTATTAGTAGCATATTGAAATGGTAGTATATATATATATATATATATATATATATATATATATATATATATATATATTTTAGTATATATTAGCAGCATTGTAGTATTTTATTCCACTACATTTTCACAAGGAACTGAAAGCTATTTATGGTTCACTCTGACAGCAAAACAAATTGATAATTTTATTAGAAATTTCCAATGGATATAAAATGATATGAACTAGAGCAATGAACTCGCGGAATTTCAGTATCTTCCAAGAGTATAATAACTATTCAGTCATACTATCTACATAAGTACTGCAGCAGAAAAATGCAATAGAATTTTCCCCTTTTGAAACCTCTAATTAAAAATGTATCAATCACAAGAGTAACCATTCATTATAGCTATCGATTTCCTACAGACACAAATTCATACTCATTTTTCTTGTTTTCATCTCTCATTTTACATTTTTTTCTATCTGTTTCTACAGCATATTTTTGGAATTTTGTCTATATTTAACGATCCAACCGTGAGCTCTATAATAACATTAATGACTACAACGTCGATGTTAAAGAACAACGAAAGGGAGTAGAAAATAGATAGTAAGTTTCAAAAGTATCAGTGAAGAGTAGAAAAAAAATGTAATATAAGTACTCTTTAAGCATATATTACTATTATTAAAGTTTAAAGCCGTTTTACAGAAGAAAATCAGAAGTACACTGATTTAAGAAACCGGAGAGAAAGCTATATTACTGTAATCAATTTATTATAAAAGAAAAAATGCTGCTCCAAGAAGAAATCTTTTAGGCGTTTTTTCTTTTTATTAACGTTTTAACTTCGGAAAATTTATTTAGTTTTGCCATTTCAAATAGAATGTATTGATAACGTAAAAAATATACACAATAAAAAAATCAAAATTCACTTCATAGCAAGATAATTTTCTAAATATGGTTATTAACACATTAACGGACAGTATGAACAAGTGAAGTTCGAAATTTAACACATTGTGTGCAAATACATTTCGCAGCGGCTTTGTACCGGGAGCTGGCGTTTTGCTCGTAAATTTAGTTATTCAGTTAAATTTCAATAGATCGAAAATGATTTATTTTTTTAACCAATTTTTAGTATTTTATATTGAAATATATAAACAAATATATAAATAGAAATATATAAATAACAACTATAAGATTTTTGTAAACAAAAAATATTTTTTTAGGGGATAAATTTATAATAGTATCGTAAATTTGAAAAATCAAATATAAATAGTAGTATGGTGTTTTAATTTTTTCGAATTATGTTATATATAAATATTTTTACATCATGAAAAAATGAAAAGAGCAATTATAAAACTAGTAATGTAAAAACTAGTTTTTATTTGTGCAAATCTTTCCAAAGTCTATGTAGTTGACAATAACATTCGGCTTCTTTTTCCTGTATATACCGTTATTTTTGTACCCACAAACAAACCATGTTGTTACACTAACCCGTACTAGTACGTGAAACGCGTTCAAGTATCAATAGTCAGAAAACGTACTAGTATGTGTCCCACATACACAATGTGAACACTATATGTTTTTGTAATTTTTCGAACATTAGAAGTATAGTTTTACTCTTTCTGCTTAAACAAACTTAATTTTGATTAATTCAGCATCTTTAATTAGGTTGCGGCTATAACCGTCATGATGCTGAAACGATGCTTCAAAGGGTGTTAGTAAAATCCGGATGTCTTTTGCTTGGTAATTGTTCCTAAATTACTAAGATCCACTTTGCTTCTTTGTGTTGTCCCTAGCCTTGTTGACCATCTATCTAATGCTTCCACAATAAAATGACCAACGTACATCTGCAGCTTGGCAGTGACGGGATATGCTATAAAAAACACCCCCTCCCCCCAATGAAAATAATAATAATAACAATCCTCAAAAATTTACTTTTTTCAACTTCGTTATGCATACCAAACAACTATATATCCGCTCTAGTCATTTATCAAATCTTTGCATCGAGTCTAAATTTATCTTTACCGTTGTAGTGGACGAAATGCAACGCAATCAACATTAAGCGCAATAAATTTTAAGCGAGATGAAGAAAGAGCCATCCACATAACAGTGTATTTTCCCGCAATTTACTTAACAGTCTCCCATTTATTTAAGAGGCATTCATCGAAACACTTACAGGAAAAAAAAAGCAATGCTGAGACCTAATGAACCGCCACATCCCGGAGGAATATTTTCTAAAGATATCAGCGCCAAAGTTTATTTTTATTAAGTCAAGAAAAGAGCTTTATAATGCCGTTTCCCCATTAAAAGTCGATTGATCAAATGAATAACCTACAATCACCGCCATTAATCGCGATTGTTTCCAGGATTAATGTTGCCATGACGCGAAATGGAAAGTAATTTTTTTTTCTTTTCCATTTTTGCGTTTGGTCCGGTTGAAAATTATTTCGTCAAATCGCATGTGGTTTATGAAAAGAAAATTTGAAAATAATAGATGTTCTTCCCATTTTAAAGTACTTTCTTGTCTCAGTTGTGTTCTATAAATTTTTGTATTACTATTGCAAAAGGAGTGGTAAAACTTTACATCATCAGTGATTAATTTTGGAACATTATGGTCTACGAATTTGCTACACGATGATTAATAAGACAGGGCACTACAGATTAAAACTGATTAAAATTAGCTACAAAAATCCTTTCCAACAATAGGATTTGAACCCAAGAACTCCAATAATGAAGAGAGGTGTCCTATTCATTCAGCAATCTTCAATGAAATCCTTGCCAACAATAGGATTTGAACCTTTGAACTCCGGTTATGAAGAGAGGTGTCATATCCATTCCAAAATCTTCAAATAAATCCTTGCCAACAATAGGATTTGAACTAACGAACTCCGATTATGAAGAACGGTGTCCTATCCATTCAGAAATCTTCAATGGAATCCTTGCCAACAATAGGATTTCAACCCACGAACACCGGTAATGAAGAGAGGTGTCCTATTCATTCAGAAAGCTTCAATGAAATCCTTGCCAACAATAGGATTTGAACCTGCAAAATCCGGTAATGAAGAGAGGTGTCCTATCCATTCAGCAATCTTCAATGAAATCTATTTTTCCCCTGCAAGTCTTACAATGTTTTGAACAAAACATGTACATTAGAATGTTTGAAATAAATTAAATTTTTAAAATTACTTCATTATTTATTTTAAGTTTTTCGGTAGACTGTACAAACACGCATTCACAAATTAGGATAATGGGACATATGATCTAAATTTTACTAACACAAATTAAGTATTAACAAGCAAATGTTAAATTAGAGTATCTACCCCATTGATTGGAATGATAAATTAATCTTTTATATGTACTCCATAATTCGAAAAATATTTTGGTAGACTGTGCACACATATATACAAATTAGGAAAAGATAGATTATCTAAATTTTACTAACATGAATGAAATAATAATAAGTAAATAATAAATTAGAGCTACTTCCCTATTGACTGGAATAAGTTATTTTTTTTAAATATTTACTCCTTTATTTAATACGTATCTTGGAAGACTGTACAAACACATACAAATTAGGAGAACTTGACAGATTATCTATATTTTAATTATATAAATAAAAATCAACAAGAAAACATTAAATTAGAGTATCTTCCTCCACTGACTTGTATAATTTAGTTTTATAAAAATTTCATTATTCGATAAGTTTTTGATAGACGCACACACACACGCACACACACACACACACATAAACACACACACACATATACACATAT